>JADMNL010000027.1:272842500-273272500 GCA_016271365.2 Neoceratodus forsteri
CTGGCTTCGATGAGGAGGCCAACCTGAGAGCAAACCTGGAGGGCCAAATCTCTGGACCGCTCCACCTCCACTCTGGAGGAGGCTGCAATCAGCCAGTCATCCAGGTAGGGGTACACCCAGACCCTTCGGTGCCGCAGGAATGCTGTCACCACTGCCATGCATTTGGTGAAGACCCTGGGAGCTAGGGAAAGGCCAAAGGGCATAGCCTGGAACTCGTAGAGGGATCCCTCTGCCCTGAAGTGGAGGAACCTCTGGTGGGACGGACGGATTGGGACGTGAAAGAACGCGTCCTGGAGGTCCAGAGAACAGAACCACATGCCTTGTTCCAAGGATGGATTATCTGGGCCAGAGAGACCATCCTGAAGGTCCGAGACCTTAGGAACCTGTTCAGGTCGTGCAGGTCTAGAATGGGGCGCCAGCCCCCCATCCGTTTCAGGATCAGGAAGCACATGGACACAAACCCCAGGTCTGGTGGAGGAGCAGGGTGATGTCAGCTTGGCGAGCTGACAGAGAGGCGGCAGACCCCGCTACCCCAGGGGAGACAGCTCGGAAGGGTGGAGCCTGCTCGAACTCCAGGGGCAGGCTCCTCCTCCTCAACACCCAGTGGTCTGTGGTGGTAGTGGCCAGGTGGAAGGAGTGGGCGGGCAGTCCCCACCGGGGAATCCAGTGGGGAGTGACGAGGCTGGGGGCGACATCCCTCAACCCGTCACTGGGCAGGCTTGGAGGAAGGACCAGCCGAGGGACCTCATGGGCCTTTTCCTCCTTGCTTCCTGTTAGAGGAAGCTGCAGGCTTGGCTTTGGGGTGCCAAGCATGAGCCTGCTGGCCCTGATGCTGGTGCTGTTGGGCCGGACGTGCCTCAGGCGCAGAAGGGCGAAAGGACTTATGTTGTTGGCGACGACCCTTGTCCTTCTAGGCGGAGGAGACCAAGTCCAGAGTAGCACTGGACTTTTCGATCCTCTGGAGGTGACCTTCCACTCTAGGGCCAAAGAGGTCAGTCCCCAGAAAGGGGACATCCGCCAGTTTATGCTGAGTATCCGTCGTGAAGGTGGATATCCTCAGTCATGCTCTGCGGCGCATGGCCACTGCGGCCGCAGCTGATCTGGCGGAGGAGTCTCCAATGTCCAGAGCCGTTTGGAGCTGCTGTTTTGCCACCGCCCTTCCCTGGTCCTGCACCTGCTTGATGGTGGTCTGCAGGTCAGCCGGGAGATGAGGGATCACCTCATCCAGGGAGCCCATGAGGGCGTGGGAGAAGTGTGCCATCAGCATGGCCGAGCTGGCCTGGCGGAAGCCAAGGGAGGACGCAGCGTACACCTTGCGCCCTGCATAGTCCAGCTTTTTGGACTCCTTGTCGGGGGGCTTATCCACATCCCTGGCGTTCCCGGAATACCGGAAAACGCTATCGGTGACCAACCCCTCGGCGGAGGGGTGTTCCGAAAAACCGGACAAAGAGCCGGTAGGGACCGCATACTTCCTGGCCATCTTGTCCGAAGGCGCAGGGCAGGAAGCCGGCCACTGCCAAAGCTCCAAGGCTGGGCCAACAATGGCTTCAGCCACTGGAAAGGCCTCCGTGGGTGATTCCCCTCGGTCCAGTATCTCTGTCGGGATACTTGGCCCGCTTGGATACAGGCTCGAGCTGCATCCCGGTGTACTCCGAGATGAGCTGAAGCAGACCCATAAAGGACGATAGGCTCTCGTCCATCGACTGCCCACTGCCCCCCCCCCCGAGGACTCCAGGTCAAGGGGCCTGGAAAACAGGGAGTCATCGTCAGACTCCAAGGAGTCCGCGAAGAGCTGCCTGGGCCACCCTCCACCTGCCGAGGAAGGTTGGGACTGAGGGTGACCGACAACCTGTGGGGCAGACTCCGACCCAACTGAGTCTCCTTGGTCGGCGCCCCCGATTTTGGTTGTGGAGGCAGAGGTTCCACCACAATCAGTGGGGCAGCTGGCTTTGGCCGAACAACTGGCCCAGGCTTGGGCACCTAGACTACAGTGAGGGGTTGTTTCGGCCGTTCGGGTGACAGCCACTTGATGGCCAGGGAAGGTGACGGCTTGCTCCCGGACAGAAGTAACTGCTACCACATTAGGTCCTCGTAGCGCTGACGCAATTTGCGCCGAAGTCCCTCTCTTCCGAGGACGAGCGTCGGCGCCGCTGACTTCAGTGCCGAGACCGAGACTGCCGATGTTGGCGTGATCAGCTGGACCGAGACGAGGTCCGAGACCGAGACCCTCAGTGTTTCCAAGGACGGGTCTGGGAAGGGCCGGGGGACACCCGTTCTTCCCTTGGCTCAGAAGCCTTGACCGGGGACTCCAGTATGGGAGGCACAGGCAAGTTCTCTGTCTCCACCAGGGAAACCAGTGAAGGGGGGTTGTCGGCTTCACCAGCCCGTCCAACGGGTCGAGAAAAATCTCGACTGCATCGACGGGTGTCTCGGTCGGCTGACCTGACAGGGACACTGTGAAGCCAGCGGTCTTAGCTGCAACCTCGACCGAGGTTGAGTGTCGACTGTTCGGGGAAGGGGACCTCTCCCGCTCCCACGAATGCCGATGGTGGGACTTACCTTTCGAGTCCTTCTTTTTGAACCAAGAAGAATGTCCCGATGGCCGCTCTCCCTTCGTGGAGAGAGATTGGCAAATCTCCTTAAAAGAAGCTGTGTAGGAGGATCCCAGAGAGAGTGGGATAAATGCCGCGACCGAGGAAGATGAAGATGCGGCCTGGGCCGCCTCCTCCTCAAGGGCGATCATCTGCTCGAGTTGCTCAGCCGAGCCAGCCGCCGCAGACACCGCCCAATGGGCCTTCTTTGACTTCACCAGCGGGTAACACTTCTCGGGGCGCCCAAGCTGTAACCAGGCAGCGCGGTCTTCCAGGACGTTTGCCGAGAACTAACTGCATAACTCGCAGGCCTACGGGTCATGGTCTAGGCCGAGGCAGTAGACGCACGTGGAGTGTGGATCTGTCCTGGACATTTTCTGCCCAGATGGGCACCGCTGAAAACCGGGAGTCCATCTGTACACTGCAGCCGCGAGGGAGTAATTTGACCAAAGTCTTGAATACTTAAGAATGAGTTTTGGGCGAACCAAAGAATTAGGATACAGTCTATACGCAGAGCGTTGAGGAGGGAACCTGAGCTTCCAAGCGGTAAGGAAGATCTGGCGTCATGGGGCGGAGCTGAGAGGTTTACCACCCAGGTGGGTGGGAGGAGCCAGCTTGAAGACCTTCCAGCAAGATTTAAAGCGGCAACGAACCTGCCAGACAGTGTGGATGAACAACATATCCATGTCCCTAGAATCGTATTTCTGAATGTTGGTACAAAAGAAGGGGCTGCCCGGATAGGTTCTTCAGAGATGTCAAGATATTCAGTCATATCTTTACTTAATTTATCTTGTTCTGTTGTGGTAAACTCCACTATTTTTTGTATTCATAACATCATTTCTGGGAACGAGGGGTCGTTCGTTGGGGAAATG
Organism: Neoceratodus forsteri; assembly: GCA_016271365.2. Taxonomy (NCBI): domain Eukaryota; kingdom Metazoa; phylum Chordata; order Ceratodontiformes; family Ceratodontidae; genus Neoceratodus; species Neoceratodus forsteri. Next base: position 272,845,964 of record JADMNL010000027.1, read on the forward strand.
ACCTTTAGTGGTTGTAATATTTCTTCGTCCCAATATGATGGTACAAAATATGGGGACTCGTACAGTTTTGTAGTACGGGAACCATCATAATTTGTGTCTTTGGAATGTTCCGACATTATATGAGAATCTGACAAATATTCCTCAAAATATTCATAAGGAGGCAGGAACATCGAGTGTTCTAGCTCTGTTCATGCCTGTTTTGATGGGGGGGCGGAGACAGTCCGACTGTTTTTTTTTTTTTTTTTTTTAAACTGGAGTGGGTGTATAACCATACCCATACAGTTAAATACAATTTCTTCTATGCTTGGCACTTGTGAGGATAGAATTGCCATGTAAGTGGGTTCTGAGCCCTGGGTGCATGAAGTCAGGAGATCAATTTGTGCCTCCTGATAAAGTGATCCAGTACGTCTTTGAATTTTTTGTTCATTATGGACTGGTGTCTGAGCACCCGGCATGAGTGCAAATGAGGCTGGTTTGCTTCTGCATTCCGCAGTATATGATCCTTTATTTTGTGGTGATGCAGCCCCATAGGCATCTTTTGATGCATTTTTATGAAAAATGTCATGATTTTTCATGGTTACATTTTTATAAGGATCTTTCATAAATGTATTATATGCTGGAAAAAGTGCTGTTCTATGATGCAGGGGCTGCTCCGTCGACGGTGGGATCAGGCCTGTTGACGGAAGAGGAATAAAAGCATGTCTCATCAACGCTGTAATGTGTCTTACTGATGACGAATAAGAGAATGCATGCTCAGTCGTTGGTGGAATACACCTCGTCGATGCTTGGGAAGGCAGTGCATGCTCCGTCAATGGTGGGATGCTCTCTGTCAATGACAGCAAGTACAGTTACATAAGAACTTACCGTAACAGTAGATCTTTGAGAGAGGCTCTTGCAGTATGTAATTACAGATAGGACTGAAGCCGGCAGGCGTCAGGACCCCACGAAAACATTTCTAGCTAGCAGTCTCTGGCAGGGGACTACCCCCACGTCATGCGACGTCAGTATAAAAGGGCGGTCCCCTGTGCCCGCCCTCCAGTTCTTTCCCGCCAAAGACCAAATTGGCAAGACAAGAGAGAAGAGGATGTTTCCTTCCCTGGAAAAGGAACAGAAAATGCTTAGGGGATGGAGGGTGGGAAAATACAGGTTACTCACCTGCAACAGGAGTTCTAGGAATGGTATATGTTGTTCATCCACACTGTCTGGCAGGTATCCTTGCCGCTTTAAATCTTGCCGGAAGGTCTTCAAGCTGGCTCCTCCCACCCACCCGGGTGGTAAAATTCTCGGCTCCGCCCCATGACGCCAGATCTGGCCCGCTGGAAGCTCAGGTTGTGCGTCGAAGCCGGGGAGGTCGGGTGGGTCGTGTGGATGAACAACATATACCATTCCTAGAACTCCTGTTACAGGTGAGTAACCTGTATTTCTAGGGACAGGGATATGTTGTTCAACCACACTGTCTGGCAGACTCCTAGCAGTTCTCCGGGAGGAGGGAGGCAAGGCGCACACCCCCTACTTAGGGAATAAAGACTGGAGAACCGAGGCCCCAAAACCAGCATCCCGGCATGACTCAAGGTCGATGTGGTAATGGGTGACGAAGGTGTGTGCTGACTTCCAGGTAGCAGCCCTGCAGATTTCCTGGATAGGGACGTCCCTGGAAGCAGCCACCGATGCAGCAGTATGATGGGTAGAATGAGCTCTTATCCCTCTGGGAGGCTCCATGCCCGCCAACTTATAGCAGAGATTTATGCAGGAGGTGACCCACCTGCTTATCGTCCGCTTGGCTGCAGGTCTGCCAGGTGCGTTTTCAGCGTACGTGATCAACAGCTGGCTAACCTCTCCCGATTTCAGCGCGCCTTTATAATAAGCGAGCGCCTCTTCTGGGTTCAAAGTATGGAGCCTGTATTCGGCCTCCGAGGTGTGATTGGGGTAGAACACTGGCAGAGTCAACACCTGGTTAAGGTGAAACTCCCACACCACCTTCGAAGGAATTTCGTGGGGGCGCAGGACAACCTTGTCCCTGTGGAAGACCAGGTAAGGAGACTCATGCAGAGCGCCTGGAGCTCTCCCATCCTTCTGGCTGACGGATAGCCACCAAGAAGGCGGTCTTCCATGACAGGTGAGAGAGTTCACACCTGTGCATTGGTTCGAATGGCTTGCCCATGAGCTTTGCCAGTACCAGCAGTAGATCCCACGAGGTGGAGGTTGTCGCACCGGGAGGGGAAATGTGATCAAGGCCTTTGAAAAAGCTGCCACACCACCTTTCTCCTGCGCCACCCGACTGCTCCCAGCCCGGCTACTGCAAGCAGAGATGGCTGCCAGGTGCACCCTTAGGGTCGCCACCCAAGCCCCTTGCTAGAAAGGGACCATAAATAGTCCAAGATGCTTGCCAAGGAACAGGAGGAAGGGTCCAAGCCCTTGCCCTGACACCAAATGGAAAACCTCTTCCATTTGAAGGCATAGCATTTCCTGGTCGAACTCCTTCGGACGCCTCAACTACATTGAGGACCTCATCGGAAAGACCCAAGGCCTGGAACTCTAGCCAGGAACCAGGCCAGGGTGTGGTGGGATTGAAGGTCCGGATGGAACACCTTCCCTGATTGACTGAGAGCAGGTCCGGGCGAGCTGGAAGCTGCTTCGGGAGCCTGGAGCTGAGGCTGAGGAGATCTGGGTACCAGAACTGGCGGGGCCAGTCTGGGGCTATCAGAATCACCTGCGCCTTGTCCCTCCTTGCTTTGAGAAGCACCTTGTGTATCAAGGGAAATGGGGGGAAGGCGTAGAAGAGGCCCGGGGTCCACGGCCTCGAGAAGGCATCCCCCTGCAGCGAGCCCTGCTGAGGGGGGCGGGCATGGAACAGCCTCAGCTTCTCGTTCTCCCTGGAGGCAAACAGGTCCACCTGAGGTGTGCCCCAATGGGAGAACAGATCTTGTACTACCTCCGGCAGGAGAGACCACTGTGGGATGCAGCCCCTATCCGGCTTAGGGCATCGGCCAGGGTGTTGGAGCCCCTGCCACATGAATGGCTGAGATCCGCCCAGGCTGCGCACGAGTGACCAAATGCGGAGAGCTCCTTGCATAGAAGTATGGAGCGCGTCCCGCCCCGGTGGTTTAGATAGTACATGGTCATGGTATTGTCCATCTGGACTCGGACCACTTGACCCCGGAGAAATGGAGCAAAGGCGGTGAGAGCTAGGCAGACCGCTTGGAGCTCCAGCAGGTGGATGTGGCATCGGGACTCCCGCGGGGACCAGAGGCCGTGCGCCCGGTGTTCCCCCAGATGGGCACCCCAACCCATCAAAGAGGCATCGGTCGATAGAGAGACCGTCGGCTCGGGGCGGACAAACGGGATGCCTGCAGATGAACTGGAACGGTCCACCACCGGAGAGCGTTCCACATCCCCTGGGTCACTGTCACTAGCTGGTCCAATGGATCGCAGTTGCCAGACCACTGGCGGCCAGTCCTCACTGAAGAGGGCGTGATGTGCCAGCGGGCCCAACGGACCACGCTTGGTGAAGGCCGCCAGAGACACAGGAGGCGAGGAAGTTACGGGCAGGGCGCCGACTGCCCAAACCAGAAATGACTGGGCAAAGGAGGAAAGAACCTCAGCCCTGCACCGCCGGAGCCGTGCCTGGCTCAAGAGAGTCGAGCTCTGCCCCGATGAAAAGAATCACCTGCTTCCCTCGAGTTCCGACTTGGCCTCGTTGATGAGAAGGCCGACTTGAGAGCAAACCTGGAGGGCCAGATCTCTGGACCGCTCCACCTCCTGTCTTGAGGGGCTGCTATCAGCCAATTGTCCAGGTAAGGGTACACCGACCCTCGGCGCCGCAGGAAAGCTGTCACCACTGCTATGCATTTGGTGAAGACCCTGGGAGCTGGAGACAGGCCGAAGGGCATGGCTCGGAACTCTAAAAGGGATCCCTCCGCTCGAAAGTGAAGGAATCTCTGATGTGACGGATGGATAGGGACGTGAAATAACGCGTCCTGCAGGTCCAGAGAGCAGAACCACACGCTGAGTTCCAGGGATGGTATTATCTGAGCCAGAGTGACCATCCTGAAGGTTCGAGACCTTAGGAACTTGTTTAGGTCGTGTAGGTCGAGAATGGGGCGCCAGCCCCCATCCATTTCGGAACCAGGAAGTACCTGGACACAAACCCCGGGTCTGAGGGAGGGTCCGCCACCTCCCTGATCACCTCCTTTTGGAGGAGGAGAGCGATGTCGGCTCGGTAAGCTGACAGTGAGGCTGCGGATCCCGATGCCCCCAGAGGTGCGATGACTCTGAAGGGCTGGGCCTGCTTGAATTCGAAGGGCAGGGCCTTTTCCCATCACTAACCCACCTGGCCGTGGTAATAACGGACCAGGCGGAAAGGAAGTGACGGAGCCGTCCCCCCACGGGGGGAACCTTGGGTGAGGTGACGGGGTTGGGGGCTACACCCCTCAACCAGTCACTGGGCAGGCTTGGAGAAGAGACCGGCCGAGGGACCTTCCTGGGCCTTTACCTCCCTGCTTCCTGTTGGAGGAAGCCCCGGGCTTGGGTTTGGGATACCAAGCCCGAGCCTGCTGGCCCTGACGTTGCTGGGCCGGACGTGCCTCGGGCGCAGAGGGACGAAAGGGCTTAGGCTGTGGTTTGCAGCCTTTGTCCTTCTGAGCGGATGAGACTGAGTCCAAGGTAGCATTGGACTTCTCGATCCTCTGCAGGTGACCTTCCACCCCAGGGCCGGAGGTCGGTCCCCAAGAAGGGGACATCCGCCAACTTGTGCTGGGTATCCGAGTGAAGGTGGATATCCTCAGCCAAGCCCGACGGACGATAGCCACTCGCGGCCGCCACAGACCTGGGTACGCGAGTCCCCAATGTCCAAAGCAGTCTGAAGCTGCTGTTTGGCCATCACCTGCCCCCGCACCTGCCTAACCATGGTCTGCAGATCCGCTGGAAGATGAGGGACTACCGCCCAGGGAGCCCAACAGGGCATGAGAGAAATGTGCCATGAGGACGGCCGAACTGGCCTGGCGAAGGCCGAGGGAGGACGCAGCGTGAGACTTTTCGCCCGGCATAGTCCAATTTTTGACTCCTTGTCGGGAGGTTTGTCCACATCCCTAGCGTTCCCGCACGCCGGAAAAACGCTGTCGGTAACTAACCCTCGGCGAGGGGTGTTCCGAAAAACCGGACATGGAACCGGTAGGGACCACATACTTCCTGGCCATCCTGGCCGAAGGCGCAGGGCAGGAAGCAGGGCCCTGCCAGAGCTCCAAGGCCGGGCCCACTATGGCCTCGGCCACCAGAAAGGCCTCTGTAGGGGAATCCCCTCGGTCCAGAATCTCCGTGATGGGATACCTGGCCCGCTTAGAGACGGGTTCGAGCTTCATCCCGGTGGACTCCGAGATGAGCCGAAGCAATCCTAGGTAGGACGAAGGGCTATCGTCCACCGACTGTCCTCCTGAGGACTCCAAGTCCATTCACTTGGAGAAAAGGGAGGAATAGCCTTCGGACTCGGAAGAGTCCTCAAAGAGCTGCCTCGGGCCTGAGCCACCCTCCACCTGCCGAGGTCGATTGGGAGTGAGGATGACAGACAGCCTATGGGGCAGTCCCTGAGCCGACCGAGAATTCTTGGTCGGAGCCCCAAATAACGGCTGTGGAGGCGGAGGTTCCACCGGAATCGTGTAAGAATGCTTTGGCCGAACAACCGCCTGGGAACAGGCCTCGGATAAAACGAGGGTTGTTTCCGGCTCCGGTGACAGCCACTTAATGGTTGGGGAAGTACTACGGCCGGTTTGTTCCCCGGTCAGAAGGAGCTGTTGCCACATGAGGTCCTCATATTGTCGATGCAACCTACGTCTAAGCCTCCCCTCGTCCGAGGAGGACGAGGACGAGTGGCGGCGCCGCTTGCCGTGATGCCGAGACCGCCTATGATGGCGGGATCGGCTGGACCGCAAAGAAGTCAGAGACCCTCGGCTTTCCCGAGGACGGTGCGGGGAGGTGTCGTGGGGAACCAGCACTCCCCTCGGTTTGGAGGGTTCAACCGAAGGCTCCGGAACCGGAGGCACAGCCAAGCCAACGGGGTCCTCAACTCCCACCGGGGGAACCGGGGAGAGGGGATTCTCGGCTTCTCCTGCCGACAACCCGTCCGACAGGTTGAGAAAAATCTCGACTGCGTCGACGGGAGTCTCGGTCAACTGGCCTGACGGGGACACCGTGAGACCAGTGGCCGAAGCCGAGCGGTCGACCGAAAACTCGGGGAGAGGGATCTTTCCTGCTCCCAAGAGCGTCGACGGTGGGACTTACCCTTGCTTCTCTTTTTGGACCGAGAAAACGGTCCAGCAGAAGTTGGTCCCTCACCTTTAGTAGAGAGGGTCAGACAAAGCTCCTTAAAAGAAGCTGAATAAGAGGCACCGAGAGAGAGCGGGACAAATGCCGCAGCCGAGGTAGAAGCGGCCCGCGCCGCCTCCTCTTCGAGGGCGATCATCTGCTCGAGCTGATCCGCCACCGCGGAAACCGCCGACCGGGCCTCTTTTGACTTCACCGGAGGAAAACGCTTCTCGGGATGCCCCAGTTGTAAACGGGCAGCACGGTCTTCGAGGACGTAGGCCGAAAAGGAAGAGCACAGGTTGCAAGCTCATGGTCGCTCCAGGCTCAGACAGTAGACACACGTGGAGTGCGGATCCGTCAGAGACATCTTCTGCCCGCAAGGGCATCTCCAGAAACCGTGAGTCTATTTGTCCATCGCAGCCGCGAGGGATAGAAGACCGAAGATTATTTTAGTGAAAACTTTTAATTCGCCAAAACCGAAGAATTAGGAACCAGTCTTATACGCAAAGCGTTAAGGAGGGAACCTGAGCTTCCAAGTGGTAAGGAAGATCTGGAGTCATGGGAGCCGAGAGTTTTACCACCCGGTGGGTGGGGGAGGAGCCAGCTTGAAGACCTTCCGCAAGATTTAAAGCGCAAGGATACCTGCCAGACAGTGTGGATGAACAACATATCCATGTTCCTAGAAGTATTACCTACTGCAAGAGCCTCTCACGAAGATAGTACAGTTATGCAAGAACTTACTGTAACAGTAGATCTTCAAGAGAGGCTCTTGCAGTAAGTAATTATATATAGGACTGGCGTTGGCAGGACCCCATGGAAAAATTTCTAGCTAGCAGTCCCAGGCAAGGTACCGCCCCCACGTCAGGTGACTGGCGTCAGAAGACGTCAGTATAAAAGTGCGGTCCCTGTCGCCCGCCTTCCACTTCTTCCCCGCCACAGGCCAGAAAGGCCGGACGAGAGAGGAACAGATATTTCCATCACTGGAAAAGGAGCTGAAAAAGCCTAGGGGGATGGAGGGCGGGAAGGTATTACCTACTGCAAGAGCCTCTCTCGAAGATCTACTGTTACGGTAAGTTCTTACGTAACTGTACTATCTTACGTCGAGAGGGCTCCTGCAGTAGGTAATTACATATAGGACTGAATCCCAAGCAGTCTGGAACAAAGAGGCACCAGGAGGAGGAAAACTACTCCGAGAAGCAGTTCTAGCTGAGCAAGCCTCAAGATAAAAGGCCTTGCAGAACAGCCAGCCCGAAGCCTGCTCTACGACGAGAGGCAACATCCAAACTGTAGTGTTTAGTAAAGGTATGAACGGAAGTCCAGGTGGTGGCAGCACAGATGTCTGCCACAGACACATTTTTGAAACAAGCCGCTGAGGCAGCTACCTCTGGTGGAGTGGCCTCTTACCTGACCCGGGAGGGTCTTGTTGTATTTGTCATAACAGAAAGTGATGCAATGAGCCAACCACTTAGATAGGCATTGCTTAGAAACAGCATTGTCCTCCCTTTCATGAGCAAAAGAGATGAACAATTGATCAGTCTTTTTGAGATCCTTTGTCCTGTTGGTGTAGTATCTCAGAATCCGGTGAACATCCATAGTACGAAGTAAGTACTCCCCTTGATTAGAGTATTGCGTGAAAAAGGCGGGTAACTCTATGGACTGATTTAGAGTAGACTCTGCTACTACTTTAGGGAGAAACTTGGGATTCGTATGAAGAGCAACACGTTCCTTGTGAAAAAATCAAGTATGGAATTTTATACATCAGAGCCTAGAGCTTGGAAATTCTCCGAGCGGAGGTAATGGTCACCAGGAAGAGAGTCTTCCACGAAAGGAACTTCAAATCTGCAGATGCTGCCGGTTCGAAGAGAGGCAGAGTAAGTTTCTCAAGAAAAAAGTTCAAGTCCCAAGGGGGAGCAGGAGTACGGATAGGGGGTCTTAGATGGAGGACCCCTCTGAGAAAGTTCTTGGAGACCTCCAATTTAGCGAAAGTTCTGTCTGCAAAGAGGACATGATAGGCCGAGATGGCAGCCATGTGTACCTTCAGAGAAGAATGACTGAGACCCAGGTCAAACAGATGACGTAGATACTCCAGCAGAAGCCCTGCTGAGCAGGAGAAAGATTCTGCATTCTTGGAAGAAGCCCAGATAGTAAATCTTTTCTACTTCATGGTGTAAGTGGATCTAGTGGAGGGCTTTCTGTCCTCCACCAAAATCTTCGCCACTTGAGGAGACACCCCAAAACGGGACTGAGCTAAGTCTGCAGGAGCCATGCGTGCAGCTGAAGGCATTTGAGGCCTGGATGAACCAGGGTCCCCTGATCTTGGGTCAGTAAACCTCGAGATATAGGAAGTGAAAGAGGAGGATCCTCTGAGTATTGTTGTAGAAGAGAAAACCAAGCTTGCCTGGGCCAGAAAGGAGCAATCAGAATCATTCGTGCTCCTTCAGAAGCTAGCTTCTGCAAGACTCATGTGATAAGAGGAACTGGGGGAAGGCACAGATGAATCTGACCTTCCAGTCTAGAGACAGAGCGTCTCTCCAGAAAGTGCCTCGCTCTGGAACGAGCGAGCAGAAGACAGGAAGCTTTGCGTTTAGAAGGGATGCAAACAGGTCGACCTGCGGTGTTCCCCAAAGTCGGAAGATACTGTCTAGGACCCCTTGGTCCAGTTCCCACTTGTGAGTCAGAGCAGAAGAGCATCTTAGCTTGTCTGCCAGTGTGTTGTCGACTTCCGGAACGTGAACTGCCGTGAGGTGGATGTCATGTTGTGCTGCCCAATCCCAAACCCTCACTGCCTCCCTGCAAAGAGGGTAGGACTGAATCCCTCCTTGTTTGTTGATGTACCAAACCACGCACATGTTGTCCGTCTGGATGGCTAGGTGGCTGGGAAGGATGTATTGGTGAAGGGCTTGGAGAGCATACAACACTGCCCGGAGCTCGAGCACATTGATGTGGAGAGCTTGTTCGAACTTGGACCAGGAGCCCTGGGTCCGACGAGGGCCTAGATGGGCTCCCCAACCTTCGCCTGAGGCGTCTGGGAGGGGGGGAGGACGAAAGAAAGGAACTCCCTGAAACAGGTTCTCTCGAACCATCTACCACTGCAAGTCTCGAAGCATCGGTGAGGAGACCAGAACTTGGTGATCTAGGTCGTCCACTAACTGATCCCACTGGGAGCGTAGAGTCCACTGAGAGACTCTCACGTGGAGTCTAGCGCGAGGAACTGTCGGGACAGCAGCTTCCATGAGCCCGAGAAGGCGAAGGACTGACCTTGCAGAGACCCGCCTGCGGCCGGACAGCATACTTGAGTCTGGAGGGTGGACACCCTGTCCAGTGGCAGAAAGGCCCTGCTCGTGGTCGAATCGAGAATCGCCCCACTAAACTGTAGTCTCTGGGATGGGATCAGGTGAGACTTGGAATGGTTGATGACAATACCCAGGCAGGCAAAAACCTGCTGGGTAAGGGAGAGGCAGCGCAGGAGCTGCTCCCTGGATGAGGCCGCAAGGAGCCAATCGTCCAGGTATGGGAAAATTTGCTCCCCCCGGGTACGCAGGTGGGCCGCCACCACTGCCAGGCATTTGTAAATACTGGGCAGAGACAGGCCAAACGGAGTGCCTTTGAATTGGTAGTGGTCCCCTCGAACGCAAAACTAAGGTATCTGGCGGAGACGGGCTTAATGGAAATGTGCACGTAAGCATCTTGCATTTCCAGGACACACAGCCATTGACCCGGCCGGAGGAGGGGCAGAAGGTTCTGCAAAGAGAGCATCCTGAACCTTTTGTATTCCACAAAAAGAGTCAGGGAACTGAGATCCAGAATTGGTCCGAGATCTCCTGTCTTCTTTGGGACCAGGAAGAAATGGGAATAGTAACCCGTCCCTTGCAGATGAAGAGGGACGGGTTCTATTGCATGTTTCAGCAGTAGAGCTGAAATTTCCTCCTGGACCAAGAGAAGATGTTCCCTTGAATACGACTACTTCAGAGGGGGGTGGCGAGGTGGTTTCTGAAGAAACACTATCGAATGTCCTTCTGCGATGAGCTAGAGCACCTAAGAATCTGTTATCCTCTCCCAGCCCGTAAGGTGGAGGGAAAACCTCCCTCCTACCGGTTCCTCCAGGAGTTTGGAGGCTGGGAGAGGGAAGGAGTAAGGTGGTGGGGCAGGCCGCGAGCTGAAGCACCCGCAGCTTTTTGGGCGGGGGCTTAGCAGCTGGGGCCCGCTTTGTGGCCCACTTACCTGGCTTCGCCTTGTCCGATTCCATCTTGTAAAGGACGCTGCTGCAGATGGTGTGGTACATGGAATAGACAGACTTCAGTGCCATCCCTTCTCTCAAATCGGTGGTGACGTCCTTGACATCACCACCAAAAAGCACCAACCCCCAGAAGGGCCCTTCCTGGATAGCAGATTGCACTTCTGGGACCAACCTTGACACGCGGAGCCAAGCATGATGCCGTAGGCCTACGGCGAAAGCTGAGCTCCGTCCAGTGGCCACTGCATCGTATGTCGCATGAAGCACGTGTCAACTGGCCGAACGTGCACAGCAGACAAGGTCAGCCAACTCCTGCTTAACTTGAGAGTCTGGCAGGGAGTCCAATTTGACTTCCACCCGAGTCAGAATGGCCTTCTGGTAGTCCCCCATATGGTCGACATAATTCAGGGCCCTAATCCCCAGTGTGGAGGAAGCGAAGATCTTCTTCCCATACTGGTCCAGAAGGCGGGATTCTTTGACAGGTGGCGACGAGCTGAGGTGTTTTGGGTTGGCCAACCGGTCGTGAGCGGCGCTAATCACTATCGAGTTGGCACGAGAGTGAGAATCTAGGAAATCAACGCCTCCGGGAGCCTGATATAGCCAATCTGACTTCCTTGGAAATGGGGCTAAAGCCGACGGCTGTTTCCATATGGTGGAGACGAGATCGGCATGAGGCTCTATCCAGGGTGGCACCAAGGTAGGAGCTGTCACGGGCAGATCCAGATCTTTAGTGAGTTTCAGACGCTGAAGATCTGGTTCCAAGGAGTGCCACTGATGAACCTCCTGGATTTTCCTTAGCAACTCTGTAAAAGAAGGATCTTCCAGAGGAGACTTCGGAGGAGTCCTTGGCCTGGGCTTTGATGGAGTGCATGGCTCATCGTCCCTTTCGGAGCAACTGTCAGAGGAATCAGAGGGTGAAGGAGGATGATGAAGAGGAAGAAGACTCCTTTTCCCGACGCGGGGGAGGAACGGACCCTTTGGGAAGCCCCCGGGGAAGCGTATCCTGCCCTCTCTGGACCCAGATGGAAGAGCCCTGGAGTCCGGAGGTGATGAGGGAGTGTGCCACCTCGGATGTACGGGAACCTGAGATGGCACCATTGTCAGTAGGCGGCTCTCGACCTCCCTGGTGAGCTGAGCCTTGGCCTCAGCCCACCAGGAGGCCAGAGTCTCCTGCAAGTCCACCGGCGACTGTGGGGGTGGTGGAGGAGGAGGAGGCAGGGGATAAGGATACGGGTTGTACCCATATGGAGAGTATCCAAAACCCAGCTGCGGAAAGCCCATCGGGTATTGTGGCGTCGGGTACTGAGGCGTCAGAAAGACTGGCATCAGGTACTGTGGCGCTGGATACTGTGGTCCCGGGTAAGTCGGCGTTGGATAGGATGGAGGGTACCTGGGAGAGCTGCTGGAGCAGACGGCCCGGCTGGCGGCCTCGCAGGCAGATCCACGTTGGAGGGCTCGGAGGTGGGAGGACATCCAGAAGTGGGATGTCACCTGGAGTCGGTAGAACCGGCATCAGGGCCCCAGCGTCGGAGAAACTGCCATTGGGGCCGGTGTCAGGGGAGCCGACGTCAGAGCCAGTGCACCTACAGGGGGGTGGTCTGACGGAGGAAGGTCTCCAGTGTCACTCAGGGATGGAGGGGAAAAACCCCCGGGGTTGGGCTGGGGGGACTCTGGGTCCCCGGACGGCAGCGAAGGCTGCAGAGAACTGGGGACGACGGACGTAGGGGGTCAGTCGTCAGGTCCGCTGCCGACGTATGGCTTTATGGCGAGCTACCGGCAGGCGCCAGAGGAGCCAGCGTCTGGCTTATGGGAGCCTTCACCGGAGGCAGAACGAGGAGAAGGATTGGCCTGGTCCGATGGAAGAGAGCTGCATGCCATCCCGAAGGGTTGTGCATCCTACCGGCCTTCTCCGCGTGGACGGAGGGACCGACGCCCGACTTAACAGAGTCACCCACGCCAGTAGGCCACCAGCCTGTGGCCGAACTGGGGGCGGAGGCCTCCTATTGCCCGGAGGTGCCCGAAGGACCCGAGCGTGAGCCAGATGGGCAGGCCGACAAACCTCCGAGGTGGCCGTCGAGCAGTACCCCGAGGGAGACGCAGTAGAGGAGCCCTTGTCCCGGTGCCTCTCCTTATCCTTCTTCTGATGGCCTTCGGGGGAAGTGGACGCCCGCCTCAGTTTTTTGAGCTCCTTTTCCATCGAACTCATCTTTTTCTTCAAAATATGGGATTCCAGGGATTGCTGCCGCCTTTTCCGGGTAGCCGCGTTGAAACTGAGGCAGTGCTGGCACTTCTCAACCGGGTGATTGGGGCCTAGGTAGAACAGGCACAGGGAATGGCAGTTCTTGTGCGGTAGTTGGGCGCCGCATGAATTGCACTTACTTTTGTGCTTGGAGGGTGTAGGAGATGACATACACAGACGATGGCACCCGACAGTCTGAAAAAAAAAAAAAAAAAATTTACTTCAGTAAAACTGATGAAGATTGGGCTGACGAAGCACAAACTTTTCCATGAGGCGCTGCACAAGCTAACGGCGGGAAAGAACTGGAAGGCTGGCGTCAGGGACCGCCCCTTTAAACCGATGTCTTCTGATGCCGGTCACCTGACGTGGGGGTGGTCTCTCGCCAGGGACTGCTGGCTAGAAATTTTTCCGTGGGGTCCTGCCGATGTCAGTCCTATATGTAATTACCTATGCAAGAGTCCTCTCGAAGTAAGATCTACTGTTACGGTAAGTTCTTACATAGCTCTACTATCTTACTTTGAGAGGGCTCTTGCAGTAGGTAATTACAGATAAGATTGGGTCCCAAGCAGTCTGGAACAAGAAGCAGCAAACAGGAGGAGGAAACTACCCAAATGTAGACACTCTGGCTGTGAAGGTCTTAGGAAAGAAGACCGTGCAGAACAGCCAACCCGAAGCCAGCTCTATGGTGAGAGGCGATGTCCAAAGTGTAATGTTTTGTAAAGGTATGGACAGAAGTCCAAGTTGCAACTGCACAGATGTCTGCCACTGACACATTCTTGAAACAAGCAGCAGAAGCAGCGACCCCTCTGGTGGAGTGGCCTCTGACTTGACCCAGCAGGGTCTTGTTGAACTTGTCGTAACAGAAAGTGATACAATGAGCCAACCATTTAGATAGGCATTGCTTAGAAACAGCACTGCCTTCTCTTTTATGAGCAAGAGAAACAGTTGATCAGTCTTTCTGAGATCCTTCGTCCTGGTGGTCTAGTATCTCAGAATTTGGTGAACATCCAAAGTTTGCAAGAGGTACTCCCCTTGACTGGAGTGCTGCGTAAAGAAAGCAGGCAGCTCAATGGATTGATTCAGCGTAGATTCTGCTACCACCTTAGGGAGAAACTTAGGTTGGTACGCAGAGCCACACGTTCCTTGTGGAAAATCAAATATGGGATTTTGCACGAGGGCCTAGAGCTCAAAAATCCTTTGAGCAGAAGTAATGGCCATGAGGAAGAGAGTCATCCATGACAGGAACTTTAGGTCTGCTGAGGCTGCCGGCTCGAAAGGAGGTAGAGTAAGCTTCTCAAGAATAAAATTCAAATCCCAAGGAAGGGCAAGAACACGAATAGGGGGCCTCAAGTGGAGAACCCCTCTCAGAAGTTTTAGAGGCTTCCAACTGCGCAAAGGTTCTGTCTGCAAAATGAACATGGTAAGCGGAGATGGCCACCATGTGAACCGTCAAGAGGTGAATGACTGAGACCCAGATCAAAGAGATGGCTCAAGTAGTCCAGAAGAGCAAGAGAAAGGCTCGAAATCTTTGAAGGCGGCCCAAATAGAGAACAGTTTCCATTTCATGGAAAAGGTAGATCTAGTGGAGGGCTTTCTGGCCTCCACCAGAATCTCAGCCACCAGTGGGGAAACCCTGAATTGGGCCTGAGCTATGTCTGCAGGAGCCACGCATGCAACTGAAGGGATATGAGGCCTGGGTGGACCAGGGTCCCCTGATCCTGGGTCAGCAAGAGTTGTGACAGAGGAAGAGAAGGTTCCTCTAAATATTGTTGAAGATAAGGGAACCCAACTTGCCTGGGCCAAAAAGAAGCAATTAGGATCATGCGAGCTCCTTCTGAGCAGAGTTTCTGTAAGACCCTCGGGATCGCAGGGAAGGCATGGACGAATCCGCCCCTCCCGTTTAGAGACACAGCATCTCTCCAAAAAATGCCGCACCCTGGAGCAAGCAAGCAGAAGGCAGGAAGTTTTGCGTTGTGAGGAGATGCAAACAGGTCCACCTATGGTGTTCCCCAGTGTAGGCAGATATCGTCTGCCACCCCTTGATCCAGTTCCCACTCGTGAGCATGAGCAGACGGACTGATGTGGTATGCCAACGTGTTCTCGACCCCCGGGATGTGAACTGCCGTGAGGTGAAGGTTGTGCTGCACTGCCCAATCCCAAACTCGCATGCCTCTCTGCAGAAAGGGTAGGAACAAGTTCCCCCATGTTTGTTGCTGTACCAGACTACATACGTTGTCTGTCTGGACAGCCAGGTGCCCGAGGAGCAGACAGATGCAGAGCCTGAAGAGCATACAGCACAGCCCGAAGCTCGAACACACTGATATGAAATGACTGCCTGAGCCTGGACCAGGAGTCCTGGGGTCCTGAGAGACCCCAGATGGCTCCCAACCCCGCCCGAGGCGTCTGTTGTCAGAGTCTTTGGGGGAAGGAACCCCTGGCAAAGGTTCTCCAGAACCATCTACCAGTGCAAGTCCCGAACCACAGGGTTGGAGACCAGAACTTGTTGGTCTAGGTCGTCCACCAGCTTATCCCACTGAGACTTAAGGGTCCACTGAGAGATTCTCATGTGGAGCTGAGTGCAAGGGACTGTCGGAATAGCAGCTGCCATGAGCCCGAGGAGGTGAAGGACTGACCTGGCGCTAACCGCCTGCGGCTGGACACTAGGCTGACCTGAGCCTGGTCGCCCTGTCCAGTGGCACGAATGCCATGCCGGAGGTAGTGTCCAGGATCGTCCCGATAAACTGGAGCCTCTGGGATGGGATCAGATGGGACTTGGCCTGGTTGATGGTAATACCCAGGCTGGTGAAAACCTGCGGGGTAATAGAAAGGAAGCGCAGGAGTTCTGGACAGGGCTGCCAGGAGCCTGTCGTCCAGGTATGGGAAAACCTGAACCCCCTGGGTACGCAGGTAGACTGCTACCAACAACAGGCATTTGGTGAACACTTGGGGCGCCGAGGAAAGACCAAAAGGGAGGGCCTTGAACTGGTAGTGGTCCCCCTGGAACGAAAACCGTAGGTATTTTCGGTGGGAAGGGCGAATAGGGATATGCAGGCAAACATCCTGCACGTCCAGAGCGCACAGCCACTGTCCCAGCCGAAGGAGAGCAGAAGAGACAGCAGAGAGAGCATTCTGAACCTTTTGTACTCCATGAACAAGTTCAGGGAACTGAGGTCGAGAATCGGCTTCAAGTCTCCTAACTTCTTCAGGACCAGGAAGAAATGTGAGTAGTAACACGTCCCCCGAAGATGGGGTGGGACGGACTCCATCGCCTCCTTCAGAAGAAGAGAGGATATTTCTTCCCAGACCAGAAGGTGTTCTGGGGAGTAAGACCACCTGGGGAAGAAGAGAGAAGAGAGATTGTGATTGCTCAGTGCACCAGCGGCTCCTAGTGGAGACCAGGAGTGCTGTAGCACGCTGAGCAGCATGTAGCTGGTGTGACCTGATGCAGGCAGGGGCTGCTGTGCACATAGGAGGGGGGAGAAATGCTCACTAGAACAAGGAAAAGCCCGGTCTGCGGATTAGGTGATGGCACCTGCCCCCATGCACACAGCTGGGTCCATCCTGCCTGGCCTTCCAGGTTCCTCCATCTGGGTCCTCTTCCACATCAGTCTGTCTGTTGAGAGCACCCAAAGAGGAGGGGCGGCCCCACTCCGGACGGGTTAAGCTGGGGGTGCCGATCGTGGATAGAGGAAGGAGGAGAGGAGGCAGCACAGGTAAGAGGACTTCAGGCAGGGCAGGAGCAGGTAGGATGCCTGAGAGAGGCCCCGCAGACCGTGACCGGAGGGAAAAAGATTTGGAACGAAAAAAAGAAGAGCTCCAGACCAGGGGATATGAACTCAGGCTGCAAGGAGGGAGGTTCTCTACAAACACCAGGATGTTTTTCTTCACAGAAAGAGCTGTGGATGCTTGGAACAGCCTGCCCCAAGAGGTTGTGGGGGAATTCAAGAATGCATGGGATAGACACAAGGGAGCCCTGACTACAATGGACAACTATTGTGCCAAAATAGGTCTAAAACAAATGGGTAGACTAGATGGTCCTAGCGGTCCCCTTCTGCAGTCAACTTCTATGTTTCTATGAGTTCCAAACAGCTTTTTACAATCATTTCAATAATATAACTATATTCATTTTCAAACAAAGGGATCCCAATATCACTTACAGTCTCACACAAAGATTCATAAATATTTTTTATGGCTACAGATAAGCAAGGGGAAGGAAAAGCCAGAAACAGCAAGTGAAGGGAAGGGAAGGGAAAGAGATAGCAAGAGGCGGAGAATCGCATGACCGAGTGATCAGTTCCTACAGTAGGTCTCACAAGAACATCTGGTTGCGCAGCGAGACAGAAAAGGAGAGGATAGAACAGATCCTTGCATTTAACTCTTTCTGCATAGCAAATGGGACAGGGCCTTATTCAGCCTTGTCACAAACATGGGAGTACTTGGTAGGGGCTTCCTTCAACAGCTCTGGTGGAGGTGGTTCCACCAGCAGGGGTGAAGAGACAGGTGTCTGTGATAACTGCCTTGGGGGAAGTGGTGTAGGTTTGACTGGTGCTGGCCAGTTGACCACAGGGGTTGGGGTGGAGTTCTGCCCTGCTCCACTGCTGCTGGAGGGGTTCCTTGTAGTGCTGCCACATGTGCTGGCGTAGCCTCATCTCATCTGAGGAGGACAAGAAACATCAACAGCAGTGCCTCCTGGTCACGAGGTACCAAGAGTGTGAGCGGCTCCTCGATAGTTGACCCGAGGGTCGACGTCAAGGAGAGGCCACGGGGGTGGGGAGTGGTTGTCAGTGTAAACTATGTGCAGTGACTTCGGCGAACGATCTCCAGTGGAAGCTGGTCCCGACAGCAACCGGCCCAGGACACTGATCAGTCCACGTCCTCCTGGGTAAGGACCAGGAGCACTAGGTTCTTGGAAGACAGACTCGGACTGGTAAGTATTTTACCTAAACAGCCAGACTTACAACTGTGACACCAGCACTTAACATTTCAATTAGTACTACAAATAGTGCTAGAGATGTAAGCAAGTAATTCTGGAGTCATGGCAGAAGATGTTGAACCACTAGTAATCTATTAAAGTTTCCTCATCGTAAAGAATTCAGGACTTAACGACAATTACTATAAGAAAGTAACACCGTACGACTTCACTGTAACAAAAAATTAAATACAATTATTTGTGGCTTTTTTTTTTTTTTTAATACTAACCAATAAGCGTGGGTACATGTTTCAGCTGATGAACTGTACTGATCCACCCAATGTGGCATAGCATCATCGGACAGTACCTGGGGAAATAAAAACAGGAATTTTACTACAAGGCTAAAGTGGCAAAAAAACGGTTACTCACCTGTAACGGTAGTTCCAGGAGTGGTATATGTTGTTCTTCCACACTTATTGGCATGTCCCTTTCCCCTTTAAGAATCACCGGAAGGACTTCAAGCTGGCTCTTCCCACCCACCCGGGGTATAGCCCTTGGCTCCGCCCCATGACGCCAGATCTTAGCTCACTGGAAGTCAGATTTGTCCGTTGCAGCTGGGGAGGCTGGTTGGGTCCATGTGGATGAACAACATATACCATTCCTAGAACTACTGTTATAGGTGAGTAACCTGTTTTTCTAGGATCGTGGATATGTTTGTTCATCCACACTTATTGGCAGACTCATAGCAGTTCTCTGGGAGAAGGAAGGCAAGGCACACACACCCTATTTTGGGAACAGAGACTGGAGAACTGAGGCCCCATAACCAGCATCCCAGCATGACTGAAGGTCGATGTGGTAATGGGTGACGAAGGTGTTTGCTGTCTTCAAGGTAGCAGCCCGGCAGATTTCCTGGATAGGAATATCCCCAGAAACCGCCACTGATGCAGCAGTATGGCATGTGGAATGAGCTCTTATCCCTCTGGGAGGCTCCTTGCCCACCAACCTATAGCAGAGATCAATGCAAGATGTAATCCATCTTGTGATCGTCCACTTTGCTGCAGGTCTGCCAGAAGCGGCTTCAGCGTAGGTGACCAACAGCTGGTGAACCTCGCCTCGAATTTCTGCCATCCTCTCCTTATAATAGGAGATAGCTCGTCTCAGGCCCAGAGTATGGAGCCTGTACTCTGCACCTGAGGTGTAGTTTGGGTAGAACACAGGCAGAGTCAATACCTGGTTAAGGTGAAACTCTGACACTACCTTCGGGAGGAATTTCAGGTGGGGGTGCAGGACAACCTTGTCCCTGTGGAAGACCAGATAAGGGGTGTCCACCGAGAGCACCTGGTGCTCCCCTGTCCTTATGGCAGATGTGATAGCCACCACGAAGGGCGTCTTCCACAAGTGTGACATCTCACACTTGTGCATCGGTTTGAATGGCTTTCCCATGAGCTTTGCCAAGACCAGCAGTAAAACCCACGGAGCTGGAGGTTCACGCACCAGAGGGGATAGTGATCAAGGCCTTTGAAAAGCACCAAACCACCTTCTCCTGTGCCACCATCTGCTGACCAGCCCGTGCCCGGTTAGCAGAGATGGCTGCCAGGTGCACCACCTTATCAGTCGAAGACTGAAGACCCCCTTTGGACAGAGACCAAAGGTAGTCTAAATTGACAGTCACGGTACAGGACAAAAGGTTCAGGCCCTTGCCCTGACACCAAATGGAAAAGCTTTTTCATTTGCGGGCATAGCACTTTCTGGTCGACTCCTTTCTGGATGCTTCCACTACTGTGAGTACATCCTTGGAGAGACCAGAAGCCTGGAACTCTAGCCACTCAAGTACCAGGCTGTCAGGTGAAGGGATTGAAGGTCCAGGTGGAGGCCCTTCCCCTGATTGACAGAGATCAGGTCCGAGCATGTTGGAAGATGCCTCGGGAGCCTGAGGCTGAGGAGATCTGGATAACAGAACTGGCATGGCAAGTCTGGGGCTACCCGGATCATCTGTGCCTTGTCCCTCCTCACCTTGAAGAGCACCCTGTGAATAAAGGGAGATGGGGGGAAGGCGTAGAAGAGGCCTGGGGTTCACGGCCTCAAGAAGGCACCCCCCTGCAGCAATTCCTGCCGGGGTTGGGGGGAGATGAAACTGCCTCAGCTTGCTGTTTTCTCTGGAGGCAAACAGGTCCACCATCAGTTTGCCCCAGTGGGAGAACAGGCTGTAAGCTACCTCTGGATGGCGAGACCACTCGTGGGATGTCTCGCCTATGTAGCTGAGGGCATCCACAAGTTGATTTGGGGCTCCTGCCACATGGATGGCTAGGAGATCTGCCTCCAGTCAGTTCATGAGTGTCCAGATGCGTGCTGCATTGCTTGGTGAGGTGGTAAATGGTCACGGTATTGTCCATCTGGACTTGAGCCACTTGACCCTGAAGCTGCTGGATGAATGCTGTCAGTGCCAGTCTGACTGCTCTGAGCTCCAACAGGTTGATGTGGTAAAGGGACTCCTCGGGGGTCCAAAACCCATAGGCCCTGCTGGGACAGCATGTGGGCTCCCCAGCCCATAAGAGACGCATTGGTCGTGAGGGCGACAGTTGACTCGGGGAGACAAACCGGATCCCTTCCTGCAACAGGTCTAGGATGGTCCACTAATGGAGAGGTCCCAAATCTTCTGGGTCACAGTGATCAGCTGGCCAAATGACCACTGGGCGGCCAGCTCCCACTGAAGGGGGCGCATATGCCACCTGGCCCAATGGACCACGGTGGTGCAGGCCGCCATGTAACCCAGAAGGCACAGAAAGTCCTGGGCAGGGCGCAATTGCCCAACCAGAAATGATTGGGCAAAGGAGGAGGAGAAAACCTCTGCTCTGCCTGCTGGGAGCCGAGTTCTGACCTAATGAAGCACATCACCTGAGAAAGTACGAGCTCCGACTTGGTTTCGTTGATCAGGAGGCCAAGTTAAGAGCAGGACTGGAGGGCCAGGTCCCTGGACCTCTCCACCTCTTGCTGGGTGGAACCTGCTGAGAGCCAATCGTTGAGGTAAGGGTATACCCTGACCCCTCGACGCCTGAGATGGGCTCCCACCACTGCAATGCATTTGGTGAAGACCTGTGGGGCTGATGACAGGCCGAATGGCATGGCTCAGAACTTGTAAAAAGGGTTCCTTCTGCTCTGAAGCGGAGGAATCATTGATGAGATGGACGGGCTGGGACATGAAAGAATGCGTCCTGAAGATCCAGTGAGCAGAACCACGTTTTGCTCCAGGGATGGTATAATCTGGGACACAGTTACCATCTGAAAGGTGCGTGGCCTGAGATACTGAATCAGGTCATGCAGATATAGAATGGGGCACCTGCCCCCCATCTGCTTTGGGAACAGGAAATAACCTGGAAACGAACCCCAGGTTGACTGGAGGATCTGCCATTCTGACCACTGCCTCCTCGAGGAGGAGCTGGGCTATGTCGTGTCTCACAGCCGACTGAGTGTTGGCTGATACTCTCTCCTCCCATAGGACGCGGGCTCGGCTAGGTGGGTACTGCTCAAATTCTAGAGGCAGACCCTGGCCGACCACTTCTAAGATTCTCCTGTCCGTGCTAACAGGGGACCAGGGGGAAAGGAAGTAGCGGAGCCGACCACCCACAGGAGGACCCAGTTCTAACGTGATGGGAATGGGGTGGCCACCCCATCCAGTCACTGGGCAGGCTTGGAGGAAGAGGATGCAGGGCCTCCTCTGCAGACCTTGGGAGGTCTGGGCATGAGCCGGGGCACCAAGCCTGTGCCTGCTGATGCTGTGCTCCCTGAAAGGAGGGCTGCTGGGCCGCAGGAGCAGAGTGCTGAAAAGGCTTCTTCTGCTGCTGCTGCTTCTTAGGGCCAGAAGTGCTTTGAGCAGAAGTAGCAGAGTCCAAGGTGGCAATGAACTGTTCGATTCGCTGAAGGTGACCGTCCACACCTGGACTGAAGAGATCGGTGCCTAGAAAAGGAAAATCAGCAAGTTTATGCTGGGTATCTGCTGTGACGGTGGAAAGCCTCAGCCAAGCCCTGCAGCGCAAGGCAACCGTGGCTGCCACCGAATGGACGCATGAGTCGCCAATGTCCAGAGCCATCTGAAGCTGTTGCTTGGGACCGGCACTGCCTTGGTCCCGGACTGGCTTGACCATAGTCTGAAGGTCCGCGGCGAGATGTAGGAGAACTCAGTCCAAAGACCCCAGAATGGCATGGGAGAAGTGTGCAATGACAGCCGAGCTTGCCTGAAGGAGGCCTAAAGAGGAGGCCGCATAGACCTTCCTGGCAGATTGGTCCAGTTTCTTGGACTCCATGTCCAGGAGTCTATCAGTGTTGGCAGAACTGCCTGTACATATGAACACAGAGGCGGTCACATGGCTCTCGGCTGAGGGATGTTCTGTGAACTCCGAGAGAGACCCCATGGGCACCGCATACTTGGGGGCCATCTGGGCAGACGGTGCTGGGATGGAGGCAGGATGCTGCCAAAGCTCCAGGCCGGGCCAACAAAGGTTTTGGCTACCGGAAAGGCTTCCATCGGGGTATCCCCTCTCTTGAGACTGTCAGTGAGAGGGTACTCCGCCCATTTCTGGACTGGTTCCAGGGGGATCCCCGTGGATTCTGAGAGAACACGGAGAATCCCTTGAAAGGACGAAGGGCCTTCCTCCCTAGACAGATCACCGGCCAACTCGTCATCTCGCAGGTGAGAGTGAAGGTTGGTGTCATCTGAATCTGAGGTATCTGGATACAACAGCTGGCCACCAAGGTTGAGGCGTGAGGGTGACCGAGATCCTGTGAGGAAGACCCAGGGTTGATAGAGCTTCCTTCGTAGGAGCCCCTCCCAAAGGCTGTTTAGGCGTCGGCTCCACCACAATCGGTGGAGACACTGATATTGGCCGAACTGGAGTGGGTTTAGCCAACTATGCGGGCGGGAGAACCGATTTTACCGGTTCCAGAGGAGTTGGCTTTGGCCTAGGAGGCAACAGCCAAGTAACGGCTGGAGTAGAGACCGTGGTCTGCTTCTGCCCAGACAGGATCAGCTGCTGCCACATCAGCTCCACATAGCGTCAGTTCTTTCTGGAGCGTTTGTGCGCCTTCCTCAGCCTGTCAGTCGAAGGGGTCCGAGATCTCGACCTCGATCAGAATGGCAGAGCCGGTCGCTTGGGTGGGACAGGTGACTTCCTGGAATCAGGGACCAGTTCCTCGACGGAATCCCCAGCTGGCTGGGTCTCCTCGTCTGGAGGAGAGTAGTTGACCAGAACGGGTGACAATGGATTGATGGGATAGAGAACGATCTCAACCTCGATTGAGACCTCAGTCAACTGGCCAGACGGCAAGGCCGAGAAGCCAGCGGTCAAGGCGGCAATTTCGACCAAAGTCGATACTGCTGGCTCCAGGGACAGAGATTGCTCATGATCCCAAGAGCATCTTCGCTGAGATGAAGACTGATTCGGATCCTTATTCCTCTTATGGGACTGAGAGGAGTGAGAACCTGCAGGTACCTCGCCCTTAGTGGGGAAAGACTGGCACAACTCTTGGAAGGAACCCGAAAAGGTAGAGCCCAAGTTGAGAGGAACGAAAAATGACAGCGGAAGACTGTGGCCCATGCCACTTCTTATTTGAAGCCTGCATTCGCTCCAGCTGTTCAGTGGAGTCCGCTCCCTGCGCCTTTTTAGATTTCACCAGAGGATTCTGTTTTTCGGGCCTGCCCAATTTGAGGCGTGCGAGGCGATCATCAAGGACGTTTGGGTGAAAAGCTAGACAACTCTCAAGTCTTGGTGTCATGGCCAACACCCAGTCAGTAAACGCACACAGTATGCGGATTAGTGCATGACATTTTGCTGCATGGGCACATGATGGAATGATGAGAATCATCGTCGCTAACTCAAAAGAGTCGAAGTTTCGGAATAACCAAAGGTTTTGAAGACAGGGCCTACAAAAAGTGAGAGCAAAGATGAGGCAATCTGAATCTTCCGGCGGAAAGGATTATCTGGCATCATGGGGCAGAGCCGACGGCTATACCACCCAGGTGGGTGGGAGAAGACAGCTTGAAGACCTATCAGCGATTCTTAAAGGGGAAAGGGACATGCAAATAAATGAGGATGAACAACATATCCACAATCCTAGAACCTTATTTAATAAGAAAACAGCAAAGGGTGCTGGATAGGTTACACAAAATCACAGCAATGTGCAAGACTTACTTTATGTAAATAAGGTATTACAGTGGGTCATTGTGCACAACTGCATGAAAAATGGAAATTATGTACCTACCATAATTCTTGATCTTTTTGGACAAAGTCTCCACCACTCATTCACACTAATGGAATCTACACTGGAGGTGCTAGGGCCCAGCAGGAGCAAACTTTTTGCAAGAGGTCCGGCGCCAGAGATGGAGCTGCAGGGAAGCGGCACCACGAGCCCTGGCTCAAGCGGTAAAGACCATCTCGGCGTCGACCCTCCAACCACTTCAGTATCTTTTTTCCGAAGAGGTGCAGCGTAACCAACCCAGAGGGACTAACCTAACAAAATCGGACATAAGATAGTCCGAGCGACCCGTATAAGAAGGGTCAATAGCTCAGCCACTGAGGAAGTGAAGACCAAAAACAAATACATGAGCTCGGTGGATGTTGGGTGGGCGTGTGAATGAGCTGTGGAGACTTCGCTCAAGAAGATCAAGAATTATGGTAGGTACATAATTTCCGTATCTTCCTGGACAAAAGTGTCCACCACTCTTTCACACCAATGGGAGAGTACTAAGCTAATAATCCCAACGAGACAGGTGGCAGGAAAATGAAGAGCTCACATATCTAAGACAGAAGTCCGTTACAGATAGTCCTGCCAAACGAAAGATGTCATCTGGCATGGACATCCAAGGCATAGTACTGAAAGAAAGTATGCACTGAGCTCCAGGTAGCCGCATTGCAAATGTCTGCAATGGGCACGTTGTGGAACTCCACCAGAGGTGCCGCAACTGCTCTAGTAGGGTGAGAGTACACACTGCCTTCCAGCTTAACCTGTGCCATAGAATAGCAGTGAAGGCATGCAGCCAGCCACGCTGAAATGCACCCAACAGTGACAGGCTGACCCAGCCGAGTCTCGCTGAAGGAAACAAACAGTTGTTGAGCCTTGCAAATTTCTTTTGTTCTATCCTGATAGAATCGCAACTCTCTTAACATCTAAGGAATGAAGGGTCCTTGACCAACCACTTCGAGAACCCACCTGTCTGTAGTGATAGCAGACCAGGCGGAAAGAAAGTGGGAGCTGGCCCCCCACAGGAAGACCAACAGCTGGTGTGATGGGAATAGGGGTGGCAACCACCACCCTGTCATTGGGCAGGCTTGGAGGAGGCTCCAGGACCCGAGCCTCGGCCTCCTTTGTAGGCCTGTTGGAGTCCATACTTAGGCCAAGGGTGCCAAGCTTGAGCTTGCTGATGTTCTCCCTGGTAGGTGGAGTGCTGAACTGCAGGGGAAGAGTGTCGAAAAGGCTTCTTTTTCTTCTGCTGCCACTGAGTAGGCACAAGAATCCCCAATGTCCAGGGCTGTCTGGAGCTGCTGTTTGGCAACACCACGCCCTGGTCTCAGACCTGCTTAACCGTGGTCTGCATGTCTGCGGGGAGATGTGGGAGGACTTCATCTAACCACCCAAGAAGGGCATGAGAGAAGTGTGCCATGATGGTGGCCGAACTTGCCTGACCAAGGCCCCAGGAGGAAGCCACATAGACTTTCTGTGCCGAATGGTTCATCGGGGGTGGGGGTGGGTCAGTGTCGGCAGAACTACCAGTACGCCTGAACACAGATGCGGTCACCAGGCTCTCGGCTGAAGGGTGCTCTGTGAACCCAGCAAGGGACACCATGGGTAATGCATATTTGCAAGTCACATGGGCAGACTGTGCTGGACATGAGGCAGGATGCTGCCATAGTTCAAGTGCCAGACCAACAATGGCCTCAGCCATAGGAAAGGCCTCTGTCAGGGTATACCCTCTCTTGAGGATGACCGTGAGAGGGTACTCCGCCTTTTTCTGGAAGAGACGAAGAATCCCTTGAAAGGAGGAAGGACCTTCCTCCATCCCTGTGCCAACAGACGACTCGTCATCCCCAGGATGAGAGTGCAGCCCAGTGACATCAGAGTCTGAAGAGTCTGGGTATAGCCACCAGTCGCCCAAATCACCCTTGATCCGCTGAGGGCGGTCCGGGATCACCGTGACCTATAGACTGGGAAGCCCGGAATCTGGTCGGTCCTCTTTGGAAGAAGCCCCTCCCAGAGGCTGCTTAGGAGGCGGTTCCACCATTATTGGTGGAGAGACCGCTATAGGCCGAACTGGAGGATAGGCAGGCCCTGCGGCTGGGGGAACGGAAGGTTTCGGTTCTGAGGGGGTCGGCTTCGTCCTAGGAGGGAAAGCCAAGTAATGGCTGGGGTAGGCGGTGGAGTCGCTTAAGGTCCGGACAAAATATACAGGTTACTCACCTGTAACAGGAGTTCTAGGAATGGTATATGTTGTTCATCCACACTCATTGGCAGTATCCTTGCCGCTTTAAATCTTGCCGGAAGGTCTCCAAGCTTGCTCCTCCCACCCACCCGGGTGGTATAACCTCGGCCCGCCCCATGACGCCAGATCTGCCCGCTGGAAGCTCAGGTTGTGCGTCGAGCCGGGAGGTCAGTGGACTGGTGATGAACAACATATACCATTCCTAGAACTCCTGTTACAGGTGAGTAACCTGTATTTCTAGGGACATGGATATGTTGTTCATCCACACTCATTGGCAGACTCCTAGCAGTTCTCCGGGAGGAGGGAGGCAAGACGCACACCTCTACATACTTACTTGGGAAAGAGAGACTGGAGAACCGAGGCCCCAAAACCAGCATCCCGGCGTGACTCAAGGTCGATGTGGTAGTGGGTAATGAAGGTGTTTGCTGACTTCCAGGTAGCAGCCCTGCAGATTTCCTGGATAGGGACGTCCCTGGAAGCAGCCACCGTTGCAGCAGTATGGCGGGTAGAATGAGCTCTTATCCCTCTGGGAGGCTCCATGCCCGCCAACTTATAGCAGAGATCTATGCAGGAGGTTACCCACCTGCTTATCGGTCCGCTTGGCTGCAGGTCTGCCAGATGCGGCTTCAGCGTAGGTGACAAACACAGCTGGCTAACCTCTCTCCGATCTTCCAGTCAGGCGCCTCCTTATAATAAGCGAGCGCCCTTCTAGGGTCCAGAGTATGGAGCCTATATTCGGCCTCCGAGGTGTGATTGGGGTAGAACACCGGCAGAGTCAACACCTGGTTAAGGTGAAACTCCGACACCACCTTCGGAAGGAATTTCGGGTGGGCGCAGGACAACTGCTGTCCCTGTGGAAGACCAGGTAAGGAGACTCGATGGAAGCGCCTGGAGCTCTCCCATCCTTCTGGCTGACGTAATAGCCCCAAGAAGGCGGCCTTCCACGACAGGTGAGAGAGCACACCTGTGATAGGTTCGAATGGCTTGCCCATGAGCTTTGCCAGTACCAGCAGTAGATCCCACGGAGGTGGGGTTCCCGCGACTGAGAGGAAATGATCAAGGCCTTTGAAGCGCCAGACACCTTCTCCTGCGCCATCGACTGCTTCCGGCCCGCGCTCGTAAGCAGAGATGGCTGCTGGTGCACTTAGGGTCGCTTGACCTAAGCCCTGACTAGAAAGGGACCATAAATAGTCCAAGATGCTTGCCAAGGAACAGGAGGAAGGGTCCAAGCCTTGCTCTGACACCAAATGGAAAACCTTTTCCATTTGAAGGCATAGCATTTTCTGGTCGACTCTCACAGGACGCCTCAACTACATTGAGGACCTCGCGGAAAGACCCAAGGCCTGGAACTCTAGCCGCTCAGGAACCAGGCCGTCAGGTGCAGGGATTGAAGGTCCGGATGGAACACCTTCCCTGATTGACTGAGAGCAGGTCCGGCGAGCTGGAAGCTGCCGCTGAGTCCTGGAGCTGAGACTGAGGAGATCTGGTACCAGAACTGGCGAGGCCAGTCTGGGGCTATCAGAATCACCTGCGCCTTGTCCCTCCTTGAGAAGCACCTTGTGGATCAAGGGAAATGGGGGAAAGGCGTAAAAGAGGCCCGGGGTCCATTGCCTCGAGAAGGCATCCCCCTGCAGCGAGCCCTGCTGAGGGGGGCGGGCATGGAACAGACTCAGCTTCGCGTTCTCCATGGAGGCAAACAGGTCCACCTGAGGTGTGCCCCAAAGGGAGAACAGATGCTGTACTACCTCCGGCAGGAGAGACCACTCGTGGGATGCAGCCCCTATCCGGCTCAGGGCATCGGCCAGGGTGTTGGAGGCTCCTGCCACATGAATGGCTAGGAGATCCGCCTCCAGGCTGCGCACGAGGTGACCAAAATGCGGAGAGCCTTGCATAGAAGCATGGAGCTGCCCTGCCTCTGGCGGTTTAGATAGTACATGGTCGTGGTATTGTCCGTCTGGACTCGGACCACTTGACCCCGGAGGAACGGAGCAAAGGCGGTGAGAGCTAGGCGGACCGCTCGGAGCTCCAGCAGGTTGATGTGGCATCGGGACTCCCGCGGGGACCAGAGGCCATGAGCCCGGTGTTCCCCCAGATGGGCACCCCAACCCATCAGAGAGGCATCGGTCGACAGAGAGACCGTCAGTTCGGGCGGACGAAGCGGGATGCCCTCCTGCAAATGATCTGGAACGGTCCACCACTGAGAGCGCCCACATCCCCTGTGTCACCGACACAAGCTGGTCCAAGGGATCGCAGCTGCCAGGGACCACTGGCTGGCCAGTCCACTGAAGGGACGCATGTTCCAGCGGCCCAACGGACCACGCTGGTACAGCCGCCATGAGACCCAGGAGGCGCAGGAAGTCCGGGCAGAGCGCACTGCCCAACCAGAAATGATCGGGCAAAGGAGGAAAGAACCTCGGCCCTGTCCGCCGGGAGCCGCCGCCTGGCTCAAGAGAGTCGAGCTGCGCCTATGAATAGAATCACCTGCTTCGGCTCGAGTTCCGACTTGGCCTCGTTGATAAGGAGGCCCAGTTGAGAGCAGACCTGGAGGGCCAGATCTCTGGACCACTCCGCCTCCTTCCTGGAGGGAGCTGCTATCAGCCAGTCGTCCAGGTAAGGGTACACCGGACCCTCGGCGCAGGAGAATGCTGTCACCACTGCCATGCATTTGGTGAAGACCCTGGGAGCTGGAGACAAGCCGAAGGGCATGGCTTGGAACTCGAAGAGAGATCCTTCCGCTCGGAGCGAAGGAATCTCTGGTGGGCAGAGACGGATAGGAATGGAAAACGCGTCCTGCAAGTCCAGAGAGCAGAACCACGCCCGCTGTTCCAAGGATGGTATTATCTGAGCCAGAGTAACCATCCTGAAGGTTGAGACCTTAGGAACTTGTTTAGTCGTGGTATTAGAATGGGGCGCCAGCCCTGTCCGCTTCGAACCAGGAAGTACCTGGACACAAACCTGGGTCTGAAGGAGGGTCCACCACCTCTTACCACCTCCTTCTGAGGAGGAGGCGATGTCGGCTCGACGAGCCGCCAGTGAGCTGGGGATCCCGAAGCCCCGAGGGACGGCTCTGAAGGGTGGTGCTGCCAATCCCAGAGGCAGGCCTCTTCCCACCACTCTCAGACCCACCTGTCCGTGGTAACAGCGGACCAAGTGGAACGGAAGTGCGGGCATCCCCCCACGGGGGACACAGAGGTAAGGTGACGGGATGGGGCGACACCTCAGCCCGTCACTGGGCAGGCTTGGAGGAGGGACCGCCGAGGGACCTCCTGGGCCCTTCTCCTGCCTCCTGTTAGAGGAAGCCGAAGCTTGGGTTTGGGATACCAAGGCCGAGCCTGCTGGCCCTGACGGTGCTGGGCCGGGCGCCGGGGCACAGAAGGGACGAAGGCTTAGGCTGTGGTTTGCGCCTTTGTCCTTCTGAGCGAAGAGACCGAGTCCAAGGTGGCATGGACTTCTCGATCCTCTGCAGGTGACCTTCCACCCCAGGGCCGAAGAGGTCAGTCCCCAAAAGGAACATCCGCCAACTTGTGCTGGGTATCCAGTAAAGGTGGATATCCTCAGCCAAGCCCTGACCGCACGATAGCCACTCGGCCGCCACCGATCTGGCACATGAGTCCCTATATCCAAAGCAGTCTGAGCTGCTGTTTGGCCACTGCCCTGCCCTGGTCCCGCCCTGCTTAACCGTAGTCTGCAGATCGGCGGGAAGATGAGGGATGACCTCATCCAGGGAGCCCAACAGGGCATGAGAAAAATGTGCCATGAGGACGGCCGAACTGGCCTGACGAAGGCCGAGAGAGGACGTAGCGTAGACTTTTCGCCCGACATAGTCCAATTTCTTGGACCTTTGTCAGGAGGTTTGTCCACATCCCTGGCGCTAGCCGGGCGCCCGGAAAACGCTGTCGGTAACCACAACCCTCAGCAGAGGGTGTTCAAAACCGGACAAGGAACGGGGACCGTGATACTTCCTGGCCATCCTGGCCGGGCGCAGGGCAGGAAGCAGGGCGCCGCCAAAGTTCCAGTGCCGACCCATGCTGGCCTCGCCACCGGAAAGGCCTCCGCCGGAGAATCCTCGTCCAGAATCTCCGTGAGGGGATACTTCCGGGCCCGGTTGGAACGGGTTCGAGCTCCATCCCGTAGACTCCGAGATGAGCCAAGCAGTCCTAGGGAAGGACGACGGGCTATAATCCATTGACTGACCTCCTGAAGACTCCAAGTCCAGTCGCTTGGAGAAGAAGGAGGAATCATCTTCGGACTCGAAGAGTCCTCAAGAGCTGCCTCTGGCCTGAGCCACCTTCACCTGCCGAGGTCGGTCGGGAGTGAGGGTAACTGACAGCCGATGGGGTAAACCCTTGGCCGACCGAGAATCCTTGGTGGGAGCCCCAGTGGTGGCTGGGAGGCGAGTTCCACGGAATCGGTGGAGCAGCTGGTTTGGCCGACAACCGGCCTGGGTATAAGCTCCTCGGACAAGTCGGGGTTGTGTCGGCCGTTCCGGTGACAGACACTTAATGGCCGGGGAAGGCGCCGGGGTCGGCTTATTCCCGGCCAGGAGGAGCTGTTGCAACATAAGGTCCTCGTACCGTCGACGTAATTTACGCCGAAGCCTCCCCTCATCCGAGGAGGACGAGACGCAGCGGCGCGCGCTTACCCATGATGCGAGACCGAGACCGCCTATGGACGGTGGGAACGGCTGGACCGAAGAGGTCCGAGACCGAGACGAAGTCCCGAATTTCCGGGTCGGTGCGGGAGGTGTCGGCGGAACCGCACTCCCTGCTCGGAAGGTCCATCCGAGGGCTCGGAACCGGAGCTGCGACGAGCCCAGGGATCCTCAACTCCTCCCGGGGAACCGGGAGAGGGGAATCTCGGCTGCTAAAGGCGACAGCCAGTCAATGGGTCGAGAAAATCTCGACTTCATCAGTGGGAGTCTGGTCAACTGACCTGGCGGGGGACACCGTGAGGCCAGTGGCGAGCCGAGCGGTGGCCAAGCCGACGGACGACGGCCCGGGAGAGGACCTTTCCGCTCCCAAGAGCGCCGACGGAGGGACTTACCCTGTCCTCTTTTGGACCGAGAATAAGGTCCAGCAGGCACGAGGCCCTTCTCCTTTAGTGGAGAGGGACAGACAAAGCTCCTTAAAAGAAGCCGTGTAGGAAGAACCCAGAGAGGCGGGATAAATGCGCGGCCGAGGAAGATCTGACCCGCGCCGCCTCCTCTTCGAGGCGACCATCCGCTCGAGCTGATCCGCCCGAACTCCCGCCGCCAGCGGACACCATGACCAGGCCTCCTTGGACTTCACCGGAGGCAACGCTCTCGGGACGGCCCAGTTGCAATCGGGCAGCACGGTCCTCGAGGACGTAGGCCGAGAAAGATGAGCACAGGTCGCAAGCCTGCGGGTCGTGCTCAAGGCCTAAGCAGTAGACACACGTGGAGTGTGGATCCGTCCGAGACATCTTCTGCCCGCATGGGTATCTCCGAAATCCGGAGTCGATTTGTCCACGCAGTCATGAGGAATCGAACTGAAGTCTTTGCAAATTTTTATTTTAAATCCGCAAACGGAGAAATAGGAACTAGTCGTAAACGCAGAGCGTTAAGGAGGGAACCTGAGCTTCCAAGCGGTAAGGAAGATCTGGCGTCATGGGGCGGAGCCGAGAGTTATACCACCCGGGTGGGTGGGAGGAGCAAGCTTGAAGACCTTCCGGCAAGATTTAAAGCGGCAAGGATACTGCCAATGAGTGTGGATGAACAACATATCCATGTCCCTAGAACAGCTGTTGCCACACAAGGTCCTCATAGCGCTGGAGTTTCCGTCGGAGCCTCTCCTCATCTGAGAAGGATGACGACGACCTGTGGCGTCATCTTTTTTTAGAGCACTTGTGGCTCTTTCTCCAGCGGTCGGCCAACTCAGTCGCACAGGAGACACCGGATGGATTGGTGAAACCCTAGAGTCTGGAACCGGGACCTTGATGGGGACACCAGCAGGCTGGGTCTCCTCATCAGGGAACACAAGGACCGGAGTCCTCTCCAAAGAATCTGCCACGGCCAGCGACATGGGGTCGACTGGATCGAGAATGATCTCAACCACCTCCTCGGTCGTCTGGCCAGACGGAAGATCCGTGAAGCCTGTGGCCAAGGAAGCGATCTCGACCGAGGTAGACACATATGCTCCTGGGACTGAGACCTCTCTTGGTCCCAAGAGCGCCTCCTTGAAGGCGAAGATGGGTGGCTCATACCAAGCTTCAGCGAGATAGGGAGGCATGTGTGTGCGACGCCTCTCCCCGGTGGGGAGAGACTGGTAACTCCCTGAAAGAACCTGTAAAGGTGGAGCCCAGGTTGAGTGGAACGAAAAAGCTTTGACTGACTGAAGCGCGGGCGGCTTCTTCTTCAAACGCATTCATATGTTCCAGCTGCTCGGCGGAACCTGCGGCCGTGGAAACCGCTCACCTAGCCTCTTTGGACTTCACCCAAGGATTCCTTTGCTCAGATTTCCCCAACTCTACACGTGCCAAGTGGTCATCCAGATCGTTGGGATGGAAGGCGAAGCAATGGCTGCAGGACGAGGTGTCATGGCAGACACCTAGGCAGTAGACGCACGCGAGATGAGGACTGGTGCGCAACATTTTCTGTCCACAAGGACACCGGCGAAATCCTGGAGAAGGTTTCTTTTCCATGCTCGAGGACGCAAAAGAGTGATCGCTATCTCAGATGAGTTTTAATTTCGGTAAAACCAAAGTTTTGAAAGCCAGGGCCTACGAAATGCGAGAGCATGAGGGAGGCAACATGCATCTTCCAGCGGAAAGGAAAATCTGGTGTCATGGGGCGGAGTCGAGGTATATACCACCTGGGTGGGTGGGAGGAGCTAGCTTGAAGACTTCCAGCAAGATTTAAAGTGGAAAGGGACATGACAAACTGTGTGGATGAACAACATATCCACGATCCTACAAATGTACACATCTCATTAGGAATGCTAAGGCTAATTTCTACAAGGATCAACTGGAAAGAACCTGGGGTAATGGGAGGCGGTTTTGGGACTATACGAAGGCACTCACAGGGAAGGACGACAAAACACAGCCATCACTGCTAAACATTAATGGCAAATACCATGGACCCCCACACCACTGCCGAAGAGTTCAATTCCACCTTCACGGATCTTAGCTCTGTTCTACCGGCTGAATAACTCAAGCCTATCAAAGCTGATAGACGCCCATTGGACATCAACTCGCACCCTCAATTATACTTCAAGAGAGTCACTGTCAAAGCACTGGGTTATGTTAAAAAGGTCCTGAGGAAAAGTAGAATGGAGTCTGACAACACTGACATGAAAATGCTGGCGCTGGCAATCAAAGTCATCGCTCCCATCACTACGATTTTCAATAAATCCCTCCAACTCACCAAATTCCCTTCTCCTTGGAAACATGCGCTGGTGACCCCAGTGCATAAGGAAGGCAATAGGTCACTGACTGCGAACTACAGGCCCATCTCTATCCCCCAAAGCACTGGAAAAGATTGTGGCAGACCAGTTTACTTACTATATTCACAAATACCAGCTGCAATGTCCCCAGCAGCATGGCTTTAGGAAACTCCACAGCACGGACACCGCACTGGTGGATTTCATTGAGTATGTCCATAAGGCATTGGACGACGGAAAACTGGTGGGGTCCATCTTCATTAATCTAACAAAGGCATTCGACACAGTCTGCCACCCACTCCTTTTGTTTCAACTGCATGCCCTTGGTGTTTTCCCTAGATGCTGCTCTATGGTTCCAGGACTATCTAACCTCCCAGTTCCAAATGGTCAAGATCGGTCACTCCGTATCTGCATCCAAGGAAGTCTCATTAGGGGTGCCTCAAGGGTCCGTCCTGGGTCCACCGCTCTTCAGCATGCTCCTGAACGACCCGATGCCTGCACTAGCAAAGTCATTCTATATGCCGATGATGCTGTCCTACTTAGCTGTCATTCTCGCAGAGAGCACCTACAGGCTGAGCTGCAATCATCCTTCCAGCAACTGGAGACCGGGTTCTACTCCCAAAGGTTGCTACTAAACTAAAAAAAAAAACAAAAAAAAAAAAACAAGACGCTCCTCTCTAGCCCCTAACTAAAAAGGAGGTACCCAGAACTAAATCACAAATCACCTGACTGCCCCATTGGAACAAGTTCACTCCTTCAAGCACCTGGGTGTCACTGTGGATGATACCCTCTCATATGTTTAGCACACTTACGTGGTGAAAGCTGTGAACACTAAATTAGGGATCCTGTTTAGGCACAAGAAAAGTCTAACTGCTGAAGCCCTCTGGCTCTCCACCACCAGCTCTGTTCTCTCCCTGGTCGACTACGGGCTGGTGGTTTACGGCGCTTCTACTGATATGGCACTCAAAAGGGTTGCCACTGCCCTTAACAAGGCTTGCAGACTACTGCTAAATGCTGGCTGCTTCACGCACACTTGTACCCTGTATGGTCTGGCCAACATACTACCGCTTCAATCCAGAATCAGATACCAAACTTGCCTGCTAGGGAGAAAGGCCATGCTCTCTCTGACCTCAACCTACATTGCAGACCTGATAAAGGAAGCAAGCTCCAAGTACAGCACACGAACAGTGACAACACAGCTTGATGTCCCATTTCGTAGAACGTCCCTAGGACAAAGATCCTTCATGTACCGAGCTCCAATATGGCTAAATGAGATCCCTGCTGCAGCTCTTAATATAACAAATGTTCGGTCCTTTAAAAGAGAACTGAAGCAACACTTGCTGAACTCAAACGACTATGACTACCTCACCTGAATCCATATTTTCAACCTGGATACCCCATCTTAAACACCTCTGACTCCCTTACCCGAGTCCATATCCTCAACCTGGATACCCCCTCGTCTGAGCTTTCATCCTGTTTTACGTACCCTGAACCGCCAGCTGCCATCCCCTGCCACCCCCCTCTAGCTCCCTCCAACTCCGTCCCCTTCATACTCCTCAACACCTCCCTGTTACACCTACTCTCCCCCTAAATATTCTCCTTCTCCCAATCCTTTTCTCTCTCTCTCCCTCCCCCTCTCTATCTACCCCTCGTTCGCACTCTCCCCACTTTCTTTCTCCTACCCTTTCCGATACTCTACCTTGACAGGCCCCCCTGGGGCAGCTATGCTGCACGTTGCTAACTGGGAATCTCCTCCCGCTGTTTAATTTCAGTTGTCTAAGTTACTCAAATGTATTTATCTGATTTCTGTATTACATAGCAATCTTATGTTTTGTCAAGTTTTTGTTACGTCTCTGCTGTTTTACATCCTGACATGGAACCTTTGTAGGAGTGTATACTCAAAGTCTGTGTCTGAATTACTAAATAAATACTACCCACCCTGGAAGGTATTATTGTGCTTAGAAAATAGCCATGTAACATTTTTATTAAAACAGAATTAAAATTAGGAAGCGGAAGAGACGTTAAAAACAGAATAAAAGGAGCTTTTCTGTAAAGTAGTCCCTGTGTTGTGCTGCAGTATCCAATAAAGGGTGCTGCTGCTTAGGAGAACCTGTTTAGTATCTGTATTTGTGTCCCCCAGTTTTATGGGAGTTGCAGTCCTGGGGTTCAACGTTGTGGTAGGCATGGAGACTATAAGAATTTGCTCATTTTAAAAATACTAAAATAAAAAAAGAATATCAACACACTGGGATTGGAAGGGGACATGAAGTAATCGGGAAGCTGTGTAAGTGTTTTATCGGCTGGGAATCTGAGGCACAAGCATGGTGAGGAGACACAGGAGCGAGCTATTGTGAGAGCTGGCGGGGAACGGGGAGAAGCGTGGTACAGAGGAGCGGGATTTGGGTGAACTACATCCCACAGAGAGCCAGGCTGCTGGGTTGGAGCACTTGTGAGAGTGGCTGGGGATCCTAGGTCGGGAGTACTGTGAACGGTTTAGTCGGGTCAGGTTTTTGGGGGTTGGGGGTGGGGTAGTTTAATGTTTTTATGATGCAAGTCTTTACATTTGTAGGAAGTGATGCCAGCACTGAAGAGGGGTGTTGCCTCTCGCTTAGTGAGAAAAATAAAATGTCGGTAGAAGGATTTTTAAAATCGACTGGCACTTTGATATCTTGGCTACAGGTGGCTGGCACTTATTTTTCAGAGGGCTCTATCAAAAAATAGTTGCCCATGTTTGGACTTGTGTCTACAATCAGCTTTCTATACATTTTTAAGCCATTTTCTAAGCCTACTTAGGGAACAATGGAAACCATCAAAGGTGTTCACTATAAGAAGGAGTATGTTATATAGGATTTCTTTCTAGCAAGTAGGAGCACTGTAATAATAATTATAATGAAAAAGATTAGTCCTGGGGGAGGTGGAGGGGGGGGGCAATAAGAAAGACTAAGAACATAAACAGGTGAGTAAGCATCATAATTATGCAAAAAACAAGGACTGCAAGTAGTAAAATACACAATACAATAAAGTGCTGGAGAATAAATGCGTTTGTAATAACAATACAATAAAGTGATAAAGGATAACATCTGTAATGTGAAAAAGCAATACTGAGTTCAAGGTGGAAACAAAGGCAGTTGACTGGGGAAGGGTGGAAGACAGGACTGCACTATACAACTCCACATACCTTCTTGTACTTCTTTTTTAGATCAGTGTAGGTTTCTAATTTAAGCTGTTTTCCGGTATTTGGTCTGTATACCAAGAGCAGCCTTTTTTTGGAGTTGACTTCTTTAACAAGGATTGCAGTTTTTTTGTTATTTCTTATCTGAAAATAATGTAGACAAAACAATTACCAACAGTAAAATGTCAGCACAAAAGGCCCTAGCTTTACCCCTCCCCAATTCAAAGCGTTTTGATTATGTGAATCCATAAAAAAAATAACCCAGTACTGATCTCTGTTGAAAAGCTTGACAAATATTTGCCTTATTTCCTTAATGACGTTACCCATGCTTGTCAGATTTGCATTTTTCTGATGCACCTGAAAACACTTTCACGCGGATTAGTGGAACAACTAGATTCATAAATATATGCACCTACTGTAAGATTAAAAGGAACTGTCAGCATTCCAGTAGCAAAAACAGAGGACCAATAGGTCCCCAATAGCTAAAATGTAGTAGTTTTAATAATCGGTCATCCCTTACATGGCTGAAGTCTGTAAGGTCACCTGGTTGATCCTATGACTCCCCCCAAATATTCTCCCCAAGGCCAGCCTGCTCGTGACGTGAATGACGGACTAAGCTGTGGGGGACGCCAATGTGCTAGTACAGTTGCCAGAAAATACTAACAGATATACAGCACGTTTGCTCTTTAAGGCCAGTACCGACTGACTGAGGAAAGCGCTTTCCTTGGCCACGTGCTGGTAATATTTTCCAACAACCACACTGGCCTGCAGGAGTCCCACGCGGCTTAGCCAGTTGGTCATGCCCTCAGACGGCTGGCCGTGGGGGACTCTAGGAAAATAATGGTGTATGTATGCGTGTGTGTTGCAGGATCAACCGGATAAACTTACAGATTTAAGCTGTGTCAGTGACTACAAATGTTTAAAAAAACTGCGTTTTGGCTAATCAGGACTTACAGGTCCCATGTTTTTGCTCTGGAATGTTGACAGTTCCCCTTCAGTGTTTTATTGAACCCTATTATGTCT
Organism: Neoceratodus forsteri; assembly: GCA_016271365.2. NCBI lineage: Eukaryota > Metazoa > Chordata > Ceratodontiformes > Ceratodontidae > Neoceratodus > Neoceratodus forsteri. Next base: position 272,883,705 of record JADMNL010000027.1, read on the forward strand.
AGTTAATCAAAATAGAATGACAATGAGGAAAACATTTCTAACAGTCTTAGAAGTTGGCATCTTTCAAGATGCTGTATTTACTTGTCAGTCTGTCTTGGGTTACCCTGTTTCTTTCATATTTAAATCTTTGTTGTGTACTTTTGTACTGTTTAAACTGCCTTCTGGCAAGTTTTAGCTTTTATTGGATTTATTAGTTACTTTTTTCTGAGCTGACCAATGCTGAAACTGCCTCTTTGAAAGCAGATACAGCCAAAAGCAGAATGGTTGACTCAATATTTTTCTTTTGCTACATTCACCACCAAATTCTACAACAAAATGTTTTTATGAAAATGACATGGGATTTATACAGTTTTACGCATACAGACATATAGAAATTTACCACATTTTTTAGAATGTCAGTTCAATAAGATATCATAGTATTGGTAATTAACCCTTAATTTCTGCACTGGTGGAAAATGGAAATTGCATACCTACCATAATTCTTGATCTTCTTGGACGAAGTCTTCACCATACATTTACACCACTGGGACTATGCCCGGAGGCGCTAGGACCCAGCAGAAGCCAAACATTTTCAGGAGGGCCGGCACCAAGGTAGGACTGTGCATGCACAGCACCGTAAGAAAAAATTACTCACCTTAGTAATGTTGTTTCTTCTAATGGACTCTTGCTGTATTCTGACAATAGCAGTGAGTCCCAACCTTCGAACTGCCCCGGAGATGAAAGAGTTAACTTTCCATGTCAGGCATGGAACGCTGAGCTCGAGCACGGTTGAGACTCTGTCTGTTGCTGTTTAAACTCAAACAGTCAGATCTTTACGAGCTAAGCTCACTGAGGTCCTGTGTGGAAGCTGTAAACCTACACTAGCTAACTGGCTGCTAAACATAAAAACAGATTTTTTGGTCCCAAAACAAAGACTCAAGTCAGGAGACCCAAAAAATGAAAAAAACGCAACACCCACTCACCCAAAGAAAAAAAGGGTGATAAGGTGGGGCACCTCCTGAGTGCCAACATTGCCACTGCCCACATCCCAAAAACAGAGGTTCTGAGAGGGGAAGGTCAGAATACAGCAAGACTCCATTAGAAGAAACAACATTACTAAGGTGAGTAATTTCTTCTTCAAACATGAAGTCTTGCTGTATTCTGACAACAGCAGACTACCAAGCAGTACCTCCATGGAGGAGGGGACAGAACCTACTTAGGAAATAGGCTCTGAAGCACAGCTGTGCCAAACTGAGCATCACTCCTAGCCTGGATATCCAGGGAGTAATGCTTGGTAAAAGTGTGAACTGTTTTCCGGGTAGCTGCTTGACATATCTCTAGAATAGGAATATCCCTGGCAGCAGCCAGGGAAGCAGCTGTACCTCTGGTAGAGTGAGCCCTCAGGCCTAAGGGTGGAACCTTACCCAGTTTTTCATAGCAAAATTGAATGCAAGAGACAATCCACCTGGCAATGGATCTTTTAGTGGCAGGTTTTCCCTTTACCAACCTCACCATAAGTGAGGAAAAGTTGGAGGGAGTCAAACCTGTGACCCTTGGTACGTTCTATGTAGTAGCTAAGGGCTCTTTTCACATCTAAACTATGCAGCCTCTTCTCACCAGAGGAGAAATAGTCAGTGAAGTACACAGAAAGAGACAGACTGGTTAAGGTGGAAGTCTGAAACCACCTTAGGTAAAAACTTCCTGTTAGTCCTGAGCACCACCTTATCTCTGTGGAAGGAGATAAAATCAGGCTCCACTGACATGGCTTGTAACTCACTTATGCGCCTGGCAGAGGTGATGGCTACCAGGAACAGTTTTCCAAGTCAAGTACTTAAGCTCTGCTGAGGACAAAGGCTCAAAAGGGGGTTGCATAAGCTGAGCAATGCAAACGTTAAGGTCCCAAGCAGGGGCAGGGTCCCTGAATGGAGGATTGGTATGAAGCAATCCCTTGAAAAACTTGGAGAATACAGGGTGAGCTGAAAGAGAAGAGGGCTTACCTGCTGAAATGAAAGCAGAAACAGCTGCCAGATGCACCTTTAGTGTAGCTGGTCTGAGTCCCAAGCTATTCAAATGGACCATGTAGTCAAGGACTGTGGGCAGATCAGCAGACTCTGGGGAAATATGCTTCCCAGAGCTCCATATGGAAAATCTTTTCCACTTTGAATTATAAGCAGTTCTGGTGGAAGGTTTCCTAGAAGCCTTTAGAATATCCATTACACCCTGGGAGAGGTGTAAATCAGCAAACTCTAACTCTTCAAGAGCCAGGCCTTGAGATTTGAGATTCGGGTACCAAACCCTCCCCTGAGCACAGGTTAACAGGTTGTAATTCCTGGGAAGAGACAGGGGAAGGTGGACTGCTAAGGACAACAGGAGAGGATACCAGGGCTGTCTGGCCCAGTCTGGAGCAATCAGGATCACCTTGCAGGGTTGAGACCTGATTTTTGACTAACACTTTGAACAGGAGAGGGAAGGGGGAAAGCATACAGGAACTTCCCTTCCCAACTGAGAACTAAGGCATCCAGGGGGACTGAGCCCAACACTGGGGGCCTGCAGCAGAAAGGGGAAGTTGGTGATAGTCTGGGGCTGCAAAAAGATCTATCTGAGGGGTGCCCCATCTGGAGAATATCACCTCCAAGACCAGGGGATCCAGTGACCATTCGTGATGGCCCTGAGATATCCTGCTGAGAGCATCTGCCAGGACATTGTCCTTGCCTGGAAGGTGTACTGCTGTGAGGGAGGTGTTCAGGGAATAAGCCAGAGACCACAACTTCATTGCTTCAGTGCACAAGGCCGTAGACAGAGTGCCTCCTTGCTTGTTGATGTACCACATTGTGGTGGTATTGTCTGTTCTGATCTGAATAACTTTGTTCTGAACAGATTTGGAAAAAGCTTAAAGTGCTAGAAATACTGCTCTGAGTTCCAACAGATTGATGTGAAGCAGAGATTCCTGAGGGGACCACAACCTCTGGGTGGTCAGGTCGCCCAAGTGAGCCCTCCACCCCCAAGAGGGAGGCATCTGTAGTAAGGATTAAAGAGTGAGACTGGGTGACAAAGGGAACTCCTTGTCTCAGATTGTTCTGATCCTGCTACCACTGCAAGGCCTGGGTCAGGGTTCGAGTCACTGGGATCAGTTTGGTCAGTGGATCCTTTTTCTGGGACCAAAAGGCTCTCAGATGGAACTGAATGTCCCTCATCTGAAATCTTGCTCCCTGCACCACTGCTGTAGAAGCAGCCGTGTGCCCCAGGAGCTGCAGAAAATGCCTTGCTGGTCGAGACACCTGTAGGGTGAATGAGGCGGCCAGTGCGATAAGGGTCCTTACCCTGTCCAGGGGAAAGAAGGCTCTTGCCTTTTCTGTATCTAGCTCTGCGCCTATGAAGGTGAGGAGCTGAACAGGCTCTAGAACTGACTTTGAAAGATTCAGAAGGAAACTCAGAGAGGTGAGCAGTTGCTGAGTTATCTGTAGGTGTAACTTGACTTGGTCTGGGGACTGGCCTACTATGAGCCAGTTGTCCAAGTATGGGAAGATGGCAATCCTTTGCCTTCTTAGAGAAGCAACTACTACTGCCATGCATTTTGTGAACACCCTTGGAGCAGAGGTTAGACCGAAGGGCATTGCTCTGAACTGGTAATGGCCTGAGGGCAGCTCGAACCTGAGGTACTTTCGATGGGAGCTTCTGATGAGAATATGGAAATAGGCATCCTTGAGGTTCAGGGAGACTAGCCAGTCCCCTGGCCTTAGAGAGGGTAGAATTATTCCCAGAGTCACCATTTTGAATTTTGGTTTTAAAAGGTGCTTGTTTAAGTATCTGAGATCCAGGATGAGCCGCCACTCTCCTGTCTTTTTTGGGGTGAGGAAGTACCTGGAGTACAAACCTTTGCCCTGGTGTAGGGGTGGAACTCTTTCCACAGCTCTGAGATCCAGGAGGGAAGAGACCTCTGCCTCTAGGGCAAGTGCCTCCAAGGGATTTGCAGGTGGAAAGGATCTGGCTCTCAGCTTCGGGAATTTCTTGAAGCTGAGAACCAGTCCCTGGCTTACTACTTCCAGGACTCACCTGTCTGATGTTAGAGACTTCCAGTCCTGGACAAAGTAAGCCAGCCTGCCCCCTACAGGCAGTGGAGAATCGGCCCTGGCAAACCCATCAGGGTGCCTGTTTAGCGGAGGGTTTTGGCTGAGGGGTGGAAGCAGGTCTGCTTGTACCCCTTCTGCCTCTCCCTCTAAAGAACCCCCTCTGAGCATAGGCAGAAGAGGAGGCCTGGGCTTGGTAGAAAGGCCTGCCCCTGCCCCTGGGATGCTGCCTCTGAGGAGTGGCCTGCCTTTCCTTGGCCTGTGCACTCCTATAGGTGGTCCTATATTTGTCCATTTTCTTCACGTAATTCTCTGTTTGCTCCCCAAACAGAGAATTACCCACAACAGGAAAATCAATGGCCTTAGTCTGGGTATCCTGTGACAGGCTAGTACATCTGAGCCAAGCCATTCTATGAAGTGCCACAGATGTAGCCATAACTCTAGATGACACATCATTGGAGTCTACTGCAGCATGGAACTGCACCTTGGATGCCTCGATACCATCAGCAGCCACCTGCTCCAGCTCCTTGGCAAGCTGGCTCGGGACCTGTTTTGCTAAAGCCATGACAGTGTCCCATCTGGATTTCTGACACCTAGCAGTATAGGCCATATAGTTGGTCTGTCTGAGTCCCAAGGATGCTGCCATGTACTGTTTCTTTGCCATGGCATCAGTCCTCCTGGAGTCCTTGTCTTGGGGGTGTGAAGCCAATGGAATATTTGCCTTATCACAGGCTGCAGCCTGCACTACTCCAACATGGCTGCATTGTTGTGTAAGGAACTCCATATCTGAGCCTGACAGTGTATACCTCTTGTCCATTCTTTTATCCACAGGAGGTATAGTATTAGGAGTCTTTAAAATCTTAAATGTCTGTTTCCCAAAAGATTTGTGTAAGAAGAATAGACAGCCTCCTAGACTCTGGGATATCCATCATTTCCACATAGTCAGGCTCCTCCTGGTCATCCACAGCTTCTTCCATAGAAGCTGGAGGGTTTCAACCACTTTTTATAAAACATGAAATGGGATGGGACTCAGAAAGCCTAGGAGGAGACACTCCTGAAGGTCTGTCTGGGTCAATGGGCACATCCAGACTTTCAAAACCACATTCACTTTCCTCATACTCCTCTTCCTCCTCCTTCGGTTCATAATATTCCTCTAAATCATAATCTTGAACCGGTGGAACCGAGCGCCTCCCTGATGGTGCCGGTTCGGTCGGAATCGGGGAAAGCGACTGCACAATTTTTATCACTTTGGCTATTTCTTCAGCGGTTGGAGAAGAAAGTTTTGGATCCACACCAGCTGATTTTTCCTTTCTTGTTCTCTTAGCCGGAACAGACTCCTCAGAATCGGTTCTCCTTTTGCCCGAAGAAGTCTCGCCCTGGTCAGAGGGCACTCCTCCTGGTTCGGTTTGAACTGAACCAGGCTGGCCATCCGGTTCAACGGACTTTTTGGCCTCTCTTTCCCTGAGCCTACCAACTCTCTTCTCAAGGGTAGCTGCAGGAACATTTTTACAAATCTGTCAGTCTGCATTGAGGTGGTCAAACCCCAGACAATAAACACAGGTGGTGTGGGGGTTAGCCTTATCAAAGACTTCCCCCCACACACACTGCAGTGTTGAAACCCAGTGGGCCCGGTTTTTCTTTTGGGTTTCTCAGACATTGTGCCAGTCCTAATCAAACTTACCCTTTCAATGGCAATCCATGAGCAACACCCTCTTATCGGTTCTGACGTGTAGCGGTCGTGGAAAAAACTAATAAAATCCGGGGTTTTTTTTTTTTTAGAACCGATAAGAACCGGTAACCACACACTAAAAGTACAGATAAAGATTTTTTAACAACTTGATCGGTTCAAACCGAACCGATGAACCGTTTACAAGTTCCACACAGAATAGAAAATAATATAAACCTATCTAGTACTCACAAATACCACAGACAGAGACTGAACCGACAGGTTACTGTTTAAATTCGGTCGAAAACCGAGAAAAGCGGTACTTTAACCGAGAAACTGAACCAAGCAGAAGGAGAAATCTCTGGAGTGACTGTTCAGTGAGGTGGAGTAAAGAATCTGATGGTTTGAGTTTAAACAGCAACAGACAGAATCTCAACCGCGCTCGAGCTCAGTGTTCCATGCCTGGCATGGAAAGTTAACTCTCATCTCCGGGGCAGTTCGAAGGTTGGGACTCACTGCTATTGTCAGAATACAGCAAGACTTCGTGTTGAAGACTGGCTCACACCCGTACAGGCTATCTCGGCATTCTCCCTCCAACCGCCTCAGTATGTTTTTGACCGAGGAGGTGCAGCATAACTAAATCTAGGAAAACCTAACCTAATCCAGGCTTAAGATAGTCCGGATGACCCATGTAAAAAGGGTCAACTCAACAATGTCTGCACAGCCCAGACCAATGAAGGAGTGAAGACCAGAAACAGGATGAGTGAGCTCAGGGGGTGGTAGGTGGGCATATGAATGAATGGTTAAGACTTCATCCAAGAAGATCCATATTTTTCTGGACTAAAAAGTCTTCACCATTCATTCACAATAATGGGAGAGTACCAAGCCAAGAACCAATCACCATGAGCAGGGCGGCAGGAGACAGAGCTCACTCAGGACAGTAGTCCATTAAGGACCGTCCTGCCAAAGGAAGTATGCTGTCTTGCGTGGATATCCAGAGTATAGCGCTTCACAAAGATATGCACAGAGCTCCAAGCAGCTGCCTTGCAAATACCTGCAATGGGCACATTACGAATCTCTGCCAGGGATGCTGCGACCGCTCTGGCAGAGTGAGCATAAACCTGGCCTTCCAACTTGACCTGTGCCATCGAGTAGCAATGGTGTAGGCATGTGACTAACCACACAGAAATGCATCTAATGGCAAAAGGCTGACCCAACTGGGTCATGCTGAACGATACAAATAGTTGCTTTGATTTGCAAATCTCTCATTCTGTCGACGTAGAATCGCAAAGCCCTTGACATCCAGGGAGTGAAGGGTGTGTTCCCCTTCATTCTGGAAGATGGCAAAAGAAGCAGAAACACCCCCCTCCCCCGTCCCTGCCCTCCTATAGCTACCAGCCATCTACTGGTGCGGGAAGAGTATCCCCATTTCTGCTCACCTCTGGGATGTTATCAGTACCCCTCTGTAGTTGTACTTCTCTTTGTTACTGTGGTGATTTTGCATACCGACTTGTATTTATTTTGGTATATTCCCAAGAATACATTTGGGAAACATTTACATTGCTTGTATTTTTTTCATCTGTAACGGTGTTGGATTTTGTATTGTGTTTACTTCTGTGTTGCTGTTTTCTCACACAATTGTAATGTATGCTTTCTGTGCCATCCTGTGGCTCGGGTTGTCCAGAAAACTGTCCTCTAGACCAGTGCACTTACCCAATAACCAAAGACAAAGAAATAAAGAACCAAGGGCTGATTAAGGTGAAATTCAGAGAACACTTTGGGTAGGAATTTAGGGCAAGTATGAAGTACCACCTTGTCCGTATGAAAGACAGTATACGGAGGGTCTGTGACCAAGGCATGGATTTCAGAAATGCTGCGAGCAGAAGTAATGGCCATCAAGAAGGCAGTCTTCCAGGTCAGAAACATCAAGTCACAGGTGGCTAGAGGCTAAAAAGATTTACGGGTGAACATATCTAGCACGAGGTTAATATCCCACGCGGCCACCGGCTTCCTGACCAGTCTAGTGTGCAGGATACCTTTAAGGAATCTCTTGACTAGCAGTAACTGAGCCAGCATCATGTTCTGTATTGGCTCATGGTAAGCAGACATCGCGCAGAGATGTACCTTTACTGTCGAGTACTGCAGTCCTGCATTTGACAGAGTTACTCCAACGCCTTACTTGGCGGGCAACAAAAAGGGTCCAGAAGGGACTTCAGACACCAAATTGAGAAGCGTTTTCATTTAGCTGTGTAAGTCTTCCTAGTGGAGAGCTTACGTACGCCTAGAGGATTTTCGAGATTCTCTGAGAAACCTGACACCTACCCACTTCTATCTCCTCAGGAACCAAACATGGAGATGAAGGGAGTGCAGGCTGGGATGGACCAGAGGTCCCTGCGTCAGGAGGTCCATTCGGAGAGGACTTACCTCGGGGGAACCTCTGAACCTCTGACAACTTGCTCATCAATGGGAACCATATCTGTTGAGGCTAGTATGGAGCAATTACAATCATCCTGTCCCCTTGTGGCACCAAATGAAAAAATTATTCACCTTAGTAATGTTGTTTCTTCTAATGGAGTCTTGCTATATTATGACATATGCAGTATAACCCCAGGTTAGAACTGCTCCGGAGGTGAAAGAGTTAACTTCCATGCAGGGCATGGAATCTTGAGCGCGAGCTCGGCTGAACACTCTGTCTGTTGAAGCTCAAACTTAAACTGTCAGATCTTTATGAGCAAAAACTCACTAAGGTTCTGTGTGGAAGCCGTAAACCTACACTAGCCACTGGCTACTAACTACAAAAACACCTTTTTGTTCTTGATCCCAAAACAAAGACTCAAGTCGGGGGATTCAAGAAGGAAAATTTAAGCATAAACACCTAAGCACCCTAGAAGGGTGAAATAAAGTGGGCATCAAAGAAGTGACAACATTGCACTGCCCACCCACATCCCAAAAACAGAGGTTCTGAGAGGGGCAGGCTGGGGGGGAGGTCATAATATAGCAAGACTCCATTAGAAGAAAACATTACTAAGGTGAGTAATTTTTTCTTCAAACAACATGAAGTCTTGCTATATTATGACATATGCAGACTACACAGCAGTACCTCCATGGAGGAGGGACAGAACCTACTTGGGAAATAAGCTCTGAAGCACAGCTGTGTTGAATCGAGCATCACTCCTAGCCTGGATATCCAAGAGTAATGCTTAGTAAAAGTGTGAACTGTTTTCCAGGTAGCTGCTTGACATATCTCTAGGATAGGAATGTCCCTGGCAGCAGCCAGAGACAGCAACTGTACCTCTGGTAGAGTGGCCCTCAGGTCGGAGCCTTACTGAGCACACCGTTTTCGTAACAGAATTGGATACAAGAGACAATCCACCTGGCAATGGATCTTTAGTGGCAGGTTTCTTTACCAACCTCACCATAAGTGAGGAACAACTGGAGGGATTAGACCTGTGACCCTTAGTACGTTCTATATAGTAACTAAGGGCTCTTTTGACATCTAAACTGTGCAATCTCCTCTCACCAGAGGAGGAATGGTCAGTGAAGTACACAGGAGGAGACATGGATTGATTAAGGTGAAAGTCTGAAACCACCTTAGGCAAAAACTTCCTGTTAGTCCTGAGGACTACCTTATCTCTATGAAAGGAGATAAAATCAGGCTCCACTGACAAGGCTTGTTGCTCACTTATGTGCCTGGCAGAGGTGATGGCTACCAGAAACAGTTTTCCAAGTCAAGTACTTCAGCTCTGCTGAAGACAATGGCTCAAAAGGGGGTTGCATAAGCTGAGCGATGCAAATATTAAGATCCCAAGCAGGGGCAGGATCCCTGAATGGGGGTTGGTGTGAAGCAACCCTTTAAAAACTTGGAGAACACAGGGTGAGCTGATAAAGAAGAGGGCTTACCTGCTGACAAGAAGACAGACACAGCTGCCAAGTGCACTTTTAGGGTAGCTGGTCTCAGCCCCAAGGAATTCAAATGCACCAAATAATCCAGGATGTGGGCACACCAGCAGATTCTGGGGAAATATGTTACCAGCACACCACATGAAAATCTCTTCCATTTTGAGTATAGGTAGCCCTGGTGGAAGGCTTCCTAGAGGCCTTCAAGATATCAATACACCTTGAGAAAGGTGTAGTCAGCAAACTAACTCTTCAAGAGCCAAGCCTTGAGACTGAGAGATTTGAGGTTGGATACCAAACTCTCCCTGGGCACAGGTTAACAGGTTGTGATTCCTGGGAAGACATAGGGAGGGTGGACTGCTAAGGACATGAGGGTGGGTACCAGGGCTGCCTGGCCCAATCTGGAGCAATCAGGATCATCTTGCAGGATTGAGATCTGATTCTGACTAGCACTTTGAAAAAGGGGAAGGGGAAAAGCATGGAAAACTTCCCTTCCCAACTGGAAGGAAGGCATCCAGAGGACTGAGCCCAACACTGGGGCCTGCAGCAAAAAAGGGAAGTTGGTGATTGTCTGGGGCTGCAAAGAGATCTATTTGTGGAGTGCCCCATCTGGCAAATATTACCTCCAGTACTAGGGGATCCAGTGCCATTCGTGATGGCCCTGGGAAATCCTGCTGAGAGCATCCGCTAGTACATTGTCCTTGCCTGGGAGGTGAGAACTGCCGTGAGGGAGGCGTTCAGAGAATAAGCCAGAGACCACAACTTCATTGCTTGCAAAAGCAAGGTCAGACCGAAAGTGCCCCTTGCTTGTTGATGTACCATTGTAGTAGTATTGTTTGTTCTGACCTGAACTACCTTGTTCTGGACAGATGTGGAAAAAACCTGGAGTGCTAGAAAAACTGCTCTGAGCTCCAGCAAATTGATGTGGAGCAGAGATTCCTGAAGGGACCACAGCCCTTGGGTGCAAAGGTCGCCCATGTGAGCTCCCCACCCCAAGAGGGATGCATCTGTAGTAAGGGTCAAGGAATGAGACTGGGGAGTGAAGGGAACCCCCTGTCTCAGATTGTTCTGATCCTGCCACCACTGAAGGGCCTGGATCAGGGTTCGAGTCACCCCTCATCTGAAATCTCACTCCCTGCACCACTGTTGTAGAAGCAGCCATGTACCCCAGGAGCTGTAGGAAATGCCTTGCTGGTCGAGAGACCTGCAGGGTGAAAGAGGAGGCCAGAGACACCAGGGTCCTTGCTCTTTCTAGAGGAAGGAAGGCTCTGGCTTCTGTGTGTTCAGTTCTCGCCTATAAAGGTGAGAAGCTGGAGGCTCCAGAACCGACTTTGGAAGATTGAGAGGAAACCTAGAGATGTAAGCAGCTGCTGGGTTGACTTTAAATGCAGTTTGACCTGTTCTGGAGACTGGCCTACAATGAGCCAGTCGTCCAGATAAGGAAAGATGGCAATCTTTTGCCTTCTTAAATGAGCAACCTACTGCCAGGCATTTTGTGAACACCCTTGGAGCCGAGGAGGCCGAAGGGCATTGCCCTGAACTGGTAATGGCCTGAGGCAGTTGAAATCTGAGGTACTTTCAATGGGAGCTTCTGATGAGAACATGGAAGTAGGCATCCTTGAGGTCCAGGGAGGCTAGCCAGTCCCTGGCCTTAGAGAGGGTAAATAATCCCCAAGTCACCATTTTGAACTTTGGTTTAAAAGGTGCTTGTTTAGATACCTGAGATCCAGAATGAGCCGCCATTCTCCTGTCTTTTGGGGTAAGGAAGTACCTGGAGTACAACCCTTTGCCCTGGTGTATGGGTAGAACCCTTTCCACGGCTCTGAGCCAGGAGGAAGAAACTTCTGCTTCAGGGCAAGTGCCTCTGATGGGTTTGCAGGTGGAAAGACCTGGCTCTCATCTTGGAAATTTTTTGAAGCTGAGAACCAGTCCCTGGCTTACTACTTCAGGACCCATTTGTCTGATGTTAAAGACTTCCAGTCCTGGACAAAGTAAGCCAGCCTGCCCCCTACCGGTAGTGGAGAATCGGCCCTGGCTACCTCACCAGGGAGCCTGTTTTGCAGGGCCTTTGGGTTGAGGGGTAGAAGCAGGCTTACTAGAGCCCCTTCTGCCCCTTCCTCTAAAGAACCCCCTCTGGGCATAAGCAGAAGAGGAGGCCTGGGCTTGGTAAAACGGCCTATGAAAAGGCCTGCCCCTGCCCCGACATGCTGCCTTTGAGGAGTGACTTGCCTCTTTCTTGGCCTGTGCACCCTATAGGTGGTCCTATACTCATCCATTTTCTTCATATAATTCTCTGTCTGCTCCCCAAACAGAGAATTTCCCACAACAGGAAAATCCATAGCCTTAGACTGGGTATCCTGTGACAGGGCAGTACATCTGAGCCAGGCCATTCTGCGAAGAGACACAGATGTAGCCATAACTCTAGATGAAACATCATTAGAGTCTACAGCAGCATGAAATTGCACCTTGGATGTCTCAATACCATCAGCAGCCACCTGCTCCAGCTCCCTGGCAAGCTGTTCAGGGGCCTGTTTTGCTAGGGCCAGGACAGTATCCCACCTGGATTTCTGGTACCTAGCTGCGTAAGCCATATAATTTGCCTGTCTGAGTCCCAAAGATGCTGCCATGTACTGCTTTTCTGCCATGGCATCCATCCTCCTGGAATATTAGCCTTGTCACAGGCTGCAGCCTGCACTACCCCCACATGGCTGCACTGCTGGGATAGGAACTCCATATCAGAGCCTGATAAAGCATACCTCTTGTCCATCCTTTTATCCACAGGGAGGACAGAATGAGGAGTTTTCAGAATTTTTACTGTCTGTTTCCTAAAAGATTTATGCAAGGGAATAGACAGTCTCCTAGACTCTGGAATATCCATCATTTCCACAAAATCAGGCTCTTCTTGATCATCAACAGCTTCCTCAACAGGGAGTTGCAGAGTGTCAGCAACTTTCTTGTAAAACAAAAAATGAGAAGGGGACTCAGATAGCCTGGGAGGGGATACTCCTGAGGGTCTGTCTGGAGAGATGTCCGGTTCAATGGGCACATCCAGACTGTCAAAATCACACTCACTCTCCTCGTACCCCTCCTCCCCTTCCCATGGTTCACAAAAATCTTCAATATCATAATCTTGAACCAAGGGAACCGACCGAACCGGGCGCTTGCCCAATGGTGCTGGTTCGGACGGAACTGGGGAAAGAGACTGGACAATTTGAATAGCTTTGGCCATTTCCTCAGCGGTTGGAGAAAGAACTTTTGGCCCCAAACTAGCTGACCTTCTGGCCCTTTTAGTTGGAACTGGCTCCTCAGAGCTGGCTCTTCGTTTGCCCGAGGAAGCATCGCCCTGGTCAGAGGGCACTCCCTCAGGTTCGGTCGGAACCGAACCGGGCTGGCCATCTGGGTCAGCAGACTTTTTGGCCTCCCTGTCCCTGAGCCTACCAACTCTTTTTTCCACGGTGGCAGCAGGAAAATTCTTACAAATCTGGCAGTCTGCATTGAGGTGGTCAAACCCCAGACAATATACACAAATGGTGTGTGGGTCAGCCTTGGCAAAGGCTTCCCCACAGAGGCCACAGTGCTGAAACCCAGTGGGTCGGTTTTCTTTTGGGTTTCTCAGACATAGTGCCAGCCTAACCAAAACTTGCCCGTTAATGGCAATCCACCAAGCAAGACTCTCTTATTGGTTCCCAACCGTGTCACAGGTCGTGGAAAAAAACGTAATAACATCCGTTTTTTTTAGAACCGATAAGAACCGGGAACCGCACTCTAAAGGGCTAGAAAGTAATTTTAAAACCCCTCTGATCGGTTCAAACCGAACCGAAAAAGACGTTTACAAGTTCCACACAGAAGAATAAATAAGCCCATCTATTACTTACAATACCACAGACAGAGCTTGAACCGACGATTGCGGTTAAATTTCGATAAAATAAACCGAGAATTACACTTTAAAACCGACAAACAAACAGAGCAGCAGGAGGAATCTCCGGAGCGACTGTTCAGTGAGGCGGAGTAAAGAATCTGACAGTTTAAGTTTGAGCTTCAACAGACAGAGTGTTCAACTGAGCTCGCGCTCAAGATTCCATGCCCTGCATGGAAGTTAACTCTTTCACCTCCGGAGCAGTTCTAACCTGGGGTTATACTGCATATGTCATAATATAGCAAGACTTCATGTTGTTTGAATGAGTAGCACCCTCTGAACCAACGGAAGGAGGAGGAAATGCATACAGAAAGCGTCTTGTCAACTGCAGTCTGAATGCATCCTGACAAAAAATGCCAGGTTCTGGATTTATGGAGCAGAATAGAGGCAGTTTTGTGTTGAATGGGTATGCAAAAAGGTCCAGGTCTGGACTGCACCATTCGTCAAATACCAACTGAACGACGTCTGGTGTGAAAGACGATTTGTGGGGATCTACCTCTGTCCTGCTGAGGTGATCTGCCAGATCATTCTGAGTTCCCAGCAGGCAGACTGCCTGAATCAGAGCATCGTGCTCGAGATACCACTCCCACACCCTCATAGAATCCCTGCACAGAGGGTAGGAGTGCGCTCCACCCTGTTTGTTGATGTAATACATTACAGTCTCATTGTCCATTTGAAGAATTACCTTGTGACAGAGAACAACCTTCAGGGCTCGAGCAGCGTACAGGACAGCTCTCATCTGTAGAACATTTATGTGCAGATAGGACTCCTCCTGACTCCAACCCCCATCCCCCCGTGTGGAGATCTTGGCAGTGAGCTCCCCCACCGATCAGAGATGCATCCGTGGTGATGGTGATCTGAGATTCTATTGGGGCAAAGGGCAGACCTCGGATAAGCTTGTCTTCCTGAATGCACCATACAAGTGACCTCATCAGAGACTCTGTCACTTATGTGGAAGGACTATGGGTGCATGATCGGTGACCATAGAGTGCTGAGCATCCACTGTGTGGTCCTTGTGTGTAGACAGGCTAGAGGCACCATCAACACGGATGATGCCATGAGGCCCAACATCTGCTGCACTGAAAGTGCTCGAACAGAGTTGTTCTCTCTGAGGTATCACGCCATCTAAAGAATGTTGTTTCTCCTATCCTCCAGAAGGAAAGCCCTTGCCCTGGAGGTGTCCAGGAGGGCTCCTACGAAGAGTAGTTGCTGGGAGGGTTGAAGCTGGGAATTTTCCAGTTTCAACAGAACCCCCATGGATGTGAAGAACTGTGAAGCAGTGGCAACTGCTTCCTGCGTCTCCTGCCTGGATGTGCTTGCCAGGAACCAATCGTTCAGGTAAGGGAAGACTTGAATTCCCAGTTTTCTGAGGTGCACCGCGAGAACTGTGAAGTGCTCTGTAAAGACTCGAGGTGCCGAGGACAGCCCAAAGCAGGACTCTGAACTGGTAGTGTTGACCAAGGGCCAGAAAGCGGAGATACTTGTGGTGACTTGGGTGCACCTGGACGTGTTGGTAGGCATCCGGCATATCCAGGGATGCCAGCCAGTTGTACTGATGAATCAGTGGTAGTCGCATTCCCAGGGAGATCATCTTGTACTTCTCCCTGGACAGGTACTTGTTTAACTTTCTGATGTTGAGAATTGGGCGCATGCCGCCCGGTTTCTTTGGAACCAGAAAGTAATGAAGAGTAGAAACCTGTGATATTATTTTGAGTTGGAGCTCTTGCAGCAGACAACCACTAAAAATAAGCCGCCAGGCACCAGGACCCCATGGAAACCTTCTAGCTAGCAATCTTCAGTGGGGACAGCCCCAGACGACAGCTCTGCCCTACATCGGCCAATGGTATAAAAGAGGTGGTTACCAGCCCCACCTCAATTCTTTTCCCGCCGACCGATTCGCATAGACTCCTCTGACGCCTTCCTGAATCAGTTTGACCGCTTTCACGCCTGCAACGCATATACATATATATATATATATATTTTTTAACCAAAATCTCCCATTTTATTTCCCTTTCTGCATGCTCTCTTCTCCAGTGGCGTCCATATATGGATTGCAGAAAATCTAAGTGCTCTTGTGGCAAGCAGCTACCGTTGAAAGACGACCATGAGGCCTGCCTTTTTTGCCTAGGCCTGAACCATGACGCAACGGCCTGTGAGCACTGCAGGGCATTCAACTCATGGACTCTGATCTGCTGCCAGAAGGCCCTTAAGGCACACCTCCTAGAAAAGCAGCTTGCAGAGATGCAGAGACAACCAATGGGGAAAAGTCCTCCTTCGTCCTCGTCGTTCTCCACCTCCTCCATATCTAAGGAGAAGGAGGAGGATTCAGGGAAGCACGAACACCGGGACAAGAAACATAGACTTTGACGGCAGACAAGAACCGCTTGACCCATCTAGTCTGCCCATTTCCCTACCTACAGGATAGGCTGCAGATCCTAGTTAACCAACAGCCTATTTCCTCCTACCCCCCCCACAAGAATTGCCTTATGTCTGTCCCATGCATTCTTGAATTCTCCCACAGTTTTAGACCCCACAACCTCCTCAGGAAGGCTGTTCCATGCATCCACTACTCTCTCTGAGAAAAAAAACACTTCCTCACATTGCACCTGAACCCCAAATCTTTAAATTGATGACCCTGTTCTTGCACATCTCTTTTCTGAAAGATGCCACCCTCTTGGACTTTGTTGATTCCACTGAGGTACTTAAAAGTTTCTATCATGTCACCCTCTCCTTTCTTTCCTCAAGGGTATACATATTAAGCTCCTTTAGTCTCTCCTCGTGACAGCTTCTCTTGCAGACCCTGCACCATTTTAGTTGCCCTCCTCGGACTGCCTCTATCCTGTCTATGTCCTTGCGGAGATGGGGTCTCCAGAACTGGACGCAGTACTCCAGATGGGGCCTCACCAACTGTCTGTACAGAGGGATAACAACTTCCTGTTTTCTGCTGGTGATGCCTCTCCCTATGCATCCCAGTATACCTCCTGCCTTATAACATTGCTTGCTAACCTCAAGGTCATCTGATATGATTACCCCCAGGTCCCTTTCCTTTTTGTTGTTACCACCCCAATTGTGTATTCTTCCCCTGGGTTCTTGTTTCCCAGGTGCATTATTTTGCACTTCTTTGCATTGAATCCTAGCTGTCCTACTTCTGACCATTCCTCCAACCTTGCCAAGTCCCTTCTCATCCTTTACACACCTCCTTGTGCATCAACCCTGTTGCAGATCTTTGTGTCATCTGCAAAGAGGCATACTTTTACTTCCAGTCCCTCTGCAATGTCACTTATAAAGACATTAAAAAGGACTGGACCCAGTACTGAACCCTGTGGTACCCCACTAGTAACCCCTCTTTCTTGGAGTGGACTCCATTTACAATTACCTTCTGTGTCCTGTTTCCAGCCAATGTTTTACCCAGGCTACCACCCTGGGACCCACTCCCAGGCTGGTTAATTTGACTATTAATCTTTGTGGGACTGTGTCAAATGCCTTGCTAAAGTCTAGGTAGGCCATGTCCACAGCCCCTCCCTGGTCTACTACTTTGGTCACCCAGTCAAAGAAATCTATTAGATTCGTCTGACATGACCTTCCCGCTGTGAACCCATGCTGCCTTGGGTCCTGTGCCCCACTGGCCTGTAGGTACTCAACAATTCTTTCCTTCAGAAGTACTCCATCACTTTCCCTACCACAGAGGTCAAACTGACAGGTCTGTAGTTTCCTGCCTCTGTCTTGGTCCCACTTTTGTGAAGAGGAATCACATCCCACCTTCCTCCAGTCCTCTGGTACCACACAATCCTCCCATGATTTATTAAAAAGAGTAGTCAGTGGTTTCACTAGTTCCCCCCTTAATTCTTTTAGAATTCTGGGGTGAATTCCATCAAGCCCCATTGCTTTGTCCATCTTCAGTTTTAGGAGTTCTTGCAGCACCCTTTCTTCTGTGAAAGGAATGGGACAGACCCCCCTATCAAAAGTGCTTCTGTTAATTGGATTAGGCACTTCTCCCTCCTCTTTTGTGAATACTGAGCAGAAATACTTGTTCAGTATCCCTGCTTTTTCACTGTCCCCCTCTGCCCACCCATCGTTCATTCTATTCAGCCTCACTATCCCTCCCTTTGTCTTTCTATGCTTGCTGATATACCTATAAAAGGTTTTATCCCCCTTCTTAACCGAGTTGGCTATCTTTTCCTCAGTTTGGGCCTTTGCTATTCTGACTTCCCTCCCTGCTTCCTTCTGCCTTAACTGGTACAGCTCTCTGTCCTGCTCCTTCTGTGTTTTCTTATACTTCCGGAATGCTATCTTTTTCTCCCTGACTTTCCCATCCACCTCTTTTGAGAACCATACTGGCTTTTTCTTTCGTTTTGATTTATCTGCTTCACACAAAGGCTTGTTGCCTCTGTGATGGCAGTTTTGATGATTCCCCATTGTTGCTCCACCCCTCCTTCTAGCCTGTTTGCTACTGCTTTTCTGAGGCACTCTCCCATCTTGCCAAAGTCAGCCCTCCTGAAGTCCAGTACCCTCACTTTTGTATGGCTTGACTCTGTAGCTGAGTTTAACGTGAACCACACTGTTTGATGGTCACTTGTTCCCAGATGGCGACCCACTTCTAGATACGAGATCCTCTCACTGCCCCCATTTGAGAGTACGAGGTCTAAGATTGCTCCCTGCGAGTGGGTTCCGAAACTAGCTGTCTGAGGCATGCCACCTGTAAGGCATAGAGAATGGCCCTGCTCTTGGATGTGGCTGCAGCAAATGTGCTCCAGTTAACATCTGGCATATTCAGGTCCCCCATCAACAGTATCTCCCCTTTCTCTGCCATTCTAAGAATGCCTTCTATCATATCCTCGTCCATTCCTTCCCCCTGACATGGGGGTCTGTACACAACCCCTGTGCGGACTGTGGTGCCCTTTCCAGTCTCCAAGGTGACCCACAGTGCCTCCTCTCCTCCCTGTTTACTCTTTTGTTCAGTTGCTTTTATCCCTTCATTTACATAGAGAGCTACTCCTCCTCCTCTTCTCCCCTGCCTGTCTCTCCTGTAGGTTACATACCCTGGTATGTTAACACCACAGTCATGGTTCTCTGTGTACCATGTTTCTGTGACTGCTACGATATCCAGGCATCCCTCTTCCATCAAGGCCACCAGCTCAGGGAGCTTGTTGCCCAGACTATGGGCATTAGTACTCCTTACCCACCATTTCCTGATGGCCTTACTCCTTTTTACCCCATCCCTGTCCTTCTTGCCTTTGTCACTTTCCCCATTTACCCCTGCCCTTCTCCCTATTGACACCTCTATGTTGGTGTTTACGGCACTTACTACCGTGATTTGTTTTTTTTTTTGGGGGAGAAGAGGGGGCGCTAGGATTTCCCTGTTCCTTTCCAGTGCCTCCCCCTTGGCTAGTTTAAATCCTTGCCAAAGAAGCATTTAAACCTATCACCTAGGATCCTGGTTCCCCTCCTGGACAGATGCAGCCCGTCATGCCAGTATAGGCTTACATCACTCCAGGTGGACCCCCAGTCCCCAGTGAAGCCAAATCCCCGAGCTCCACTCCAGTTTTTCATCCACTGATTGAATCCCATGATGCGGAACACCCTAGCCTCTCCTATGCCATAGATGGGCAGCACCTACGAGAAGGTTACCATGCGTGCGACTTGTCTAAGGCCCATCCCCAATTCCACAAACTCTTCCTGCACTTCTCCAATCCCTTTCTTAGCCAGGTCATTTGCCCCTAGGTGGACAATGACATCCAGCTCCCTCCCGTGTGCAGCTGCTCCAGCAATCCTGAGGATTCACTCCCTGTCCCTCCAAGACATGGCGCCAGGCAGGCACCTTACCTCCCTCTCCCCTTCCTCCCTCAGTTCTACCTTCCTAATAATGGAGTCCCCCACCAGGAGTTGTTTCCTTCCCCTGTGGGGTCCCCTGCCACCCTCCTGTGGGTCTCCTTTGTGAAAGTTCCCAGCATCCTCCTTGGTCTCCACTGTGGGTGTCTCCATAGGAGGAACCACACTTTGCCAGAATGGCAATTGTGGAGAGGTACAACTGGAGGGATGCACCTCTGTTCCACCACCCTCACCCTCCCGAGCCCACTGTGGTCCAACCACTCTTCTTTCCTGGCAACCTCTGAGGCAACGGCAGTGGCAATGGTGGTCCCTGGATGGAAGAGGAGGTCCCACAAATCCTGGCCAACTCAGCCTGGAGATGAGTAACCTCCTCCCTCAGCCCAGAAAGGTGCCTGCAGATGGGACAACACTGCATCCTCCAGAAAATCTCCCGGAAGACTGCTGCTCCACAGCCACTGCACCACTCCCATCATGTCTTATTTCTGGCCTGGGAAAAGTCCAGGGATCGCTCCCATTCCAGGCTTCCGCTACACAAAAAAATCTTCATACAGCTCCTCGTCCCACTCCTCATGGCCTACCCATGTCTCCGGACAGCCAGCTTGTAAACCTCTTGACGTTGTCATGGTGTTGGGCGGCGCTAAATCGGGGTCTGTGTCTTCGGGCCCTACACCAATACCCCTTAAGGTGAAGGCCACACCAGCAGGGTCACCCTCCTCCTTAGGGGCTGGGAAAAGCCAGAAAAAGGGCAGTGACTCTCCAGTGACTGCCAAAACAGACCTGATGATGGTCTCGTCCAAGGCCTTAGATGGGACGCCATGTCAGCAGGGGCAGGCATCTGGAACCCCCCCCCCGCTTCGGCTGCTTCCCCACCGAACACTGCTAAACGGCCATCTGCTATGGGCACGCCCTCTTGGATGTCGGGCCGGGCGTTGCCCTCCTCCTTACCAGGCCATTCTTCACCGCTGGAAGATCTGGGGAGGGATGAGGCACCTCAGCCCATCGGGTTCCTGTCTCTGCAGCCCCCTCCGACGTCAGACACCCTGACAACAGGTACTCTGATGCCATGTAAACCAACGTCAGTTCCGCAGTTGCTAGCTGATCCGTCTGTCCCGCAGTTCTCCAAAGACCAGATCAGGAAGCTCTTCTTTTGGTGGAATCAGGTCAAAGGGGACCTGCTCCCCCCTAAAGAAGGTATAGTTACGTGAGAACTTACCATAACAGTAGATCTTCAAGAGAGGCTCTTGCAGTAAGTATTCACAAATAGGACTAAGGCGTCAGGACACCATGGAAAAATCTCTAGCTAGCAGCCTCTGGCAGGGGACCACCCCCATGTCAGGTGACTGGCGTCAGACTATGTCCGTATAAAGGGGCCGTCCCCCACGCCCGCCTTCCAGTTCTTTCCCACCAAAGGCCTAAAGAGGCAAGACGACAGAGAAGAGGATATGCCCACATGGAAAGGGGAAGAGAGACCTAGGGGGATGGAGGGCAGGAAGGCAATACCTACTGCAACAGCCTCTCTCGAAGATCTACTGTTATGGTAAGTTCTTACATAACTGTACCATCTTACTTCAAGAGGGATCTTGCAGTAAGTATTCACAAATAGGACTGAGTCTCAAGCAGTCTGGAACAAAGAGAAACCCGGGAGGAGGCTTGTCATCCACAACATAAAACCTCAGGGCTGAGCAGGTTTCATGAAAGGAGACCCTGTAGAACAGCCAACCTGAAGCCTGCTCTACGGCGACAGGCAATGTCCAAACTGTAGTGTTTCTTGAAAGTATGGACGAAGTCCAAGTTGCGGCTGTGCAGATATCTGTGCCGACACATTCTTGAAATAAGCAGCAGAGGCATCTACTCCTCCAGTGAAGTGACCTCTGATTTGACCCGGAAGGGTCTTGTACTTGTAACAGAAAGTGATACAATTGGCCAACCACTTGGAAAGGCATTGCTTGGAGATGGCACTGCCTTCCCGTTTGTGAGCAAAAGAAACAAAAAGCTGATCGGTTTTATTGAGATCCTTAGGCCAGTTAGTGTAGTATCTCAGGATTCTGTGAACATCCAGAGTATGTATATGGCTATCCTGTTTAGCCGATCACTGGAAACAGGGGAGGTACCCAAAGACTGGAGGACAGCAGATGTAGTCCCCTTATACAAAAGTGGGAACAAAGAGGAAGCAGGGAACTACAGACCAGTCAGCCTCACCTCGGTAGTGGGGAAGATCATGGAAACACTACTGAAGGAGAGATTGGTGGAACATCTGGTTGTCAATGGACTACAGGATCCAAGGCAGCATGGTTTCACCAGGGGAGGTCATGTCAGACCAACCTCACTGAATTTTTGACTGGGTGACTAAGGAGGTGGATCAGGGGAGGGCAGTGGACATGGCATATCTGGACTTCAGCAAGGCCTTTGACACTGTGCCACATAGAAGACTATTACACAAACTGGGAATATGGGTGTGGGCAGGACAGTAGTGTGGTGGGTAGGTAACTGGCTGGGTGGCAGGACACAGAGGGTGGTGGTAAATGGCTGTCACTCCACAGAGGGAAGAGTGACCAGTGGGGTACCACAGGGATCAGTGCTGGGACTGGTCCTACTCAACATCTTCATCAGTGACATGGCGGGGACCTAGAAGGCAGAATTTCACTGTTCGCTGATGACACAAAGCTCTGTAACAGAGTAGGCACACCAGAGGGTGTAGACAGAATGAGAAGGGACCTGCAGAAACTTGAAGAATGGTCAGGGTTTGGCAGTTGAAATTCAATGCAAAGAAGTGCAAGATAATGCATATGGGGCACAAAAACCCTGGCACAATATATCAGTTGGGGGTGAGGATATAGCATGCACCAAGCAGGAAAGGGATCTTGGGGTTATCATCTCAGATGACCTCAAGGTAGGAAACAGTGTGACAAGGCAGCAGGTAAAGCAAATAGGATGCTGGGATGTATAGGCAGGGCATCACCAGCATGAAAAGGAGGTCATAATTCGCCTATACAAGACATTAGTGAGGCCCCACCTGAGTACAGTGTACGGTTCTGGAGACCATACCTACATAAGGACAGACAGGGTAGAGAAGGTTCAGAGGAGGGCAACAAAGATGGTGCATGGATTGCATCACAAGTCCTATGAAGACAGGTTGAAGGAACTGAACATGTACTCCCTGGAGGAGAGAAGGAGAGGGGATATGATAGAGACATACAAGTATCTTACAGGGAGGAACAGGGTGCAGGAAAACACTATTTTTAAGCGAAAAAGATGTTCCAGGACTAGAGGCATGGGATGAAGTTGGAGGAGGACGATTCAGAGGAAACATAAGAAAGAATTTCTTCACAGAGCGGTGGTGGACAAGTGGAACACCCTGCCAGAGGAAGTGGTGGGGGCTGAAACAATCACGGGATTTAAGAATGCATGGGATAGACATAAAGGAATTCTGGAGGTCAGGGGTAAGGGGCAACAGACTTCTAGGAAAACAAACTGAACTTACAAGCTCAAATGGGCAGACTGGGTGGGCCATAGGCCCTTATCTGCCGACACTGTCTATGTAAGAGGTACTCCACTTCACTGGAGTGTTGCGTAAAGAAAGCCGGTAACTCAATGGATTGATTCAGCCACCACCTTAGGAAGAAACTTGGGGTTGGTGCACAAGGCCACATGTTCCTTGTGTAAAATCAAATATGGGATTTTGCACATCAAGGCTTGGAGCTTGGAGATGCGTTGAGCCGAGGTGATGGCCACCAGGAGGAGTCTCTTCCAAGAGAACAACTTTAAGTCTGCATCCACTGCCGATTCAAAGGGAGGCAGTGTGAGCTTTTCAAGGATGAAATTCAAGTCCCATGGGTGGGGGGCAGGACTGCGGATGGGGGTCTGAGGTGGAGAACCCCTTTAAGAAAAGTCTTAAGAGACTTCCAACTGAGCAAAGGTCCTGTCTCCAAAGGGAATGTGGCAGGCTGAATAGCTGCCATATGGACTTTTAAAGAGGAATGGTTGAGACCCAGGTCGAAGAGGTGACGCATGTAATCCAGCACTTTGTTAGCTGTGCACGAGAAGGATTCCAAGTCTTTAGAGCTTGCCCAGATGGAAAACAGTTTCCACTTCATAGTGTAGGTGGACCTGGTGGAAAGCTTTCTCCTCTCCACCAAAATGTCCGCTACTAAAGGAAAGACTCCGAAGCGGGCCTTGGCAATGTCTGAAGGAGCCATGCATGAAGACAGAGATTTGAAGCCTGGGTGAACTAGGGTCCCCTGATCCTGGATCAACAAGTGCTGCAACAGAGGAAGAGGAAGTTCCTCGGAAAACTGTTGCAGAAGAGAGAACCAAACTTGCCTGGGCCAGAAGGGAGCAATGAGGATCATTTGAGACCCTTCTGTTCTGAGTTTGTTCAAGACCCTCAGAATCAGGGGAATGGGACGGAAGGAATAAACAAATCTGTTCCTCCAACAGAGGCAGAGTGTCCCGTCAGAAAACATCTCGCCCTGCAGTGAGCAAGCAAAAGGCGGGCAGTTCTGCATTTTGGGGGGTGGCAAAAAGATCTACCTGAGGTGTCTCCCACTGCTAAAAAATGGAAATTACATACCTACCGTAATTTCTGATCTTCTTGGACAAAGTCTCCACCACTCATTCACAATAATGGGAGTTCTGTGGAGGCGCTAGGACCCAGTGGGAGCAAACTTTTTTTTTTTGAGAGGGCCGGCACCTGAGATGGAGCCGCGAGGAAGTGGCACCGCCTCGTGTGGTAATGACTATCTCAGCATCGACCCCCCCAACTGCCTCGGTACCCTTTTTCCAAGGAGGTGCAGCGTAACTAACTTAGGACTAACCTAAAAAATCGGACACAAGATAGCCTGAATGACCCATGTAAGAAGGGTCAACAATAAAGTCTTCACAGCTCATCCACTGAGGGAGTGAAGACCAGAAACAGAGAAGTGAGCTCAGGGGATGTTGGGTGGGTGTGTGAATGAGTGGTGGAGACTTAGGTCAAGAAGATCAAAAAATTACGGTAGGCACGCACTTCCATATTCTCGGCATAAAGTTCCACCACTATTCACACACTAATGGGACAGTACCAAGCTAATAATCCCCCCAAGACGGGCAGCAGGAGATAAAGAGTCACATACTTAGGACAGGAGTCTCATAATAGTCCTGCCAAATGACAGATGTCATCTGGCATGGACATCCAAGGCAGTGCTTAATGAAAGTATGCACTAAGCTCCAAGTAGCCGCACTGCAAATATCTGCGATGGGCACATTGCAGATTTCCGCCAGAGATGCCACGACTGCTCTGGTAGAGTGAGTGTACACTCTGCCTTCCAGCTTGACCTGTGCCATAGAATAGCAGTGGCGAAGGCATGCCACCAGCCACGCTGAAATGCTTCTAACAGTGACAGGTTGACCCATCCGGGTCTCGCTGAAGGAAACAGTTGTTGAACCTTGTGAATTTCTTTTGTTCTATCTAGATAGAATCACAGTGCTCTCAACATCTAATGAATGAAGGGTAGGCTCCCCTTCATTCTGGAAGTTCGCAAAGTAGATAGGAAGGACTAAAGGTTGGTTTAGATGGAATTCTGAGATAACCTTAGGGAGAAACTTAGGATGAGTCCTAAGAACTACTTTGTTCTTGTGAAATACAGTTAATTGGAAGGGGGGCTGTGACCAGTGCATGTATTTCAGAAACGTCTATGGGCTGAGTGATACCCACCAGGAAGGCTGTTTTCCAAGTGAGGAACTTCCAAGTCGCAAGTATCTAGAGGCTTGAAAGGTTTATGAGTGAGCATGTCTAGCACAAGGTTAATGTCCCAGGCTGCGACTGGACATCTGATAGGTCTAGTATGCAGAATACATCTAAGAAACCTCTTAACTAAGGTAACTGAGCCAGTGACATGGAAACTACCGGCTCATGATATGCCGAAATGGCACAAAGATGAACATTGTCTGTGGAGTACTGCAGACCTGTATTTGAGACGTCTAAAAGGTACTCTTAAGACTTTATTCGGTGGGCAGGAAAAAGGGTTACTAACATACTAATTGCCAGCAGATTAGGCCTTACGGTCTATCGAGTCTGCTCGAACTTCAGATCCATAGTTGGGTATCGAGCCCCCCCGTTCCAGAAACCCCTATCATCCATCCCCACCCCCCTGGGCCAGGCAATCATCCGATACATCCGCTTTCTGTGTCTGTCCCACCCTCTCTTGAAGCCCTCCACTGTGGATCTCTGAACCAGCTCGCCAGGCAGCGGTTCCAAGGATCCACCACCCTCTCAGTGAAAACCTCCCCCACACCAAGCCCTCTGGTGATACCTCCTGCTTGGTCTAAAGATCCTCCGTGTTTACCTTATTTATTCCCTTGAGGTACTTGAAGACCTTAATCATGTCCCCAGTCTCTCCTCTCCTCCAATGAAAACAGGCAGAGTTCCTCAAGTCTGTCCTCATACGTCAAATCCCCTAGTCCTCGTATCATCTTAGTTGCCCTCCTCTGTACCCTCTCCAGGAGCTGTATGTCTCTCTTCAAGTGTGGTCTCCAGTACTGTACACAGTACTCAAGGTGTGATCTAACCAGTCCATTGTACAGTGGAAGAATCACTTCCTGCTCCTAGAGGTGATCCCCTTTTCGATGCATCCCAAGATCCTGTTTGCTCTGCTAGCCGCTCTCCTGCACTGCTCAGAGTTATTCATACATGCATCAACCATGACCCCTAGGTCTTTTTCCCCTGTTGAGGCCTCCAGCGCCTCCTCTCCCAGGGTGTACCTGTGTTTAGGGTTTCCCCGCCCAAGATGCAACACCTTGTACTTGGTGATATTGAAATTTAATTTCCATGTGTGAGCCCACCTTTCCAGGGTGTCCAGGTCCCCTTGCAGGGCCAACCTCCCCTCTTCCTCCTCAACTACTGCTCCTATCTTGGGAGTCGTCAGCGAAGAGACTCATTTCATACCCTACACCCTCCCTGATGTCCGAAATGTATGCATTAAACAGGATCGGACCCAACAGGATCGGGTTCCAAGAGGATTTTGCACACCAGACAGAGAAACTCTTCCATTTGGCTGTGTAGGTTTTTCTAGTGGCCAGCTTACACACAGCCAAAAGAATATCTGAAACTCTACGAGAAACACTTAACTTATTCACCTCTATCTCTTCAGGAGCCGAAGGTGAAGTGACCTCAGATTGGGATGGACCATGGGTCAAAAGGTTCGTCTGAAGGAGAAGAGTCTTTGGGGGAGGGATTCGACAGATTGTTGAGCAGCGGGAACCATATCAGCCAAGGTCAGAAGGGGGCAATAAGAATCATTCTGCCCCCTGAGACTTCAATTTGAGAAGTACCCTCTGAATTAGGGGAAGAGGAGGAAAGGCGTATATAAAGTGTCTTGTCCACTACAGCCTGAACGCATCCTGACAAAAAAATGCCAGGTCGCGGATTTCTGGAGCAGAAGAGAGGCAGTTTTGCATCGAGTGGGGATCCAAAAATGTCCAATTCTGGAGTTCCCCATTCTTTGAAGAGTGACTGAACGACGGTTAAGTTGAGAGACCACTTATGAGAATCTGTCTCCGTTCTGCTGAGAACGTCAGCGAGCTCGTTTTGTACTCCTGGTAGGTAAACCACCTGGATTAGAGCCTTGTGCTCCAGGCAACATTCCCACACTCTCATTGCTTCCCTGTATAATGCGCAAGAGTGTGCACCGCCTTGCTTGTTGATGTAATACATCACTGCCTTGTTGTCCATTTGAAGGAGAATGTTCTTGTGACAGAGTATGTCCTTCAAGGCTCGGACTGCATAGGAGACGGCTCTCATTTCCAAGACGTTTATGTGAAGCTGGAACTCGTCCAGAGTCCATGTACCTTGGACGTGGAGATTCTGGCAGCGATCTCCCCAACCCATCAGGGATGCGTCCATGGTAATGGAGATCAGATGATCCAGAGGGGCAAAGGGATATCCTTCCAGAAGACTGTCCTCCTGCGACCACCAGGCGAGTGACCTCTTCAGAGGTTCTGTCTTCTTGATGGGAAAGGACTGAGGATGAGTGTTTGGGGACCACTGAGTACTGAGAATCCACTGAGAGCTTCTCCTGTGGAGACGAGCTAAGGGTACAAACAGAGGATGCCATGAGGCCCAGCATCCGTTGCATCTAGCTAGCTCGAACCGAGCTTTTTTTTCTGACATATCGGGCCATCTGTAAGATATTACTACTCCTGTCCTCTGGGAGAAAAGCCTTTGCACAGGGGGGTGTCCAGAAGAGTTCCTATGAAGAGGAGCTTCTGGGAGGGTTGTAACTGTGACTTGAGATTTAGCAGGAATCCCATGGATGTCAGGAAGTCTGAGGCCGTGGCCAAGGCATCCAGAGTCTCTTGCCTGGAGGGACTTGCTAGGAGCCAGTTGTCCAGACATGGGAACACTTGTACTGTGATTTTCCTGAGATGCGCTGGAGAACTGCACAACACTTCGTAAAAACTCAAGGCATCGAGGACAGCCCAAAATGCAGGACTCTGAACTAATCGTGTTGACCGAATGCCACGAACCTTAGGTATTTGTGGTGCTTTGGGTGTATGGGGATGTGTTGGTAGGCATCCTGCATGTCCAGGGAGGCTAGCCAATCATGTTGATGACGCAAAGGTAGCAGGGTACCTAGTGATATCATCTTGAACTTCTCCTTGTGAAGGAACTTGTTTAACTTTCTGAGATCCAGAATGGGGCACATGCCACCGGTTTTCTTCGGGACCAGTAAGTAATGGGAGTAGAAACCTGTTTCTCGTTGATCCAGCGGAACTACTTCTACTGCCCTGTTGTTCAGAAGGCCTTGTATCACGGAAGCAAGGTGGTCTGACTGTACTGCTGACAGCATGGGCTGTCATTTGTGGGGATATGATCCTGAGGGGTTTCTGAAAGATTGAGCCAGTACCCCATCACGGATAATCCGGAGGACCCATTTGTCTGATGTTAGATTTCCACTGGTTGCAGAACTGAGTCAGACGTGCTCCCATGCTGAGGAGTCCCCCTCAGACAGCTGAGGATAGACCTGGGCCAGAAACTCAGAAGGTGGCACTGGGTGCTTTGGGCCCTTGTGCCTTCTGCTGCGTTCTTTTGTGGCCGAAGGTTGTGGTTTTTGTTAAAACCTCCTCTGGGAGGGGGACACTGTGGAGCCCGAGCTGTGTGCAGTAGATTTTGTCAGCTCCTTGCAGCCTGGAAAGAAAACTATCTTATTTTACATTTTGCACTCAAAAAAGTGAAATTTGGACTGCAGCATTGAATCGAGCGACCCAGAAAACATCAGGATGGGTAACCCTAAGAAGGAAAAGTATTCAGGAGGAGCAGGGAATAGTAAAGTAAACGGAGGAGCTGGGAGAGTGGAAGACGCCATGGTCGAGGAGGACAGGCCCAATACAGGAGAAACGATTTCCACTCTGGGCCATAAACTTCAGACCCTCATAGCATCTGTTACAGCTCTCAATCAGAAAGTAGATGATTTTAATGGAAGAGTGGTGCTCCTGGAAGCGACAGTTGAGGGCATTAAATGAGATATTCGGGAGGTTCACGAGCAGGTAGGTGCTTCGACCGCAGCGACTACGCTCCTTATTAAGGAGAACCAACATTTGAAGGCCAGACTGGAGGCCCTTGAGAATCAAGCTCGGGCCGCGAATATTCGGATACTAGGTCTCCCGGAGGGCGATCATCCGACCCTTGGTATTCACGAGTGGCTCACCGAAAAATTAGCCCCTGAAAATTTGGACATTGACTGGGAGGTCAGAAAAGTGTACCGAGTGAGCCTGAGAGGCAGATCACAGAACACTGGGGCACCTTGGACTCTTCTGCTGGTGACTTCGGGAGTGGCAGCGTGGGACAGAATACTTAAACAGGCCAGAAGAGCAGCACCATTATTGCAAGACGACCAACAGGTGCATTTCTTTCTGGACATTAGCTACTCTACCAGGCAGTGCCGTAAAAATTTTGACGGGAGTGAGGCGAGTTCTGCGTGAAACAGGAATCCCACACACAGTGATTTTTCCAGCAAGACTCAGAACAGTATACCAAAGTAAGGTTTACTTGTTTACAGACCCCGCTGAAGCTGGTAAATGGGCGGACCGGAAAGCGGCTGAATCCCGTAAGAGAACTGTCGGATCGGACGATGAAGACGACGAGGGGACATCTTGAGTTTCCCTAAGGCCTCCGGGACTTTTGAGTTACTGAGTAAACACTTAAGTTAGAATTTGAACCTTGCAATGTTATAAGAATAGTAACCAATGCATAGTTGTTCCCTGGGATCCTTTTCTTTTATAATAACTCGGGAACTGGTTCAAGTTAATGAACAAATATTATTTGATCACTGTTGCATAATATGCTGTAGGACAAAATATTCTAGCTATTAAGCTGCGAGAGACTTACATGAGAAGTCATAGTTTTTATGTTGAGATACCATCTTGCCTAACTTTAGGCTTAATGGCTGTTCACTTCAGTCTGTTAAGGGATATACTCAAGCTGTGGGTTACTGCTAAACTGCTTTTTCTTTTGCTATGCCCTTTACATTTAGGTAGTTGCATGGCACCATTAGCTCCTCTTGTAGGAGCGTGGCTAAGTACTGGTCTTAAAAATATATGTATTTTACTAATCTTGGATTATGCCCTGTAGCTCTTGGGCTCTGTTTACAACAAAAATGTAGTATGTATTAAATATATGGGAACAATAGTACGTTAGGTACCCCTCATGTTGTAGAAATATATAATGGATGCATATAACTCCTGTGATTAAGGGATCCATTGAGGCTTCCAATGGTGATGTAAAACTAAAGATGGTTTGTCTACTGTATGAGATGTATACCTGTTATGCTTATAACGAAAGGAAAAAAATAAAGTATAAAACATCCTCTGCCCCAAAAGGATTGATGGTTATGAAACTGACGCTTGTTCGCACTCCCCCGGGAAGGGGCGGGTGCAGGTCTAACAGTCTTAATGGCAGACCTAGTCTTCCGTGTGGCTTTCAGAGCTTGCTCCACCTGGGGCCCGAACAGATGCATACCGTCAGACGGTAAGGCCATGATCTGCTGCTGGGCATCGTTCACGAAGCCCAAAGTACGCAGCCAAGAGTGGCGGTGGGTGCAGATGCCATCTGCCGACAGGGAAGCGGTATTGAAAGCATCCACTGCAGCTTTAACCTGTTACGGTTTGAAGTAGCACTGAGTTAACTTCTGATTCAAGCAGAGCTTATACCATTTGTTTGGGCGAATGCCAAAGAACATACTCATATTGAGAAAAATAGCCCTGGTAGCTGGCAATGTACATACCCAGGGTCGAGGCAGCAAAGACTCTTACCTCAGGTGTCTATCTTGCGAGATTCTTTGTTTATAGGCCGGGCTGTAGACACCTGAGGAAGAACAGCCTTATTCTCTGCCAAGACTACAATGGCATCAGCAAAGGCTTGTGAGGCCAATATGGGGTGATCCTTGGGAGGGGCATACTTCCTATCTATGGACTTGGCCACGGAAGGAATGAGAGCCGTATTCTTCCACACCATCTTTGAGAGGGTCTTGAAAGAGGGCTGTACCAGAGATATCAAATCCATAGGGATCTTTGGGACATGAAAATATTGGAGTCGTAAAAGCTTCCCAGGATCGATTTCTGTAGTGTGGGGAGAGAGAGAGAGAGAGAGCAGAATTTAAATTTCTGAGTAGAGTCTTAAAGGAAAGATCTTCGACCTCGGGCTCCACAGAAGGATTGATCCCTGCTCCCAGGGCAATGTCATCAACATCACCACCCAGGTGAAGATCTGGGTCAGGCTCAAAATCATCTCCCGATAGTCCAGGAGGGACTGTATGGACAGGAAAGGAGTGAAAATCATGAGGAAGAACAGAAGAAATAAAGAATCTGAGTTGAGAACCCCCAAAGATCGTCCGCCTTCGAAAACTGCTCAGCGCATGGCACCGACAGAGCCCCTGGCACTGCAGATGGAGCCCAGAGTGTCCCAGGGTCTGAAAACTGCGATCTGAAGTAAGAGTGGGAAAAATGGCAGGAGATAAGAGGCATCAGTGTGGACCCCTGCATCGCAGCCATGTGAGGGAAATAAACACCCCAGTGCAGAGTCGATGGCACCGAAGGCCCAACCGCCCTACCCGTCCCTCTGAAACCAAATTGCCCGAAGGCCCTGGTGTCAGATTGACCGGCTCAGGCAACTGGACCAACCTCCAAGCCTACTGCTCCATAAGAGCAGCCCACTGGTGAAACTGCTCATTGGAAGCTCCTCCAATAGGCGGGGAGGAGTTCTGGTGTTGAGGAGGTTGGTCAACAGAGACAGAAACCAGCGACTCTGACAGAGGTGGAGACCGGCGCCTGGCCACAAAGACTGACCGTCTACACACAGACATACCAGAGAGCGACCGAGCGATGACGTTTCTTCTTCGACCTATGTGTCAAAGAACTCTAGGCCGAACAGTGCTGAGAATGGGATGGTTTCCTTTTATGCCTTCGGGGGTTGCGCCCACCTCTCTGAGCACTGGACCGTCTGTTGTCAGACCCCCCCCGCCCAGAGAGGGCGGCGGATTGTACCTGGCCCAGCTGACTGAACAGCTTTCATACGAAGTCTCCCTATCGTCACCTGACCCGCTCATGGTCAACTGCGTCAATGGAGGGCTGAAGACTTCTTTCTTGTACAAACAGAATTAAATATAATCAATACTTATCGAAGCTAAAATACAAAACAAAAACTGAAAACTAAGCTGCTAGTTTGAAGTCTGACTCCCGGAGGGAGAGTGTCATAGTCACTGAAGCGGTTGGAGGGTTGACGTTGAGACCGTCATTACCGCGCGAGCCGGGGCTCGCAGTGCCGCTTCCACACGGCTCCATCTCAGGTGCCAGCCCTCTTGAAAAAGTTTGCTCCTGCTGGGTCCAAGTGCCACCAACGAACTCCCATTAGTGTGAATGAGTGGTGGAGACTTTATGTCGAGGAAGATATGTCGTTTACAACTTGTTGGTCTAACTCCCATTTGTGAGTCCTGGCTGAGGATCGACTAAGCTAGTCTGCCAGGGTGTTTTCCACTCCTGGAACGTGAACTGCGGTCAGGTGAAGGTTGTGCTGAGCTGCCCAATACCAAACTTTCATCACCTCCAGGCACAGGGGATAGGAACGTGTTTCTCTGTTTGTTGAGGTACCAGACTACACACATGTCGGATTGGATCAGAATATGACCGGGAAGTATGAAGGGAAGAAGAGCCTGTAGGGCATATAGGACTGCTCTCAGTTCGAGCACATTTATGTGCAATTTCTGCTCGAAAAGGGACCAGCTGCCCAGCATCCTTTGAGACACTACGTGGGTACCCCAGCCTTCCCATGATGCATCTGTTGTCAATGTCTAGGGAAGAGGAGTGATGCAGAACAGAACTCCCAGATACAGGTTCTCCTGAACTATCCACCAGTGCAAGTCGTTGCTCATGGGATCCAACACTAGCACCTCTTGGTCTAGATCGTCCATGGTTTGGTCCCACTGCGAGCGAAGTGTCCACTGAGAGATCCTCATATGGAGCTGAGTGAACAGAAGTGTCAGAATGGCAGCTATCATAAGCCCAAGGAGGCGGACTAACCTGGCTCTGACCCATCTGTGACTGGACAGGAGACGAGCCTGATTCTGAAGGGTCTTGACCCAGTCTGGAGGCAAAAAGGCTTTGCCTAGGGTCGTGTCCAGTATCGCCCCTATAAATTTATGGCGTTGGCAAGGGACCAAGTGGGACTTGGCCTGGTTGATGGTAATACCCAGGCTGGTAAAAACCTGCAGGATAAGGGAAAGGGAGTGCAGAAGTTCTTCTCTGGAAGGGGCCGCCATGAGCCAATCGCTCCAGGTACGGGAAGACCTGCACACTCAGAGTACGCAGGTGGGTCGCTACCACTGACAGGCATTTGGTAAATACTCGGGGCGAGGAAAGACCAAATGGGAGGGCCTTGAACTGGCAGTGGTCCCCTGAAAGCAAATATGGAGGTATTTGTGGTGGGAAGGGTATAGGGAGATATGCAGGTATGCATCCTGCATATCCAGAGCGCACAGCCACTGTCCCGGCCGAAGTAAGGGTAGAAGGCTCTGCAAGGACAGCATTCTTAAGCGTTTGTACTCCACAAACACATTCAGGGAGCTGAGGTCTAGGGATTGGCCTCGAGACTGTGAGGCAGTATAGCGCAGTGGTTTAAGGCTCTGAGCTGCAAATCTGGTGACATCCAGGAGACCAGACCTGGGTTTGAATCCCACAGCTTCCACTTGCATAGTGTGTGACCCTGAGCAAGTCGCTTAATTTCCCTGTGCTCCCAGGTCGCTTCTGTAAAAAAGCTTTCAGCTTAGCGTGCTATTCCTGTTTAAACAACTAAAAAAAAAAAAGTCTCTCGTCGTCTTTGGAACTAGAAAGAAATGGGAACAGTAACCTGTACCCCAAAGATGAGTGGTGACTGGCTCTATCGCCGCCTTCGACAGAGGGGATAGGATTTCTTCTAGAACCAGAGGAAGATGTTGCGAAGAGTAGGACGATGGGGGGGTTCTGAAGAAACTATTGCGTGTCTGGCAGATATTAGCTGGAGCACCCAAGCGTCTGATGTTATCCTCTCCCAACCTGTTAAATGGGAGGAGAATCCCCCCACCACTGGTTCCTCCTGAATGGCCAGAGGGAGAGGCAGGGAGTCACGAGGTGTGGGGCAGCGCAGCAGCCGAGGCTCCCGTGGCTTTTTGGCTGGGGGGAGTCTTGGTTGCTGGAGGGGCCAGACATTTCTTGGTGCGCTCTCCTTGATTGGGCTTGCTTTACTTGAGGACCAATGCAGCAAGCAGGAGCCAGCATGATTCGCGTTTCACGACTTAAAGCCGAGCTCCTGCCAGCTGTGTCCACCACATCGTAGGTGGCACGAAGCATGTGCCTACAAGCCAAATGAGAGGAATGGATCAGGTCACCCAGTTCCTGCTTAGTTTGGGAATCAGGAAGGGAGTCCAGTTTGGATTCCACCTGGCTGAGAATGGACTTCTTGAAATCCCCAATATGGCCAACGTAGTTGAGGACCTTGATGCCTAGGGTCGAAAAGGAGTAAATCAACTTCCCATACTGATCCAGAAATCATGACTGTCAGGTGGGGACGAGCTTAGGTGTTTTGGGTTGGCGGAGCGGCCTTGGGCAGCGCTAATCACAACAGAGTCTGCCTTGGGGTGAAGACTGAGAAAGTCTTAAACCTCCGGAGCCTGATATAGCCTATCTGCCTTCCTCGGAAAGAGGGCTAGCGCGGATGATTGTTTCCAAATAGTGGAAACAAGATCGGCGTGAGGCTCTATCCAGGGTGGAATCAGTGTGGGAGCAGTCTCGGGCAGATCCAGATGAGCAGCGAGCTTCTTACACTGGGGGTCTGGCTCCACTGACATGTCTCCTGGATTTTTCTCAAGAGCTCCAGAAAGGAAGGCTACTTCGGAGGGTCCCTCAACCTTGGGCGTTCTGGAATAGGAGGCTTGTCTCCATGATCAGAGTGATCCAACTCCGCATCTCAGTTGGATGGTTCTGAGGAAGATGAAGACTCCTCCCTGGGAGGGGGAGGAAAGTACAGTTACGTAAGAACTTACCGTAACAGTAGATCTTCGAGAACAGCTCTTGCAGCAGGTTACACCATTAGGACTGAAGCCGGCAGGCGTCAGGACCTCACGGAAAACTTCTAGCTAGCTATCTTCAGGCGGGACCCGGCCCGGTCGGTCCCGCCTCCGGCGTCAGGCGTGGTACATAAGGCGGTCCTGCAGATTCCCCAGTTCTCCCGCTTGAGGAGACTTCGTACATGAGCTGACATCGAAATGGGGAGACCGAGATCTACCGTCAGAAGACAAAAGGGTACAAATCCCTGTTAAAAAAGGCTTAAGCCATGCCTCCTCCAAGGGGGAAAGTGGGCAGGAAGGTACCTGCTGCAAGAGCTGTTCTCGAAGAACTACTGTTACGCTAAGTTCTTACGTAACTGTACTATCTTACTTTGAGACACAGCTCTTGCAGCAGGTTACACCATTAGGACTGATTCCCAAGCAGTAGCGCTTGCAAACACTCTGGGAGGAGGAAACTAGAAAGTTCATTCCAGGTCCTGATTCTAGGACAGGAGACCCTGTCGCAGAGCCAGGCCGAAGCCGGCTCTTCGCCGTGAAGCGATGTCCAGGCTATAGTGCCTGATAAAGGTATGTACAGAGCTCCAAGTGGCTGCAGCATAAATGGCAAAGGTGGAGACGTTTCGAAGTGCTGCAAAGGAGGTGGCCACTCCCCTAGTGGAATGGCCCCGGACTGATCCCGGGAGAGGCTTTTGTTTGATATCATAACAGTATGATATGCACTGGACAAGCCAGCGAGAAAGGGACTGTTTGGATACTGGTTGGCCCATCATCCTTTCAGTAAAGGAAGCGAAAAGTTGCTCGATTCTGACTGCTTAGTTCTGCTCAGGTAGTACCTTAAGCTGCGGTGAACATCCAGGGTGTGGAGCAGCGCCTCTCCTCTATTAGAATAATTAGGGAAGTAGACAGGCAGGTCAATGTCCTGATTGAGAGTGAGTGAGGAAACCACCTTAGGCAAGAATTTAGGATTCGTCCTCAGGGATACTCTGTCCCGGTGGAAAATCAAATAAGGCTCCGTACACATGAGAGCATGAAGCTCGGAAACTCTCCTCGCTGACGTAACAGCAACTAAAAAACAACGTTCTCCATGACAGAAGACGCAGCTCGCAATCCGCGGCAGGTTCAAAAGGGGGGGGGAGAGAGCGTGAGTTGCTCCAGGACAAAGAGCAAGTCCCATGGAGGTACTGGGTCTTTAATGGGCGGCCTAGTGTAACACCCTCTCACAGGAATTGCAGGCATCTAATTGTGCCACTGTGCGCTGTCCCACCGGAGGTGATAAGCTGAAATGGCACAGAGTGCACTCTAATAGAGGAGAAGTAGACCCGAACGGAAAAGGAGAGCAGGTACTCTAACACCGCTTTCACCGGACAACCTAAAGGGGAAAGGCCGCGTGTTTGCGACCACAGACAAAAACGGCACCATTTCATGGCGTACGTCGCATGTGTTGCCAGCTTTCTGGCTGCAGAAAGAACTTCCGCAACCTCTTGCGAGACCCTGTGTCGCAAAATGGCTATGTCTCTAGGAGCCATGCATGCAGGTTCAGTGAGCGTAAATCCGGGTGGACCAGTGAACCCTCCTCCTGAGACAAGAGATGGAAGCTGAATGGCAACGGGAGCGGAGGTTCCCGGGACAGCTGTATTAGCAAAGGGAACCAGATCTGTCTGGGCCAGAAAGGGGCCACCAGGATCATTGTTGCATGCTCCCTGCGCAGTTTGAGAAGAACTCTCTGGATCAACAGGGAGGGAGGAAAAGCGTAGAGGAATCTGTCTGCCCAGAAGAGGGACAACGCGTCTCGCCAGAAAACACCAGGCCCGGATCTAGCGAGCAAAAATTGGGCAGTTTTGCGTTGGATAGGGAAGCGAACAAGTCCAATTCTGGAGTTCCCCATCGAAGAAACAGATCCTTTGCTACCTCCTGAAGAAGTTCCCACTCGTGGACTCTGGCCTGGGAATGACTTAGGCCGTCTGCAACTGTGTTGACCACCCCGGGAACATGTACTGTGATCAGGTTCGTGCTGTGTCGGATTACCCAATCCCACACCCTCATAGCCTCCCTGCAAAGGGGGTAAGAGTGTGCGCCTCCTTGTTTGTTGAGGTAATACATCACCGCCGTGTTGTCTGTCTGTAGCAGGAGAGTACTCGGCGGGATCTCTGACTGAAATGCCTGCAAGGCATAAAGGACCGCCCTCATCTCCAGAACGTTGATATGAAGGTGAGCCTCCTGAGGGGTCAACGTTCCCTGGGACTTCACCCCGTCCAGGTGTGCTCCCCACCCTAGCCCTGAGGCATCTGTGGTGAGGATTACCTCCAGGGACGGCGCTATAAACGAGACCCCTGTAGAGTGTCTCCCTGGGTCTAGCCACCATTGCCAGTCTCGAATCACGGCGTTCGTGATTCTGACCGGATGCTGCATATGGTCTTGCCTTTGGTCCCATTGCACCTTGAGCATCCACTGAGTTACCCGCATGTGGAGCCTTGTGAAAGGGACGATCGGAATGGCCGCAGCCATGTGTCCGAGCAAGCGAAGGACTGACCTGGCTGGAACGGTCTTGTTCAACGAAAGATCCCTGATGAGGGATCTGATGCGCTCCACTCTGTCGTCTGGAAGAAATGCTCTTCCCTGAACGGTGTCCAGGACTGCGCCTATGAACTGCAGTTTCTGCGACGGTACCAGGAGAGACTTCTCGTAATTGATCAAGATGCCCAGAGACCGAAACAGATCCTGGGTACTCTGGATAGCCAGTAACACCTCCTCTCTGGAGGCGGCCATGAGAAGCCAATCATCCAAGTACGGGAACACATAATGGCCCTGTCTCCTTAGAGATGCGGCCACGACTGCCATGCATTTGGTAAAGACCCTGGGGGCCGATGACAGTCCGAATGGAAGTGCTCAGAACTGAAAGTGGTGGCCGAGAAACCGGGCAAGGAACCTCCTGTGCGCCTGAGCTAAGGGATGCAGGTATGCATCTCAGATATCTAGGACGCTAAAAATGCCTCTTTTAGCATGGGAATAAGACCCGAAGAGTCGCCATGCGGAATCTTTGTAGGCTAATCGACATATTGAGGTCACTGAGGTCCAGAATCGGATGGAGGTCCCGTTTTTTTGGAACCAGGAAGAAGTGGGAGGAAACCGTATCCTCTCTAGTTCTCTGGGACATACTCTGTCGCCTTTTGCAGGAGCACGGTATTTCTTGCCTGATCAGAGGCTTGTGCTGACCCGAGTAACGGGAGAGCAGAGGAGGCCTCGAGGGTGGCTTTTCTGCAAATTCTATAAAATGGCCTCTTTCGACCAACTGAAGAACCCACCGGTCGGTGGTTATGGACTGCCATCCTGGCAGGTACTTCGCAGTGCGACCCCCGACCTTGATGTCCCGTTGATCCTGAGGGGCGGGGGCTGGAAAGAAGTCATGCTGTGGTGGCGGAGGGGCCTGCGGGCTGGGCCGGTTTTGCTGGGCGTTGACCTCGGCCTGCGGGCTGTCTACCCTGGGCTCTGCAGGAACCGGAGCCCCTCTGTTGTGGGCCGGTGCGGGACTGTTGTCTCTGTGCCCGTCCACGAAAACGGATTTGGTTCCTACGAAAGGAACTAAGCCTCGGTCGGTACATTGCCTGGACCGACCTCACCGCCTTCCTGCCTTCTTGAAGCTTGGTGATGACCTCTCAGAGGGCTCACCAAAGAGAACTCTCCCTCAAATGGGCGTCCCATGATGTTTTTGTGGACGTCCGGAGATGCCGGAGACATGGAGCCAAGAGGGTCTCCAGAGGCATACACCTGAAGCTGCTGCTCGGCCGAGGAGCCCATGGAGTCGTGACGCTGCTCGTAGCAATTCTGTCCCCACGTCCGAACCCTGCCTGGAGGAGCTGCACATCTCCTCCTTCTGCTCACCTTCTGGCATTTCTCAGCCAGATCCAGACCCTGCTCCCACAAGGCATTTTGGAACTGCACCATGTGGGTCAAGTAATTCAGGGATCTGATGGCGCAAGTAGTGGAAGCATACGTGCGCCTACCCATAGCGTCCAGCTGTTTGGACTCCGGGTCCGGTGGCAGAGTGCTCAAATGTTGCGGTCTCTGGGACAGGTCATGAGAGGCTGTTATGACCAGAGAGTCGGCCTGAGGATGCTGAGCCAAGTACTGGTCTTCCCTTGGAGCCTTGTACAGGCGGTCAGCTTTCTTCGCATGCTGGAGTGAATGTGGATGCTTCCATGCTGCCTGGTGACGCCCACGAAGTGTCTACCAAGGTGGCACCACCACAGGCTTGAGGTCCTTCTGTCAAGATATTTCGCCAGGCGAGCTTCGGGTTTAACTTCTTCCGCATCCCATCCCATGTTCTCTTGGATGTGTCTCATGATGTCAGAGAACGAAGGGTCATCCGGAGGAGACCTTGGAAGCTCACATGGGTCTGGAGAAGGGATGTGGAGGGGAGATGGGGATCTAGATCCTGTTGAAAACTCTGATCCCGTGTCCTCAGTCGAAGGCGAACGGCGGCGTCTTCTGGGTCTCTTAGGGCTGGGTGACCCAGAAGAGGATCTGGATGGAGGTCTCCTTTTATGTGGTCTCCCCTTGAGGGATTCTGGGCTCCCGGGGAGGAGGTAACCGGCCTGCAGACCCGGATGGAGAAAGGGGCTCAGGAACCGGAGGAGTAACCGGCCTAGGAGGAGGAGGTGGAGTGGGGACCACGTCCTTTTTGATGGTATCCCACCAGTAAGTGAAAAGCTCCTTAACCTCTGAGACAGAAAGACCCGACGATGGACCGGGCGCCGGTCGTCGGGTTCCCTGGGAGGCTCGACAGGACTGGGGTCGCCCGTCTGGTCCTCGGGCTGTGTTAACTCCTCCTCTGTAATGGTCTCCTGACCGCTGTCGGTCGGAGGCGTCGGGGTCCTCTTCTCAATCCGGACAGGCACGGATGTCTGCCCCCCTACCGGCGTCCGGGGGTGCGTAGGCTTGGCCGGCGACAGCTCTGGGGACCTGTGGCGAGAGGCCGACGTTTGGTCTGAAGGTCTCTTAAGAGAGGTGAGCTCCTTGGTCTTCCGCTGGGGAGGAGGCAGACCTGACGTCGGGTTCAGAATGGCGGGAACCCGACTTGTGGTGATGGTGGCAGTCCCCCGACTTGACCAAGGCCTTGGAAGATGAAGGAGGCCTGGAAGACTTGGCCTGAGAAGAGGAGCCCAAAGATTTTCTCACGCAGCAGGGGAGGCTGAGAACTGGCCGGAAGGCGGACGGTCGGACCTGGAGCCGGAGCTATGAGAATCAGAGGCCCTAGACGGGACCTGGAAGGGCCTTCTCCCACCCTCTCCGAATGTTTGCGGGCCTTCTCCAAGAATCCCCTTGGATGCCATGGTCTTGAGTTGTTCCTCGAGCAGGAACGCCTGTAGACCTTCTGGCGACGGATCCGGTTTTGCTGTTGAAACCTAGGCAAAGGAGCAGGACCGGGTGTCGTGGTCTGGGCCTAAGCACCGGACGCAGGCCGAATGCGGATCCTTAAAAGGGATCTGCTTCCCACAGGCGCACTTCGAAGAATGACCGGAGGTTGGAGAGGACATCAGACGATAAACTGACCAAAGAAAAAAACGAATTTTCCGAAGGAAAAAACTTTACCACGCGTCGCGCGCTAGAATTGAAAACCGAAGGGTCGAGACTTCAAGTCGATGGCGGAAAGAACTGGGATCTGGCGGACCGCCCCTTATGTACTAAGCCTGACGCCGGGGCGGTTCCCGCTGAAGATAGCTAGCTAGAAGTTTTCCGTGGGGTCCGGACGCCTGCCGGCTTCAGTCCTAATGGTGTAACCTGCTGCAAGAGCTGTGTCTCGAAGTAAGATCGACCCATCTGGGAGTCCCCAGGGGAGCGTGTCCTCCCAGCCCCGGGAGCCAGAAGATCTCCTCTGGAATCAGGTAAAATGGAGGGGGCCTCCCGTATCCGACGTGGGGGGGCAGGCGTCTGAAGAAGACTCTCGACGTCCTTGGTGAGCTGAGCCTTGGCCTCAGCCCACCAGGAGGCCAAGGTCTCATTCAAATCCGCTGGTGGCTGCGGAGGAGATGGGGGGCTCGGATATGGGTAGTGAGGGTACTCATGGAGTATCTGTAATCTGACGGCGGGAAACCCGGCGTCTGTGCTGAGGCACTGGGTACTGCAGCGTCGGGTAATGTGGTGTCTGGTACTGCAGAGCTGGGTACAGCAGTGTCTAGTACTCGGAGAAAGGGGCTCTGATGGAGCAGAAGATCCTGGCGAAGGCCCTACTGGCGGACCGGATGGTGGGAGTGTCAATCCGGAGAGCATCGGGCCTGGCGCAGGGAGACCACTGAATGGGTCAGACGGTCCTGATGGAGGGGCATATCCTCCATCAGGCAAAGGAATGCCGGAGGGCATCGTCTGGTTGCCCATCGGGTTCGGCGTCTGAGGATCCAGACCCCTGATGATAGCGTCCATAGGTCCTCGGTCTCAGCCGGGGAGAGAAGGTAAAATCCCTGGGTGGGACCAGAGGGGACCTCAAGAGGGCAATGTGTGGATCTGTTGCGGAGAGCCTGGGACGTCAGACGTGAAGACTGGGTCTGATGCAGGTAAGTCTGCTGGGCGGTTGTCGGAGGGGCAGACGGCCGTCTTAGCAGTGTCCGGGCAGACATCGGACGAGCCAGCGTCCCACTTATCGGATTCCCTATCCATGGAAGGTCGTGAAGGAGGGGAGGCCTTGCCAGAATGGTGGTCGGCTGGGTGATCACCAGAGGTGGTGAGCAACTTATCAGCCCTGTCCGTG
The DNA here is from genome assembly GCA_016271365.2 of Neoceratodus forsteri. Lineage (NCBI taxonomy): Eukaryota > Metazoa > Chordata > Ceratodontiformes > Ceratodontidae > Neoceratodus > Neoceratodus forsteri. The sequence goes on from JADMNL010000027.1 coordinate 272,925,370, forward strand.
CAGGCGTCTGTGGTACTGACGTCCGACTTACCAGACCCGCTTGAACCGGAAGGCCACATTGGAAGAGCGGCCTTGGCGGGAGCGGAAGCCTCCTTTACCCCGGAGGTTCCCGAGGGGCCTAAGCGCGAGCCTGACAGGAGGAGCGACGCCTTCTTTGTAGACACCAAGACAGCCGTCGAGGAGCAATCCCCCGGAAGGGAAGATACCTGTAGAGCTGCGACTCCAGCTGAAGTCGTGGCTGCTGTGGATGAAGAATTCTGGTCCTGGTACTACTACTCGCGCTTTTCATGGCCTTCTGAGGAGGCTGACGCCTACCTAAGCTTAGTCAGCTCCTTCTCCATGGATGCCATTTTCTTTTTTAGGAGATGGGCCTCCAGGGACTGCTGCCTTCGCCTGCAGGTAGCTGAGTTAAACTTTTGGCAGTGCTGGCACTCCTGCACGCGGTGGTCTGGGCTTAGGCAGAAGAGGCACAAGGAGTGGCCGTCCTTGTGTGGAAGCTGAGAACCACATGAGTTGCAATTGTTTTTAAGCGATTTGGAGGGAGTCGGGAACGACATATAAAGCAAATGGTCTGAAAAAAGTTTGGAGAAAATAAGCTGGAAAGTCAAAAACTTTAAAATTGACTAAGGTACTGACAAGCACTGTTCAACCGCAAGGAACTTTCTCAAGCCGATGGCGGCAAAGAACTGGAAGGCAGGCATGGGAGAATAACCCTTTATATGGACGTCATTTGACGCCGGTCACCTGAGGTGGGGGCGGTCCCCCGCCGGAGACTGCTAGCTAGAGATTTTTCTGTGGGGTCCTGACGCCTGGAGGCTTAGTCCTATTTGTGAATACCTACTGTAAGAGCCCTCTCGAAGTAAAATCTGGAAGTTGTTGAACCAGAGCAGGAGCTGGAGCCGGATCTTAGCATGGGTCAGGAGCCTAAGCAACCATCTCCTCCCCCTAAGAGCCGTACTCTGAGCCCAGAGGATCATCGCGGTAGACCCTGGCACAAAGAGTGGCGTCACCACAGAAGCTCCCATTCATCAAGTTGTCTCCGATCCCATAGCCAACGATGTTCTAGCAGTTTGTCCTCGTCCGTGGACTCCAGCAGTAGTTTTGCGTCTTTGAGCTCCGAACATTCAGATCCTAGGGATTGCCCTTCCTCCCTGGATAATGACAACACCCCCAGGTCACGTCCTGGCAACCCAATGTTCATGGACATCATGAGGTACATCCAGGCCTCCAATGGAAAGGAGATGGAGAACATGGACCAGGAGAGGTGGAGGTTGGCTAAATACCCAAGGCAGAAGGAGCCCAAGCCTCTAGTGGTGCCTCCTTTAGTGGACACCTTCCAGGACCTGACAAGGTTAACCTGGAAGCACCCTTCCACCTCCCTCTGCTGTATCCCAGAAGTCTGATAGGCAGTACAGAGCCCCTAGGGAAGAGCCATTCCTGGCAGAACACCCTAGGCGAACTCGATGGCGGATCATGGCTGCTCATGATGGATCAAAGAAGCCTATACACCTAAGCACTCAGCCACCGACCAGGAGTCAAGATACGTTTACCAGATGGGCAAAAGGTCTACTCGTCCCTCCACCTGCTCCATCAGATCCCTTAACTTTCTCACACACACGGAGCAGTACCACAATGCCCTGTGCGAGAAAGGTATCGAAATAGCTCAGGCCCTCCCAGACTCGGCGCAAAAGACAGAACTCCTGGACCTACTCAAATCGGGGTCGGATGAAGGCACCCACGTTCTGAGTGCCTCATACGACACTGCAGATACAGCAGCCAGAACTGTGGCCTCCGGCGTTCATCTCAGGTGCCATGCCTGACTTAGGATCTCTGGATTCTCCCAGGATCTGCAGTAGGGCATCCTGGACCTCCCCTTTAAGGGCTCGATCCTTTCTGGAGATGAGACGGAAAAACTGATTAATCACCTCTGAGAGTCCAGGAAGTCCATTTGTCTGTCCAAAATATGTACAAAGGGGACCAAAAACCCTTTAGAAAACAGCCATTTCGGAAGCCCTCAGGACAACAGTCCCAAATCCAGCCTCAGCAGAGGGGTGGCTTAAAAGAAAGGACACCTCCCAGACACCTGGAAGCTCTGCCTCTCAAACCACAAAGTCCTCCCAGGCCCTTCTGTCTAATTCTGGAGCATTCCAATGGACTCCCTGCCAGACCCCACCTCCTCCAGTGGTGTCAGTGAAGGAAGTGGTAGGGGGCTTCTTTCTCGATCTTGAGGACTGGAGCAAAATCACATCAGACCTCTGGGTTCTACAGCTCACAGAGAGGTGTCACACTCTGGAGTTTGAGTAAATACCTCCAGATACTCCACCCGTTATCCTCCTTCTCGTGTTAGAAAGGGAAATTCAAGACCTTCTGCAGAAGCGGGCTATACAGCCAGTCCCCAGCTCAACGAGGAAAAGGGTATTATTCACACGTTTTTCTAGTTCCCAAAAGACCGGGGACCTTCTGCCAGTCCTGGATCTCAGCTCCCTTAACAAGTTCACTGAATACAAGAGGTTCAGGATGGTGACGCTACAAGGTCCAAGTCCCCTCCTGCACCAAGGGAACTGGCTCTGCTCTCTAGATATGCTGGATGCATACCTGTACATTCTGGGTTTTCCACCCCACAGAAGGTTCCTGCAGTTTCTCTTCCAGGGATGACATTACCAGTTTTGAGCTTTGCCATCCGGCCTCTCCTCTGCTCCCAAAGTCTTCACCAAGTGTCTAGCAGTAATGGCTGCGGCGCCAGGGATATTACGTCTTTCCCTACCTAGACGACTGGCTTCTGGCAGCTCTGAAGGAACAGCTAGTCCACACTCCTGGAGACACCTTTATGCTCTTCTGAGACCTGGGGATCACCCTGAACATCAGCAAGTCGTCCCCATGGCCCAGTCAAGACACTCCAGTTCATCAGGGCAGACCTGGACATGGTTAAGGCAAGGCCTTCTTTCCCACAGACAGGTGGATTGCCTTTAGTATCAGGCCCGCATGGTTCCATCAGCTCATGTCCGGGCCAGAACCTATTTAAGGCTCCTTGGCCACATGGTGGCAGCCATCCCAACAGTTCCCATGGCTTGCTTCCATATGAGGGTCCCTCAATGGATGCTCAAGGTTCAATGGGACCAGAGGTCGTACTACCTGGAGCAGTTGGTCCTGGTCTCCTACCCAGTTTGCAGGACTCATCTGGTGGATGGGCCCGCTCAACCTCTTGACAGGGGTCCTCTTCTGACAGGAGCCCCCAAGACGAGTTCTGACCATGGACGCCTTGGGCCTCGGCTGGGATGCTCATCTGGACAACAGGCAGACCTAGGGGACCTGGTCATCAGACAAGCAATCGTTCTACATCAACATTCTGGAGATGGGAGCAGTCCAGAATGCCTTACAGGCCTTTCAAGCAGACTTATCTCCAGGCCCTCTTCTCATCCAAATGGACAACATGTCCATAGTCCAGGGGGGCAATGAGGGTCTGGTATTGGGCGTTGGAACATCACCTCGAACTCACAGCGTTCATGTCCAAGGTGTCCAAAACGTCTAGGCCGACAGCCTAAGCAGGTCTTGGTCCAAGGCTCACGAGTGGGAGCGCCTTCAGTCAGTAGCAAACCAGCTATTCAACAGATGGGGACAACCGGAGCTGGACCTTTTTGCGTCCCCACTCAACGTCAAACTGCCCAGTTTCTGCTCACTAGATCCAGGGCCTACAATTTTCTGATGAGACGCACTGTCCCTCTCCTGGTCAGGGAGATTTCTCTATACCTTCCCTCCCTTTCCCATTCTACAGAGGGTACTTCTGAAGCTTCAGGTGGAGGGAGTAGAGATGATTCTCACAGCATCCTTCTCGCCTCGGCAGATATGGTTCCCACTACTTCAACAGCTGGCAGTGGAACCTCCAATTCCCCTCCCTCTGAGCTCACACTTGCTCTCCCAAGACCGGGGCAATTTGATCAATCCAGATCTCAAGTCCCTGCATCTTTATGCATGGCTCCTGCACATCTAGCGAGGGCACGATATGGGGTTTCCCATTAGGTAGCGGATGTCCTGGTGGCAGCCAGGAAACCCTCCACTAGATCCACATATGCAATTAAGTGGAAAAGATTTTGCCTGTGAGCTACTGTATGCCAGCTTAATCCCTTTTCTTGGCCCCCAACTCCATCCCTTGAGTATCTCCTCTCTCTATCTGAGCAGGGACTGAGCTGCTACTCCTCCATTAAGGTGAATCTGTCCGCCATTTCAGCATATCATGCACCAGTGAAGGCCAAAACCCTTACTCAGCTGGACGTGTCCCGTACTTTTTTGCGGGGCATCTTGCACTTAAAGCTTCCCAACAGAGATCCCATTCCTCCATGGGATCTCCTTTTTATCTTAATAAGCACCCCTCCGTTTGAACCAGTTGAGAGTTGCAAGCTATGCTTTCTGTCATTACTTTTAGTCGCAGTTACTTCCGCCCAAAGAATTTCGGAGCTTCAGGTTCTGAAGTGTAAAGAGCCCTATTTGGTATTTCATAAGGACAGGGTGTCCTTGCATACAAATCCTAAGTTTTTACCTAAGGTGGAGTCAGAGTTTACCCTAAATCAAGACATCCACCTGCCAGATTACTATCTCGAACACTAAATGGGGGGAAGCGTTGTTACACACACCTAACGTCCATAGAACGCTTCATTACTATCTCAACTGTACGACTTCCTTTTGGAAAACAAATCAGTTTATTTTGTTTGCTCCCAAAATTCGGGGGCACCAATTTCCAAACAGACCCTGTCGAAATGGTTGGTTAACTGCATCGTTTTTGGTTACAAGCCCTTATCACCTCTAGTATAAGGCCATTCTACCAGGGGGGTGGCTATCTCATTTGCCTCTTAAAGCGCCTCTGCAGCAGACATCTGTGCAGCAGCTACCTGTAGTTCTGTTCACACCTTTGTCAATCATTTCAGTTTGGATGCGACTTCCAGATGTAGGACTGGGTTTGGCCTGGTGGTTCTCCAGGGCCTTCTCGCCCAAGTCCTTAGTTGGCAGGTTTTCAGCCTCCTCCCAGACTTTCCTAGTCCTTATCCTCTTATTGCTTGGGACTCAGTCCTAATGGTTACTGCCTGCTGCAAGGGCTTCAACTAGAAGTTAGCTAGTACAGTTAGGTAAGAACTTACCCTAACAGTAGATCTTCGAGAAGAGCTCTTGCAGCACATGTTGCTTTCCCTCCCTCCTTCCCCCCTGGTTTGCTCTCTGTTTAAATCTGGCAAAGAACCTGCCTGTTTCTTCTTCCATTCTTGACTCTGGGTCTCCAGCGGGAGAACTGAGGTGGGGCTGGGGACTGCCCCATTTATATCACTGGCCAAAGTCGGGCAGAGCTGACACTGGGGATGGTCCTGACTGAAGACTGCTAGCTAGAAGGCTTACGTGGGGTCTTGGCATCTAAGTCCTAATAGTTATTGCCTGCTGCAAGAGCTCGTCTCAAAGATCTACTGTTACGGTAAGTTCTAACGCAAGAACAGGTTACTCACCTGTAACAGTAGTTCTAGGAGTGGTATATGTTGTTCATCCACACTTCTTGGCATGTCCCCTTCCACTTTAAATCTTGCCAGAAGTCTTCAAGCTGGCTCCTCCCACCCACCCGGGTGGTATATACCTCGGCTCCGCCCCATGACACCAGATCTTAGCCTGCTGGAAGCAAGTCTGTGCACCCGAAGCCGGGGAGGTTGACTGTGTGTGTGTGGATGAACATACACCACTCCTAGAACTACTGTTACAGGTGAGTAACCTGTTCTTCTAGGAACGTGGATATGTTGTTCATCCACACTTCTTGGCAGACTCCAAGGAGTTCTCCGGGAGGAGGGAGGCAAGGCACACACCGCTTACTTAGGAAATAAAGAATGGAGAACCGAAGCCTCAAAACCAGCATCCCGGCGTGACTCAAGGTCGATGTAGTAGGGGGTAATGAAAGTGTTTGCTGACTTCCAGATAACCACCAGACAGATTTCCTGGATAGGGATGTCCCTGGAAGCAGCCACCGATGCAGCGGTATGGCAGGTAGAATGAGCTCTTATCCCTCTGGGAGTCTCCTTGCCCGCCAACTCATAGCACAGACCTATGTATGATGTAATCCATCTTGCAATGGTCAGTTTCGCTGCAGGTCTTCCAGAAGCGGCTTCAGCACAGGTGACAAACAGCTGGCAAACCTCTCCCCAAACTTCAGCCATATGCTCCTGATAGTAAGAGTGCGCTCATCTCAGGTTCAAAGTATGGAGCCTGTACTTAGTCTCTGAGGTGCAATTAGGGTAGTATACCAGCAGAGTCAACACCTGGTTAAGGTGAAACTCTGACACCACCTTTGGAAGGAATTTCGTGTGGGAGCATAGTACAATCTTGTCCCTGCGGAAGACCAGATAAGGGGAGTCCACTGAAAGTGCCTAGAGCTCCCCTGTCCTCCTGGCAGACATGATAGACAACAGGAAGGCCGTCTTCCATGACAAGTGTGACAACTCACACTTGTGCACTGGTTTGAATGGCTTGCCCACGAGCTTTGCCAAAACCAGCAACAGATCCCATTGAGGTGGAGGTTCACGCACCGGAAGGGATATGTGATCCAGGCCTTTGAAAAAGCGCCCGACCACTGTCTCCTGCGCCACCGTCGGCTGACTGGCCCCGGCCCGGTAAGCAGAAATGGCTGCCAGGTGCACCCTAAGGGTCGATGACCACAGACCCCCTTTGGAGAGAGACCAAAGGTAGTCAAGAATGTTAGCCACTGAATAGGGCTTGCCCCGACACCAAACGGAAAACCTTTTCCATTAGAAGGCATAACATTTCCTGGTCGATTCCTTTCTGGATGCCTCCACCATGGTGTAGACGTCTTCGGAAAGACCCAAAAAGCCTGGAACTCTAGCCGTTCAGGTAACAGGCTGTAAGGTGCAGGGATTGAAGGTCCGGATGGAATACCTTCCCCTGGTTGAGTGATACCAGGTCCAGGTGTGCTGGAAGCAGCTCCAGGTGCCTGCAGCTGAGGCGAAGGAGATCTGGACAGCAGAAGTGGCGCAGCCAGTCTGGGGCTACCAGGATGACCTTTGCCTTGTCCCTCCTCACCTTGTGGATCAATGGAAATGGAGGGAATGCCTAGAGGAGGCCTGGGGTCCACGGCCTTGAGAAGGCATTCCCAAGGCGAGCCCTGCTGAGGGTGGTGGGCATGAAGCAGCCTCAGCTTGGTGATTTCCCTGGAGGCAAACAGGTCCACTGTTGGTTTACCCCAGTGGGAGAACAGACAGTAAGCTACCTCTGGATGGAGAGACCACTCGTGGGATGTTTGGCCTAAGCGGCTCAGAGCATCTGCCAGATGGTTTGAGGCTCCTGCCACATGAATAGCTAGATCTGCCTCCAAATGGCTCACGACGGTATAGATGTGGAGGCCTCCCTGCACAGCAGATGAGAGTGCGTGCTGCCCTGTTTGTTGAGGCAGTACATGGTCATGGTATTGTCCATCTGGACTTGAACCACTTGACCCCGGAGCAGAGAAGCGAAAGCCGACAGGGCCTGTCTGACTGCTCTGCGCTCCAACAGGTTGATGTGGCATCGGGACTCCTTGGGGGTCCAGAGCCTATGGGCCTTTTCATCCCCCATGTGGGCTCCCCAGCCCATGATAAAGGCACTGGTTGTGAGGACGACCGTCGGCTCGTGGCGGACAAACGAGATCCCTTCCTGCAACTGGTCTGGGGTGGTCCACCACTGGAGAGCATCCCACATCATCTGGGTTACAGTAACTAGCTGGTCAAAATGACCGTGGCACTGAGTCCACTGGGCGGCCAGCTCCCACTGGAGGGGGTGCATGTGCAACCAGTCCCAACGGACCACTGAGGTGAATGCCGCCATGTAACCCAGAAGGCGCAGAAAGTCCCGGCAGGGCGCAAGTGCCCAACAAGAAATGACTGGGCAAAGAGGGAAAGAACCTCCGCCCTGTCCACCAGGAGCTGAGCTCTGGCTTGACAATAGCGCTCTGCCCCGATGAAGCCGATCACCTGAGACGGCACGAGTTCTGATTTGGACTCGCTGAACAGGAGGCCGAGCTGGAAGCAGGTCAGGAGGGCCATGTCCTTGCACTTCTCCACCTCCTTTTGAGTGGATCCTGCTGGGGGCCAATCGTTGAGGTAAGGATAAATCCTGCCCCCTGCCCCCAAGATGGGCTGCCACCACTGCAATCCATTTGGTGAAGACCCGTGGGGCCAATGACAGGCCAAACGGCATAGCTTTGAACTCATACAGGGTCCCTTCGACCCAGAAGCAGAGGAACCACTGATGGGACGTACGGATTGGGAAGTGAAAGAACACGTCCTGCAGATCCAGTGAACAGAATCACGTTTCGTTCCAAGGATGGTATGATCTGGGACACAGTGACCATCTGAAAGGTGCGTGATCTGAGATGCTGATTCAGGTTGTGCAGATCTAGAATGGGGTGCCAGCCCCCCCATCCGCTTGGGTACCAGGAAGTACCTGAAGACAAAGCCTGGGTCTGCTGGGGGATCTGCCGCTGGAGCTACTGCCTCCTTGAGGAGGAGGAGCTGAGCAACGTTGTTTCTGAGAGCCGACTGGGTCTGAGCGGACACTCTTTCCTCCTGAGGGGCACGGGCTCGGCTTGGAGGGTACTGCTCGAATTCCAGAGGCAGTCCCTGACCGACCACTTCCAGAACCCACCTGTCCGTGGTGATAACGGATCAGGCGGAAAGAAAGTGGCGGAGCTGGCCCCCTACTGGAGGACCCAGAACCGGCGTGACCGGAAAGGGGTTGGCATCCCCTGCCCAGTCACTGAGCAGGCCTGGAGGAGGAGGATCCAGGACCTGAACCTCAGCCTCCTTTACGGGCCTGTTGAGGTCCGGGCTTGGGCAGGGGTCGCCAAGCTTGAGCCTGCTGCTGATGCTGGTGCTGCGGTCCACCTTGAAAGGACTGCTGAGCCGCAGGGGAAGAATGCCAAAAAGTTATCTTTCTCCTGCTGGTTCTTGCCCAAAGAACTCTTGGCTGAAGCAGTGTCCAAGGTGGCACTGGACTGCTCACTGCGCTGAAGGTTACCGGCCACTCCTGGGCCGAACAAGCGGTCCTGAGGAAGGGCACTTCAGCTAGTTTGTGCTGGGTATCTGCCAGAAAGGAGGAGAGCCTCAGCCAAGCCCTGCGATGAGAGGCAACTGCGGCAGCCATTGAGCAGGCACACAAATCCTTAATGTCCAGGGCCGTCTGAAGGGCTCGATCCTAGGCCCCCTACTATTCTCACTCTTCCTCAATGACATTGAGAGTGACTGCAAGCTCAGCAACCTCATCCCCTACGCGGACGACACTATCGTCTACCACAGTGACCCACAACCCAGTGTCATCTCCTCCAAACTCCAGGCCTGTCTCTCAGCTCATGAGGTCTGGTTCACCACTAATTCTCTAAAGCTGAACGAGGACAAAACTAAGGCCATCCTGTTCGGGACTAGACGCCTGGGCACAGACAGAAGCGAGCTGCTCCTGCTCAACACATCCCAAGGGAGAAGAGTAGAGGTCATAGATCAATTCAAGTACCTCGGGGTCCTCCTTGACCAAGAATTGACCTATAAACCCCACATCGACTCCTTAACTCAATCCATCCACCAGAGACTCTGCATCCTCTACCGCCTAGGAAACTCCCTCTCTGGCGAGGCGTGACGAGCCATAGCCAACAGTAACCTTCTCTCCATCCTATACTGTTCCCCTGTACTACAGTTCCTCCGGGAGACGGAGCTCAACAAACTCTCCATGCTCTATCACAGAGTGGCTCGCTTTGCAACAAACTCCTTACCTAGGAGGCACCATGTGAGGCCCTCGCAGACCTAAACTGGCCCACCCTATGGCTCAAACTGACCAACTCTGCTTCCTGTCTGGTCTTTAAATTCACCTCCCTTGGCCCTCCACCACACCTACGGGGGTTGCTCACTCCTAAAGTTCAGCGCCAAACATTGCCATCCACCGCAAGTCGTCCCCTCGATATCCCCTGCGTTCGTACCAACCTAGGCAAGCGCTCCTTCCACTATGCCGCTTCCTTCTTATGGACCTCCTTCCCAGCAAGTCTACTCGACAAGCCAACTCTCCTAGGGTTGGAATCAGGCCTCAAAACGTACCTCCTGGAACTAAGCCTCTGTGGGTGTAATCGCTAGCCCCCGCCTGGGCCCCCTCTCTTGCTACCATCTGCTAAACCTTGCATTCCCACCTCACTAATATCGTATGGCATAATGCTAAACCCACTATGTATCTGACTCTATACCTGTCTAGCCTGTTATGCCTACTGTTCTCCATGTCCAACAAGTGATACCTACTCCCCAAAATGTACCAGCGTATCTACTGTACCCTAATGTCTATGTATGTACTCACTGTAACTAAAAATGTATTCATTACAAATTACTGTATTTTATACCTATGTATGTATGTATTGTAACTAATCCCGGGTCAACGTTGAAAAAGGGACCTCTGGTCTCAGTGGGTTTACCCGGTTACCAAAATCTAAATAAATACATTTTGCAACAGTTCAGCCCTGATTGACCATGGTCTGCATGTCCGCGGGGAGATGTGGGAGGACTTCATCTAGCGACCCTAGAAGGGCGCGAGAGAAGTGTGCCATGACGACGGCTGAACTTGCCTGACAAAGGCCCAAGGAGGAAGCTGCATAGACCTTCCTGGCTGAATGGTCCAAGAGCTTGGACTCTATCAGGAGGTCTGTCAGTATTGGCAGAGCTACCAGTACGCCTGAACACAGAGGTGGTCACCAGGCTCTCGGCCGAAGGATGCTCTGTGAACCCCGCTAGGGACCCCATGGGCACCACGTATCTGGAGGCCATATGGGCAGACGAAGCTGGACAAGAAGCAGGGCGCTGCCAAAGTTCAAGGGCCAGGCTGACAATAGCCTCAGCCACAGGAAAGGCCTCCGTCAGGGTAGCCTCTCTCTTAAGGATGTCCACAAGAGGGTACTCAGCCTTTTTCTGGGTTGGCTCCAGGGGCATCCCTGTAGATTCAGAGATGAGGCGAAGGATCCCTTGAAAAGATGAGGGACCTTCCTCTGTCTCTAGGCCAGTGGCCGATTCATCACCACCTGGATGTGAATGCAAGCTGGTGACGTCAGAATCTGAGGAATCCGGATACAATGACCTACTACCCAGATCACTTTCGACTCGCTGAGGGTGGTCTGGGGTGACCGTGACCGACAAGCACCGGGGAAGTCCGGTGTCTGGCCTGTCTTCCTTGGAAGGAGCCCCTCCCACAGGTTGCTTGGGTGGTGGTTCCACCACAATTGGTGGAGACCCCGTTCTGGGCCGAGCAGGTGGTTTTGCCGGGTCCGTGGGCTGAGGAACCGATTTAATCTGCTCTGGAGCTGGCTTCGGCCTAAGAGATGAAAGATAAGTAATGGCTGGTGTAGAAGACGGACTGGACATGTGCCCGGTCAGAATTAGCTGTTGCCACATGAGGTCCTCATGGCGCCGGAGTTTCCAACGAAGCCTCTCCTCATCAGATGAGGATGACAGATGGCGTCGCCTCTTTTTAGAGCACTTATGGCTCTTCCACGGCCTGTCGGACGAGAGGGTCCGAGACCTCTATTGAGCGGGCCAACTCTGTTGCTCGGGAGACCGGTGATATCCCAGGATCAGGGTCCACATCTTTGATTGGAGTCCCAGCAGGCTGGGTCTCTTCAACTGGAATGACCAGATTAGGGGTTTGGTCGAGGGAACTGTCGACTGGAGTATGTGATATTGGATCGATCACGATTTCGACCTAATTGACAGATAATTCGGTCGACTGACCAAAGCTGAAAAGCCAGTGGCCGAAGAAGCGAGGAGGAACAACCAAGGGTTTGGGCTCCTTCTGCCTCAGGTACTTAGCCAAACGTCGTCATTCCGGATCCAGCTCCTCCGTGTCCCACTCATTAGGGGCCTGGATGTGTCTCATGACATCCATGAAAGTGGGACTGTCAGGAGGTGAGCAAGGCTGGTCCTTCTCTCCTGGGGAACCCCCAATTCCCGAAAAGGAAGAGGTAGAAGAGGAAGAAGAAGAAGAGGAGGAATGGCTACTGGGTGACGAGTAACCAGACCTGTCCTTAAGACTAGCCCCACTCGAGCGTCGGTGGCTCACCGACCAACGACGGTCACAGGACTGACGGCAGAGTGGAGACAGACGTCAGTCGGGGACAGACGTCGGGAGTGGTCCCGTCTAGCAGAACGGGAACGGCTCCTAGTGTAAGACCTGACCTGGCGTCGGCTACCCAAACTGGTAGAGCGCCGGTGTCGGCCAATGGACCGTGACCGGGAATGAGCCTTAGTAGTAGGAGGAGGCAGCGGCCTGTTGGGGGTCTTCCTCGTGGAAGAGGCACCTCCTGGCTGTGGTTCACCCGAAGGGTCCAGGACCAGTGATGGAGCCGGCTTCGGGGAGATGGGGTGCTTCTGGACCTGCCCCCACCAGAAGGAAAACAGATCCTGGAGCTTGTCCTTGGAAAAAACAGAGGCCACTTTCCCGGGAAACTGAATATCCGGGACGTCTGCTTTCACAGGAGAGCCCACTTCTGAGCCCTGGGGGGAGGAGGACTTAGGGGATGGTGACTAGGCCCCTTAGCGGCTGCGTCGGATCAGTCGCCCATCACCAGCGTCGGTAAGGGACTGACGGCAGGGGACCCATTCCGAAGTGCAAGGGAGTGTCCTTGGACTCCTTAGGCACGCTCTTGACTGGCGGCACCAGGGTCTTGGAAGGTGGGGCTGAAGCTTGTGCCTCTGAGGGCTTAACGGTGACCCTGAGCTGAGTCACCTTGGGCTTCGCTGGCCTTTTCCTCTGAAGGTCCAGCCTTAGCCTGGTCTTTTGACTTGGGATGCTCACCTGAGCCCTTGGATCCATGGGCTGTCTTGGGAGAAGACCGCGAGCAGGAGCGAGACTGGGACCTGGACCAACTATGGTCTTTTTCATGGGACTGCTTAGACTTGTCCTTCTTCTGCTTCTCCCCTGAGGTGTGTAGATCCATCTTTTGTTCCAGCAGATGCGCTTTCAGGGCCTTCAAGCGGTGGATCTGGGTTCGGCTGGTGAACTTCCGACAGGCCATGGTGTCGGGGTCAGGCCCCAGGCAGAAAATGCACTGCTGATAACCGTCATTAGACAGGATTTGGCGGCTGCAACTGCACTGTGGGGTCCCGTCGAGGAGACCGATGACAGCGAAGACATCTTGTCGGTAGGCATGTGATGGTAGGTGCTGAAACCATCAAATCTTTTGTGGAGAAAATCGCAAAACAAGCGAAAAACAAGGCTCTTTAGCTAGGCTGGTAAGCCAAGATGAGCAGGAACTCTTCACATGCGCGGGACGTGGTGGGAAAAGGACTGGGGTGGAGCTGGGTCCGCCCCCCTTTTGTACCAGAGCCAACGCCAGGGTGGAGTTGATGTTGGGGCGGTTCCTACTGGATACTGCTGACTGAGAAGTTTTCCGGAGGGTCCTAGTGCCTGCGGCATAGTCCTAATTGTGAAAGCCTGCAGCAAGAGCTCTCACTCGAAGTAAGATCTGGAGTTAGCGGCGCGGTCACTGACAAGGGATCAGGATCGGTTTGATGGAACCAAACGCTCTACCTGGCTTGAATGCCCCAACCGCAAATCCAAGGTGCCTAGGATCAATGGACCAGGCTCCGGATCTACAGGAAGTGGAAAATGAGCCAGATGCTGTACCCACTGCTACATAAGAGCTGCTCACTGGTGAAACTACCTACCGGAACCCCCCCCAAGAGGACAGTGAGGTGCTCTGGCTTAAGACCTAGAATGAGCACTAGCAGGATTCAACTGGAAAACAGACTGTGCTGGTGAAGGCCTCCTGCTCCCGGTCTGTGAAAGTCTCTTGGCAGATTTATCAGAGGGTGACCTCGAACGGCAACGTTTATTCCCCTTCTGAAGGGAAAAGGAAGAACTCATGGATGAGCAGTGCCGGGTCTCCGACCTGGATCGAAAATGGGCCAGCTTCTGTATGTGTTTGCGGGAGGAGTCAGTCGTCAGAAGCCCCCCCCCCTCCCCCCGAGAGGGAGGTGGACCGGACATGGCCCCACTGCTGGAGCAGCATGCCTGAAGAGGCTCCCTACTGTCACTGTCCATGGTCGCAGGCCGTTGTTCGGTAGGGCTGAAAAAACACTGAAAATTAAATATATACGTATTTTTTTTTAACAGAATAAAGTAAACGCTCGCTCTGTTACTGTAAAGAGATCAAACTGAGTGCTGCTGTTGTATAGACGTGAGGATCTGACTCCTGGCAGGCGAGTGTTGTCACTTAAGCACACTTAACAGCAGGGGAAAAAAGGCACTTATGCGGCTGAGGGTCGTTGCCAAGATAGACTATGTAGCACCAGCTAGTCTCATGGTGCTGTGCATGCATGTGGCCTATCTTGGCAACAGCCCTCCTGAAGATTTTTAGCTCCTGCTGGCTCTTAGCACCTCTGTCTCAGAACCCATCAGTGTGAATCAATGGTGAAGATACAGTCCAGGAAGATCATGATGTTACAACTATCAAAACTGATCTGATCCCTAATCCCAAATGTGTATTCTTGGAGGTCACTGATCAAAGATATATACCAAATGGAGAAGACAACCCACTCACTGAATGATCATATGGAGCTGTGCTCCTCGCGCTGTAATGTGTGGCTCTTTCACTCCATGGGCAGAAACCCCTCCCTAGGCTCTGAGGCGGTTAGTGAAGCTATTTCCTGGTGCACTCTAAATCAGGCCAGTGCACCTGCTGAATCTGCTTCTCTGAGGGCACTTTTAAATATTAAAGATGCGAGTTTAGATAGTGGTCCCCTCGGTTGTGCGCCCCCCCGGCCCCACCTTAGCCACATTTCAGGACACAGGATAACCTAATATATAAAGTCTGTATTGTGAAGTTTTATTTGAAATTTATGTAGCTAATACTGCAATAAAAATAGCTATCATCTCGACAGTTCCTAGTTGCAGAATATGCAATATGAGAGAAAGAAAGTGTGTCTGGGAATCCCAGGTCCAACCATGTGAGCCTGCAGCTCAGTGGTTAGAGCACTGGGATGGTACTATGGGGGTCTGGGTTCAACTCCCATTAGGTCACATTCTTTCTCACTACAATTACTTTTACACTTACTAGTGAAATAAACATTAAATGTAATACACAGGTAACACTGAACAGAGCACTTTCTAAAATGCTTTTCTAAACCAAAAATGTCATCTTATTTATGCCACAAAAGCCTGTGTACTGTCGAGGACATTATACACACTGGTGCAGTAATAGCTATCACATTATTTGGACCAGCATGGATATTCCTTTCTGCAGTTACACAGAAATAATTTTAGAAACGCACCATCATGGAACAAAACATTTTTCCCCAGTTAGACAATACACAACACAGTACTGCACTGACTTCTTATATGCAGATGTCCTGCACTTGTTAGAGTAAAAACAAACAGAAAAACCCAAGAAGAGTGGAATGGAGCACTCTAGACAGTTATGCAGGCTTGTGGACAGAAACTGAGCATGGGTGATTAGGGAGCTGTGCTGACAATCAGGATCTGCACAGAAATCAGGGCAAGCTGTAGGATCATACAGACTGCATACAGAGGGAACATCATGAGACTTTGGCGTTTCCTGTCTTTCAGTTGCTGAATACAATCCACCCCACATATATACACATCCCATACTAAATGCTCAAACTGACACAGAGGAGCAGAGCTTCAGAAGTGGGCTGTTTCAACCTACATGACTTGCATCCAGTTGAGCAACCAGGGAGCAGTCAAGCAGCAGAAGATGCAGCAGTCCCTCCCCAGATGCAATGTGCATGCCATTTACAATGTGCTAAGCCCTCTGCTGGTCCAAACAGAAATCCCAGGCTAGGAACACAAACCTAGGTTTTCCAGCATGAAAGGCGGACGACAACTCAAGTAAATACTACTATGACGATCTGATGAGATACCTTCGTTGGGTGGTAAACATTTATCTTACCTGTAGTGACAAATAAAAACCATCATCTGGTCCACTCAGGTCAGCCCAAATTTTTGTAGCATCTTCCCAGGACATTCCTCTCTCTACGCTTACCTGCAATATGCAATTTCTAGATTACATTACAAATACAACCTTGCAGTCACCCATAACAGAAAGTCTGCAACATTCAAAGTTAGACACATTTGCAATTTTTTTATTTATGGAGATCTTGGATTAACACCTTTGAGCAGAAAGCTCTTTTACAGGTTTCAAGTCAAGTATGACACGAAGTACGATTCATTTCTAAATTCTTATCAGCTGTCCAGGTAACTGTAGCTCTGCTATTACTAATCTGCTCACATCCAAACTATGGCAGGCTGCACCAAGGAAGTTCAGGATCTGTAACAGACTTCAGGCTTGACGACTCCTCCCACCCCAACAAATGTCCTCTGGTCTCTGCCACTACTGCTCTCAGATCTGAATACTGGAAAACAGACCTGCACAGCAAGCCTAGCTATGGATAGCTGGGTGGGTTGTGTGGATGTGAACTGAATACTTACCAGTAGTAGCAAAGTTACTTACCAGTAACTCAATCTTCTTCAGCATTATCACAGTCGCACGCTTTAGTCTTTGCACAGGAGGCACTATGACCTTGAGGGCATCTGAATTTTGGGGGATGATGATGCTAGATGCTATGTAGGGCACTAATGTACGGCACCACTCTAGCTAGTATAAATAGTATCACTTGCCCCAGTCCCTTCAGTTCCTTTTGACACCACCAAAACACCAGCTATCTTGCAGGGATCAGAAATTTATTTTGTCGTCAGACCATGAAGTCTGATTTCGACTTTTTTCTTCCTTCATCAAAATGTTATCCACCTCCCAAGTGGCTCCCTTCTATCCCAGCCCCACATTACATACCTTCCCCATGACTTGGCATCTACAAATCCCCCCTCCTGTGGCGGGACTCATCCAGATGCTGAACAAGCATGAGCAAAGGTCCATGGCCTAAGGCTGGGATGTTATCCTGCCAGCAGAGATTTTCCTGCCCTCAATTTTCTCCCTTCCTTGTAAGCTGCCTGGTGCAAGTACGTGTCTGCTTCTGCACAAACAGATACCCAATCAGCTCAGTGCCCATGCTGTTGGGACTCCCTACTATGCTATCACCTGGTCCCTGCCAGGTGGCAGCCTCCAAGTGGGATGTCCAAACCCCCAACCCCAAGAAAGAACAATCTGCTGGATGCTCAATCCTTCCTCCCTAGTGAGTCCCCTGCAACCAGAGTCCACTCTGGAACTACGGTCTTCTGCATGACTGTGCTACTGCCGAGCCACCAGGATAGCCTGATTTTCACTTTTCTGTATCCTGTTGTTTTCAATGAGTCCTAGTACTGACGGTTCGCTAGATATGCCAGATAAACCACTCTTCTGAACATGCGTATGCTGCAGTACCATTTCTGCAAAGGACCAGCACTGGATTGGTCTGGCCTGGTGCTTGGACTGATTAGCAATGACCCATCACACACAGGAGATTTGGGATCTTAAGCTACAGTTAAAAGGGAGGTTCTCAGTCCTGCTCTACCTTTTGTGGCCAACAAGGGGACTGACACCAAGATCAGTACCCACACTTATCGCTGAAGGAATGGTCTACAGTGAAGTGTCTATTCTGGCATTAGGGTGGTCACTGCCCAAGCCTGCCCAACTTCCAAGAAGGAGTCGAGGGTCCTCCCGATGGAACTATCTAAGATACCAGCTCCATGGGGAGGGGGAGAGTTCAGTACCTATACCAACTCTGGTAGAGAGAGGACTTTGTGACTGCCTGTGTTGAGAAAGAACAGTTATGTAAGAACTTACAGAAACAGCAGACCTTTGAGGGGCTCTCAGTCATCAGGTCATACCCGTAGGAACTTCACCGTTGATGAAGCACTATCCACACGGAAGATTTTCAGCAGTACAACTGGGGCTGCCCATGCTGACGTCATCTGTTGATGTCACCAACCTCAAAGGCGTGAGAGGCCCTGCTCCATTCCTCAGTTCTTTTCCCCAGAGACAAAGGGAGCATAGCTCTAGCCATGGGGAACTGAGGGGAGAGAGAGAGAGGTGCCCAGGCCTATAAGAAAGGCTGGATACACCAGACATCCAGTTTCACTAGAGAGCCCCAAGAAGGGGGAATGGTGGGATGGAAGACAGACCTGATGACTGAGATACCCCTCTAAGATCTACTGTTACGGTAAGTTTTTATGCAACTGTTTTACCTTCTTTGGAGGTACCTCAGTCATCAGGTCACACCGTACGAATGAGTCCCAAGCAGTTACAGTACAGATACAGTCTGGGAAGAAGGCCAATCAAACTTAAGGCAGGAGACCCTGCAGTACAGCCCTGTCAAATCCTGCACGGGCTCTTGAGGAAATGTTCAGACTGTAGTGCTTGGTGAAAGTATGGACAGTACTCCTGGTGGCAGCTGCGCAAATGTCAGCGGTTAAGACACTACGAAAAACAAAAATTACGTACCTACCGTAATTCCTGATCTTTCTATGTATCTTCACCACTGAGTTTTAGCTCAAGGTCACGACTCCGCAAGAGCTTTTTTTTTTGGGATGGGCGAAGTCGATACATCGATGGCACCACCCTCGAGGCTGACACACTGCGTGGCGCTCGTGGGGTTGGCCATTAGGTGTCATCGACCCCGCCCTCTGTTCTGAGTTGCCGTAGAGTAAGAAGGGATGGGGAGGGAGGGACAAGGAAGTCCAAGGGACAGACAAAGGAAAAGATATATAAATAAAAGGAGAAATAAACGACGGAGAGGACAGAAAGAGTTAGAAATCTAATGGGATTGGGAAAGGACCCCAATCTCTGGAAACAGAAAGAAGAGGGAAGAAGGGAGGGGAAAAAAATTAGAAATGGGAAGGAGGAGGACATGCTCTGAACATTTGACAGTCTCCAGACTGTACAGGAACTGCAAAGGAGTAGCCAGACAGCAGAATTGCCAGAATTCAAGGCACAGAATCACTGGCAAAAACTCTGACATGAGCAGAAGCAGCTATTCTGGAAGAAAGACAGGATACAGGGTTGTCCTCCCCCTGAAACCACATATCTGGAGGTGAGAAACAAAGTTTCTTAAATTAATTTGAGGGATGGGTCCAGAAGGATCAGAACGGAGGAGGAAAGGGAGAGAGAGAGAAAAAAGAAGAGAGGGCAACCACAATCCCCACCCCAAAGGGGTGGAGCCGAGGCATTGAGGAGATAAGTGCTCTCTTCCCCACTGTCAGAAGCTAAAATTCCCCGTGTGCTGAAGGTCACCCTGCTCCTGACCAGTGGAAAGGAAAGGGGAGGGGGGAGAGAGGGGGCACAGGAAGGGGGACCCAGAGACTGAGGTCCCAAGGGGATAGAGGGTGGAACTGTGATGAATGAAGATGCACAGAAAGATCAGGAATTAAGGTAGGTACATAATTTTCATATCTTATCTGTGTCAATCTTCACCATTCATCATCTTTGGTTAAGTACCAAGCCCCCCGAAGGGGGCCCTAGACCCTAAAGGACTAAGTCTCTTAGCTCCCAGTGGGTGAGACACGGGGAAGGAGAACTTTTACAGGCCTGGTGAGACCCAAGACTGGGGAGAGAGAGATGGGGACCCCCCAGAGGGGGCAGTAGGTTGTCCCGACAAACGCCGCCTCAATCTACGGGAGAAAAGATGGGTTCTCCGGTACACTGAGGAAATTGCCCTACGCCGGGCCAAGGGTGACCACCGAGAAAGACGCAGCCATGCCAGCCGCCTAGTGCAGATCGCTATCCCTACAACCCTGGAAGCTAGCTCGTTGGGATCGTAAAATGCCCTTTCTTGGTGTCTTGCTAGCTCCAGGCAACGTGCAGAGAACAGTGCAATGGCTTGTCTGGTTATCTCTGAATCAGGCAAAGAGGCTAGGAGTTGACCTAGCCTGGACCACAGAAACCTATTATAGGTAGCATAGTGGGCCTGATGTGCAGAAATTGAAAGAAGCAACCGTGCAGAGCAGAAGGTCCTCCTCCCCCAGAAGTCAAAATCCATGAAATCTTGATCTGGGGACGGTCACGGTGGAGACGGAGCCCATCGAGAGTGTCCAGCTGCATCAGTCCTGACTGAGGATGAGGCATGGAACCTGGAGACTTGGGGGAGAAGAGAGGCATGCAGCCACAATACCTCTGGCTTGGATCCCTAGGGTTTGGGACTCCAGAAAAGGATCTTTGCCACAACAGAAACGACGCCTCCTGGAAAGGAGCAGGCCAGGCGGGCACCACAAGGGTGGCCGCACTGAAATCGCCTAGGAAGGCTCGCGTCGAATGCTCCGGATTGTGCTGGGTGGGTGGGGAGACATGCAGGTCCTCCATCATCCTCATGAGGAAACGCAATACTCTGCGAGATCAGCAGCACGGGAGATGTGCACAGAGAGCTCCTCTCCTCCCCCCCCGAAAAGGAGGATGAAGAAGCAGAGGACCTCGGAGATCCAGAGGTTGGCTTCTCAAGGGGGAGGGTGGAACACCTATCTGTCCATGGCCCTGACACAGGTAGGGAAGTGAGCAGACGCACCTCTGAACTGCTCCCAGGAGAGAGGTCCCCTAGGACCAAGAATGCCTGGGAGAGCAGGAGATGGTGACAGAGGAGTGGGGGTAAGGCCAGCAACAGGAGACTGTCCTCTGTCCGGGCAAGAGAGCGCACCAGGAGCCTCAAGAAAAGAGAGGATTCCGGAAAACCCAACAGCTGATCAACCATGCTGGAATTGCCTAGGGTGTGCCCTGAAGATTCCCCCCCTGCGAGGTGACCAGGACTGTGGAATTCCAAAAGGATGGTCCCTACCCTCCAAAGACCAGGGCCCTCTCGAGGAGACTGAGAAGAAAGGACGGGGGTCCACGCTAAGACCTCCTCCCGAACACAGGTGGGTCCTGGAAAAGGGTGGTTGCATCGACCCCTCGGAATCCGAAAGAGCCCTCCTACTTGCAAACTCCAGCATAGGCAGCTGACAGCCCTGGTCAGTCCACGAGGGAACCCCCCAGGGAGTAGCACCCTCCCCTCCCATGGGTGCTCCCCTCGGCCCTAAAGATGGGCAATCCAGGCACACCACCTGAGGTGGTACCCCAACTGAGGGGGCAGAAAACGCTACGAGCCCAGGCTGCAAGGAGATAGTGGCCTGCACCATCACCTGCTGGTCAGCACCCCTGACCCTAGACTCTGGGGCTACCGCCTGCTCCTCAGGGGAAGGCTGGCTCCGGTCACCCGAGGAAACTAAAAGGGTGTCCACATGAGCTACCAACTATAAAAGAGTCGGACAGCTGGTCCGAACCAGACTCTCAGTCAGTCTCTGAAGAAATAAAGACCGAAGTCTGGTGCTAGAGTGTACGCAGACGCCTGCTCCCGTCCAGAGCGAAGGAGGCGCCTGTCTGGGAGTCTGCACCAGAGCCGGCGCCGAACTCTCCAATGGCACCGGGAAATGGTGCCCAAAGAGACGGCGTCTAGAGTGGCATCGAAGTCAGGGACCGCGCTGACAGGGGCACCGACAGCTGGGCGCCAAGGTAGACACCTCCAACGGTGCCGTGTCCTCGCTCAGTGCCTCAAGCGGCACCAGAGCTTGACACAGTGCCATCCCTAGCCTCGTCGAGAACTGGTCAAAGACTGCGCCACAAAACCTACCATGGCGCAGTCAGCACCACTGGTGCTGCGAATGGCAGACCGGTGCTGACCACGGTGCTGATCCAGGCTTCCCAGTGTGAAGAAACTACACTGGAGGAGTCTCTGCACCCGAAGGGGTGATTGCCTCCCGCCTGCCCCCCAGGGGGAGCAGAATGGGCCTCCTACACCGCAGATGGGGCTTCTGCCACAGCGAGGCTACTAGAAGCAGAAGCCCCCTTTCCTTCACGGTCCGTATAGAACTGGGAGGTGACCTGGAGGAAAGCAGAGACACCGCAGCTTGGCCCGAGTGTGCTCTCGTCCCCCGAAAATAGGAGAAGCTCGTCCAACTTTCCACGCGCATTGCTTGATGACATGACGGTCCATGGAGAAGCACGGGTCGCAAGAATCCATGTCGTGAAGCAGGCCAAAACACATCGGACAACGATCATGCCGATCAGTAATGGGTACTTGCAGCCGCTGAGCAACGGCAGCATAGAATTAGCCTGTTTTTCTTCTTCTTGCCCCGACAGAGACATGATCGACGGAAAAACAATTCAAAGACTTGATGTTGCTGAAAATTAAAATAAGGAACAGTCTTACCCCAGTGGCGTCGAGTAGTGGCGAAAACTGAACTGGCAGGAAACTATATTTGGTGTTGAAGACATGGGAGTTGAGACACTGGTAGGCCTGAAGAAAGCAGCTCCACATGAGGTGCGACCTCTATGCTGGGAGACAAAGAACTGGCGGGACGGCAGGGTTGACAACACCCAACGGCCAACCTGCGAGAGCCACGCAGTGCGTCGGTCTCGAGGGTGGTGCCATCTGTGCGTCGACTCCACCCATCCAAAAATAAATAAAAAGCTCCTGCGGGGTCATGACCTCTGGCCAAAACTCAAAGGTGATGAATGGTGATGACCGACACAGATAAGATCAGGCCACAGAAGTAGCCATGCCTATTGTGGAATGAGCTTTTACTGCTCCAGTCAACTCTTAGCCACGTTTGTTGTAGCAGAACACAATGCAGCTTGCCAACCATTTAGACAAACATTGTTTAGAAACCTGAATGCCTTCTCTTCCTGGGGGTGAAAGAAACAAACAACTGCTTCGGCTTTCTACATTCCTTGGTTCGGAGCAGGTAATACTTCAAAGCTCTGCACACATCTTAAGGTATGGAGCAATGCCATCCCTGGATTGGCATGCTCAAGAAAATAGAAAAGGAAGATGAATAGACTGGTTGAGGGAAAACTCAGACACCACCTTAGGCAGAAACATAGGGTTTGTGCGCAGACACCCTGTCTTTGTGAAAAATCAAATAAGGCTCCTTACACCAAAGGGCCTAAAGCTCGGAAGTCCTTTGAGCAGAAGTATTAGCAACCAAAAATAACTTTCCAGGAAAGAAAGCAAAGCTCGCAAGTCGCGGCTGGCTCAAAAGGAGATAGTCAATTTCTCCAAAACAAAATTCAAATCCCAAGCCGTGACAGGTTAACGGATTGGGAGTTTCAGGTGCAGGATGCCCCTCAAAAAAGTACGGGAAACAAGTAGCTGAGCTATGGTGTGGTCACCCACGGGCTCATGAAAGGCTACCAGACTGGAAACCCCAAATTGTGCAATGGTTATGTTCTGAATAGCCACGCATGCAGATGGAGTGACTACTGAGATGAACCATGGTCAGCAGGTTACAGCAGAGAGGGACCACAGGTTTTGCCGCTAGCTGCTGTAGCAAGGGAAAACATCTGATGAGGCCAGAATGGAGCTACCAGAATCATGCTGGCCCCCCCTCCATCTGCAGTTTGCTTAGCACCCTCAGAATCACAGGAAAAGGAGGCAAGGCATAAAGGAACCTCCCGCTCCAGGAGAGGGACAATGGGTCTCGCCAGAAAACTCCAGGCCCTGGATCGCGCAAGCAGAAATGGGGCAGTTTTGCATTGAGTGGAGACAAAAAGGTCCAACTCTGGACGACCCCATCTGTCGAACAGATCTTCTGCGATGGACGAGAGAAGTTCCCACTCATGCATGCTGGACTGCGTCTGGCTGAGGCTGTCAGCAAGAGTTTTTAGCACTCCTGGGACGTGAACCAACAAGAGAGTTAGACCGTGTCTAACATCCAGTACCACATTCTCATGGTTTCCCTGAACAGGGGAGAAGACTGCGTCCCCCTCGCTTGCTGATGTAATACACAACACTGAGGTTGTCTGACAATCAACAGCTGACCCAGAAGGAGAGGACTCTGGAAGGCCTGCATGGCATACAGAACTGCCCGCATCTCCAGGACAATGATATGCAGGGAAGTGTCGATCTCAGATCAAGAGCCTTGAGCTTGAAAGGGACCCAGATGAGACCCCCACCCCCACCCTCTCCAAAACTGGAAGGGTCCGTGGTGAAATTTTTTTGGGGGGACATCTAGAATGGGACCCCTTGCAGGAGGTGCAGGGGATCCATCCACCAGTGGAGCACTCTACGGACAGGGGACGAGACCAGCACTAACTGGTCTAATTTGTGTGCGCTGATCCCACTGTACTCATAGTCCACTGGAGGATGTGCATGTGGAGCCTGGTCAGTGGAACAGTGGGGAAGGCAGCTCCCATCAGCCCCAACAGTCTCAGGTAAACCATGGTAGAGACGTACCAGCTCTGAACAACTTCTTAAGCTTGGGCAATAAGGCACTCCGCCGTGGTTTGAGGCTGGAAGGCCTTTCCCTGCACCGAGTCTAGGACCGCCCCCATGTACTGCAGCCTTTGGGACAGGCCTAGAACTGACTTGGGCAAACTGACCGTAATGCCCAGGGAGAGGAATAATTGAAGAGTTCTCTCCAGAGTCTGCAGGAGCTGGTCCCTGGAGCGGGCTTTTAGGAGCCAACTGTCCAGACATGGAAATATGTACAGCTCCTCCCTTCTGAGGACCACAGTCATTGCTGTTAAAACACCTGGTAAAGACCCGCGGTGCAGAGGACGTCAAAGGGCAGCACTCTGAATTGGTAATGCTCGCCCTGGAAAAGAAACCGGAACCTCCTGTAAGGAGGAAATACTGAGATGTGAAGGCAAGCATCCTGCATGTCCAGAGAACACAGCCAGTTGTCCTGCTTGGGGAGGGGCATAACGCCTGGCAAAGTTACCATCTAGAACTTTTTTGTACTGGACATACAGATTGAGGCCCCTGAGGCCCAAGATGGGCCTCAGATCTATGGTTTTCTTGGGAACCAGGAATAACCTGGAATAAAACCCTTTGTTTCTCCGGCACCGGCTTGATGGCCTATTTGTGCAGAAGGGGACTGTACCTCCGCCTGGAGAACAGACAGGTGGGACCAGAGGGTAGGCAGAGGGCGAGTCTCTGGAGGCTGCGCGATGAGCTCCAGTGTGACACCCCTTTCTACGATTTGAAGAATCCAGGCATCTGACGTGATTGTTCTCCACTGATTGAGATGGAGGGAGAACAGACCTCCGACCATCTTTTGGTGGGGGACCGGAAAGGGGGCGGGGGGGTCTGGCAAGGAGTTGAGCGGAGATGGATCGAGCTGCTACTGCTTATCCATCACCTCTAGGATGCTTGGCTGCAGCTCCAGCAGTGGAGGGTACGAGCAAGGTGGCGGCGGCTCTGCGTTTGCCTTGGGGCAAAGGGGCTGCTCCTGGCTTTTTGGACCCCTTGCAAAAGGAAGGGCGCTGCCTGCACTTCGGTTGCATACAACAGAGAAAAAGGACAGATTTGATAGCTGTACCAGAGGCCTGCAAATCATTAATGATGTCCTAGACATCTGGTCCAAATAGTTTTGAACCACTGAAAGGGGCATTCAGCACTTTCTGCTGCACATCCGCAGCAAAGCCCGAGACCCTTAGCCAGGAGTGCGTACGGAGGCAAATGGTTGTGGCAGCAGCCCTGGCAATAGTTTCTGAAACATCACAGAGGGCCTGCAAGAGATGCTTGCTAACATCCTCAGTAGTTTGTAAGCATTTTAGAACCTCCTGCTTCTAGGTACCAACTGGAAGGTCCTAAGCAGCTACTTTGCCCTTCTTCCAGTTGGCATTCTGGAACTTCACCATATGGGAAAGGTAGCTGGCAATTCTCAGCCCAAGGGTGGAGGAGCATAAACCCTCTCGCCTCAGAGATCAATTCTACACGACTGTCCGGGAGCCAAGGTTCTTGGGCACCTTAGATCTGTCATGAGCTGCCTTTATGATCACTGAATCTGTTTTGGGCTGGGCAGTATAATGAGGAAAACCCTGAAGCACAAGATAAAGTTTATTAGCCCTGCGGGGCATGGCTGGCACCATGTCAGGCGTACGCCAGGCTGCCACAGTAGCATTCCTCAAAGTAGGTAAAATAAGAGGAATGATCTTGGGAGGAGAATTGGAGACCTCCAGGAAGTCCACCAGATCTTTCTTACAGGCACATCCTCAGTATAAAAGCCCATGGCCGAGGACAACTGCTTCATAATTTTGAAGAGGGTAAGGTCCTCTGGAGGAAGCCTAGGGATGTGTTTGACAGAGTCCTCACTCACTAAGGAAGCTGTGGATCTGTCCGAAAAGAGTTCTTCCTCTTCCTCTGAGAGAATAAGATCAGGAAGGCACTCCTAATCGATGTTGACCTGTTCTAATGCTAGGTCCGATCGAGGTGCTGACAGCCCGCAAAAGGCGAGTTAGAGTTGACAATGTAGCCGTCGGCGGTGCAAATGATTTAGGCCTATATGCGCCTAACTGATGGACTATCACCTAAGTGAATTCAGTCAAAACTTCATTAAGGTCAATGGCAGCAGAAGACTGAGTCAAGGAGGGTAGCGGTGGTGGTGTCGACGGCGCAGCCTGGGGAAGCATCAAGCCTAGCCGTGAGGGCCATTGCCGATGATCCCCTAGTCTACAAAGAAGGGGCAGACGACCCGAAGGTTGGTGAATGGCCACTCGAACATCGGGTGGAGACACTGCTGGTATGGATCTGGTAGGGACAGAGACCTGGCCAGCAGATCTGTGAGTCAATGTAGCCGCAGCTAAGTACCCCCGGAAGAGGAGGAAGTGGTCCCGATCGTGATCTTTTTTACGACTTTTCCTGACGGACTTGTCTCGGGCCTCGGCAGCCCGGGAGCTCGACAACCCTGTTAGCGACTGGGAAGCAAGGATCCCAGAAGACCCCTGCCAGGAACTGGTTACCTGTTGCTCCTTGAGGAAGCTTTTAAGTGCCTTTTTGCATTGCCTGGGGGTTGTTTGATTAAACTTTTGGCAGAGCTCAGTCGGAGACTTCATGGTCAAGCCCAAGACAGCACACACAGAATGTTCATCTGCAGAGGCAATCTTCTTTCTGCAGCGATGGAAGAGAAAAGATGAAGGATTAATTCTCAACATAAACTAATGGAATCTCTTTAGAAAAAGTGAGTCTAAACTAGTAAGTATAAAAAAAAGCTGTTTGCGAAAAATGGTGTGAAACTGTGGAGACCCATGTGAATGAGTTGACGGCAGGAAAGAACAGAGGAGGGAGCAGGGCTGCTCACACCTTTATAGGGTTGGTGACGTCGGCTGAATGGCCCCAATTGTACTGCTGAAAAATGTTGTGTGTGGATCCTACTTCACCGATGGTGAAGTTTCTACAGTGTGATCTGATGACTGAGATACCCCTGAAAATCCACCTATAAAAATAGGAACAGTCGATTCCACCAGAGGAATTACATTTCCAGTGCCAAGCTCAGAAAAGAAATCACCTGGACTAGCGCGGTAGGAGCCAAGGGCTCACTCAGAACATAAGTCCTTTCAGGAGTGTCCTATCGAAGGTGGCATGCTACCTGGCATGGACATCCAGGGCACTGTGCTTCAAGCTGCAGCTCTGCAGCTATCGCCAATACGAACAGAGCAAATCTCTGCCAAGGATGTAGCAACTGCTCTAGTGGAGAGGGCACGTACCTAACCTTCCAGTTTGACCTGAGCCATGGCATAGCAATGATGTAGGTAGCTCACAATCCAGGCAGAAATGCACTTAAAAGGGGACTTTTTTTTATTTTTAGTCTTTGGTAACTGGGTAAGGCTCACTAGGCACAAGCGCCTGTTTTCAGGGGCGACCTGGGAGCACTGGGTGGTTAAGTAACTTGCTCACAGTCACACAGTATACAAGTTGAAGTTGTGAGAATCAAACTCAGGTCTGGTCTGCTGGATGTATCAAGCTCATTCACACCTCGTTCCTCTAACCCCTAGGCTATACTGCCAATTGGGATCGAAGGAGTCAAAGAGCTGTTTGGATTGTCTGAAGTCCTTAGTTTTGTCCAGATACTGTAAAACCCAAGGACCCTCTTAACATCCATGGAATAGTAAGTGTGCTCTCCTTCGTTCTGCAAGTTGGCGAAGTAGGAAGGCAGCACAAGTGGATGATTTAGATGGAACTCCAATACCACTTCTTGTAGGAACTTAGGGTGTATGTGTAGAACTACCCTGCCCTTGTGGAAAACAGTATACAGAGGATGAGGGACTGGGGCATGGAATTCAGACACACTGCAAGCAGAGGTAATGGCCACTAGGAAAAGCTGCTTTCCAGGTCAGGAACTTCAGGTCACAAGTCGCAAGAGGCTCGAAGGGTTTGCAGGCAAGTGTATCCAACACCAGGGTGATATCCCAGGCAGCTACCAGCTTCCTAACATGAAGATGAGTGCAAGATGCCCTTAAGGAAGCTCAACAGTAGCAACTGTGCCAGGTAGAGGATATCAATGAGCTCGTGATATGCAGATACAGCACAATGATGGACACTGACCGTGGAACACTGAAGGTCACCATCAGATACTCCAGAACCTTGTCAGGTGGGCATCCAGATGGGTCCATGCGTGTTTTGGAGCACCATATGGAAAGCTTTTTCCAATCTGGCTGTGTAAGTTTTCCAAGTGGGAAGGGTTATGCGCAGCCAAAAGTATCAGAGACCCTTCAAAGATACCTTTTACCAGTTTACTTTTATTTCTTCCGAAGCCAGGCCTGAAGATGAAGGGAGTGCAGGCTGGGATGGACCAGGTGACCCCCGAGTCAAGTAAGTCCATCCAAAGTAGAAGAATCCTCGGATTGCTGACTGATACTCTGTTTGGAGGAAACCATATCTGTTGAGGCCAGCTTGAGGTGATGAGAATCCTCCTGCTCCTGTGCGTTTCCAGCATGAGTAATGCTCGCTGCAGTAGAGGGACTGGTGGGAATTAGTACAGAAACATACTTTGCCATTGCAGTCTGAAGGCAACTTAACAGAAAACAGTGTCCTGGATTTCTGCAACAGAATCGAGGCAGTCTGTGATGACACAAAAAAGTCCACATCTGGGGTACCCCACTCATCTAACAGCGATCTCACAATGCCTGGAGCTAGTGACCACTCATGAGGATCGGCCTCTGTTCAGCTAAGCTCGTCTACCTGAGTGTTTTGGACTCCTGGCAGATAAGCACCATTCCCACACACTCACTGCCTACCTGAAGAGAGGATAAGTGTGTGCGCCCCAGTTTGTTGATATAGTACATTACAGACTTGTCTGTCTGGAGGAGGACGGTTTTACGACTGACAAGATTCACAAGACTCGCCGGTCATACAAAAATGGAAATTACGTACCTACCGTAATTCTTGATCTTCTTGGACAAACTCTCCATCACTCATTCTCACTAATGGGATCTACGCCGGAGGCGCTAGGACCCAGCGGGAGCAAACCTTTTGCAGGAGGGCTGGCGCCAAAGATGGAGCCTCGAGGAGCGGTGCCGTGAGCCTCTGCTATTGTGGCAATGACTATCTCGGCGTCGACCGTCCAACCATCTCAGTACCTTTTTTTCTGAGGAGGTGCAGCGTAACTAACCTAGAAGGACAGTCTAACAAAAACCGGACATAAGATAGTCTGGAAGACCCGTATAACAAGGGTCAAGAAAGAAGTCTTCACAGCCTAAAGATTGAGGGAGTGAAGACCAACAACAGAGGTGAGCTTGGGGGATGGTGGGTGGGCGTGTGAATGAGTGGTGGAGACTTCGTCCAAGATCATCAAGAATTACGGTAGATACGTGATTTCCATATCTTCCTGGACAAAAAGTCTCCACCACTCATTCACACTAATGGGAGAGTACCAAGCTAATAATCCTGAGAGGGCAGCAGGAGAGACCAAGAGCTCACAAATTTATGACAGAAGTCCATTAAGGATGGTTCTGCCAAACAAAATATGTCGTTTGGCATGGACATCCAGGGCATAGTGTTTGACGAAAGTATGCACTGAGCTCCAGTTAGCCGCACTGCAAGTATCTGCAATGGGCACGCTGCGAATTTCCGTCAGGGATTATGCACGCCTAGAAGAGTGAGAGCGTACACTCTGCCCTCCAGCTTAACCCGTGCCATGGAATAACAGTGGTGAGGGCATGCCACCAGCCATGCAGAAATGCATCCGATAGCGACAGGTTGACCCAGCCGGGTCTCGCTGAGGGAAACAAACAGTTGTTGAGCTTTGCGAAATTCTTTTGTTCTGTCTAAACAGAAATGCAAAGCTCTTCTGACATCCAAAGAATGAAGGGAACGCTCCCCTTCATTTTGGAAGTTCGCAAAGTAAATAGGAAGGATCAAAGTTTGGTTTAGATGTTATTCTGAAACAACCTTAGGGAGAAACTTAGGATGGGTCCTAAGAACTACTTTGTCTTTATGAAACACAGTATACGGAGGGTCTGTGACCAAGGCATGTATCTCAGAGACCCTGTGGGCCGAGGTAATGGCCACCAGGAAGGCCGTTTTCCAAGTGAGAAATTTCAACTCACAGGTAGCTAGAGGCTCAAAAGGTTTTCGAGTGAGCATGTCTAGCACAAGAATATCATCCCAGGCTGCGACTGGATGTTTGATAGGAGGTCTGGAATGCAGAATTCCCTAAAGAAACCTCTTAGCCACAGGTAACTGAGCCAGTGACAAGGAAAGTACTGGCTCATGATAAGCTGAAATGGCACAAAGGTGGACCCTGACTGTAGAGTATTGCAGACCTGAATTTGAGAGGTCTAAAAGGTACTCTAGAACTTTATTGGGTGGACAGGAAAAAGGATTCAAAGAGGATTTTGCATCCCAGAGCGAAAAACACTTCCATTTGGCTGTGTAAGTTTTCCTAGTGGCTAGCTTGCGCGCAGCCAGAAGAATATCTGAAACTCTTCGAGAGACACTGAACCTGTTCATTTCTATCTCTTCAGGAGCCAAGCAAGAAGGTGACGTGATCTCAGACTGGGATGGACCACAGGCCTCTGAGTCAGAAGGTTCGTCTGAAGGTGAAGCACTTCTGGAGGGGTTTCCGACATACTGTTGAGTAACGGAAACCATATTTGTCGAGACCAGAAGGGAGCAATGAGGATCATTTTGTCCCCCCGGGACTTGACCTTGAAAAGTACCCTCTAAATTAGAGGAAGAGGCAGAAAGGCATTTAGAAAGCGTTTTGTCCACTGAAGCCTGAACGCATCCTGACAGAAAATGCCAGGCCCTGGATTTCTGGAGCAGAAGAGAGGCAGTTTTGTGTTGAGTGGGGATGCAAAAAGGTCCAGGTCTGGAGTTCCCCACTCTGCGAATAGTGACTGAACTGTGGTTGAGTCGAGAGACCATTCATGAGGATTTGTCTCTGTTCTGCACTGCCGGCAGGTAGACTGCTTGAATGAGAGCCTTGTGCTCCAAGCACCACTCCCATTGCTTGCCCGCATAAGGGGTTAGAGTGAGCACGGCCCCGCTTGTTGATGTAATACATCACTGCTTTGTTGTCCGTTTGAAGGAGAATGTTCTTGTGACAGAGAATGTCCTTCAAAGCCTGGACTGCACAAAGAATGGCTCTCATTTCTAATACATTTATGTGAAGCTGGGACGCATCCTCAGTCCACGTACCTTGAGTGTGGAGAGTCTGACAGTGAGCTCCCCACCCCATCAGGGACGCGTCCGTGGTAATGGAAATCTGATGATCCAGGGGAGCAAAGGGATACCCTTCCAGAAGATTGTCCTCTTGTGACCACCAGGTGAGTGACTTCTTCAGAGGTTCTGTCACCTTGATGAGAAAGGACTGAGGGTGAGTGGTTGGGGACCACTGAGTACTGAGCATCCATTGAGGTTCTCATGTGAAGGCATGCTAGGGGTACAGTGAACACCAAGGATGCCATGAGACCTAGCATCCATTGCATTGAGATAGCTCGAACTGAGCTGTTCTCTCTGATGTATCGGGCCACCTGTAGGATATCGCTCCTTCTGTCCTCTGGTAGAAAAGCTTTCGCACAGGAGATGTCCAGAAGAGTTCATATGAAAAGGAGCCTCTGGGAGGGCTGCAACTGCGATTTGAGCTTTAGCAGGACTCCCATGGACATAAGAAAGTCTGAGGCCGTGGCAACGGCGTCAAGAGTTCCTTGCCTGGAAAGGCCTGCCAGAAGCCAGTTGTCCAGATATGGAACACTTGTATTCTGACTTTTCTGAGATGCACTGCAAGAACTGCACAACACTTTGTACAAACTCGCGGCACCGAGGATAGCCCAAAGGGCAGGACTCTGAACTGATAATGCCGTCCCAAAGCCACAAACCTTAGGTATTTGCGATGCTTTGGATGAACAGGAATATGTTGGTAAGCATCCTGCATGTCCAGGGAGGCTAACCAGTCATGTTGATGAAGCAAGGGTAACAGGGTCCCTAGCGATATCATCTTGAATTTCTCTTTGGGAAGAAAGTCGTTTAATTTTCTAAGGTCCAAAATGGGGCGCATGCCCCCGGTTTTCTGTGGAACTAGAAAGTAATGGGAGTAGAACCCTGTGTTCTGTTGATCCAGCGGAACTACTTCCACTGCCCTGTTGTTCAGAAGGCCCTGTATTTCGGAGGCGAGAAGCTCTGACTAAAGAATTGACAGCTTTGGCTGCCGCATGGGGAGACAATCTGGAGGGTTCACCGAAAAACTGAGGGAATATCCTTCGCGGATTATCCAAAGGACCCATTTGTCCGAAGTTATGGAATGCCACTGGTTGAAGAATTGAGTCAGACGACCTCCCACCGCTAATTCGGACAGCTTAGGTGGGACTTGGTCCAGAAACTCAGAAGGCAGCACTGGGCACTTTGGGTTCTTGTACCTTCTGTTGCGTTTTCTTTTGAGGCTGAGGGGTTTGATTTTTATTAAAACCTCCTCCTTTGTCTCGAAAGGACTGACTTATGAAACTGGTGTTTGTTAACACCCCCTCGAGAGGGGGTGGGAGGTCGTCGAGCCAATTTAATGGCTGACCTAGTCTTTTGTGTGGCCTCTAGAGCCTGTTCTACTTGACGGCCGAAGAGATTGTACACCACTGAAGGGCAACACCATGACCTGTTGCTGGGCATTGTTTGTGAAACCTGAAGTGCACAGCCAGGAATGGTGGCAGGTACAAATGCCCGCCGCCACCGCTCGGGAGGCAGTACAGAAAGCGTCCACAGCTGCTTTAACCTGGTTGGACTCGATACCCCTGGTTATGGTTTGAAGAAGCTCTGAATTACTGTCAGACTCCGGCAGAGCTTCAAACATTTGTCAGCAGAGACCTGAATGACAGGTCCTCGACCACAGGCTCTGTAACAGAATTAGATCCTGCTCCTTCCACATCATCACCCAGTCTAATATCTGGGTCAAGCTCAATATCGTCTCCTGACAGTCCAGGTTGGACTATATGAACAGGAAAGGATTGAAAATTAGCAGAAAGAGAGGAGGAAAAGAAATCTGAGGGGAGACGCCCTGAAGATTGGTAGAAGAAAAGCCCGGCCTAGGCGCCGAAGAAGAGCACAGCGCTGAAAAGCCGCACAACGCCGATAAAGCAGACGGTGCCAAAGAAGAACACGGCACCGAGCCGAGTGACCCACCAACGGCGCCGAAACCAACCCAGGGCCCCGAAAATTAGAATTTGAGGGAAAAGGAGGAAGAATACCACGAGATAAGAGACACCGTGTGGCCCCTGTGCATAGCCATGTGAGAGGAAGACACCTGACCTTGAGTCATGCACCAAAGAGGGCCAGCGACTAGAGAGGCTCAATCGCCTGCCCGATCCCCCAAAGAGCCTGAGGGCCCCTGAGTGACCAGGCCAGGCAACTGAACCAGCCTCCAAGCCCACTGCTCCGTAAGAGCATCCCACTGATTAAACTGCTCATCGGAAGCCCTACCAGAAGGCGGGGAAGGGCTCCGAAGTCAAAGAGGTCAGAGACCAGAACCAGAAACCGTCGAGGAGAACGACAACTGACCCCAGTGACCGATCGTCGATGCTCAGATATATCAGAGGGTGACCTCGAGTGATGTCTTCTCTTTTTTGACCTACGGGTCGAAGAAGAGCTTGAGGCCGAACAGTGCCGAGAATGGGACCGTTTATTTTTATGCTTCCAGGGGGACTGCTCATCCCCTCGGACATTGGACCTTCCGTTGTCAGACCCCCTTTCCGAAGAAGGTGGCGGACCGGACCCAGCCAGGCTGACTGAACAGTTTCATACGAAGTCTCCCTACCGTCACCTGACCTGCTCATGGTCGACTCAGTCAATGTAGGCTGAGACTTCTTTCTTTGATGAGAATAAATTATCTTAAGCGGTACTTTATTCGAAAAATACTACAAAATAATAAACTGATAACTATGCTGCCAGTTTGAAGTTTGACTCCCAGAGGGCGAGTGACGTCATCACTGAAGCGCACTCGACAGTGGGGAAAAAAAGAACTAAGGTGGTTGGAGGGTCGACGCTGAGACAGTCATTGCTGCATGAGCAGAGGCTCGTGGCGCCGCTCTTCGCAGCTCCATCTCTGGTGCCGGCCCTCCTGCAGAAAGTTTGCTCCCGCTGGGTCCTACGCCTCCGGTGTAGATCCCATTAGTGTGAATGAGTGGTGGAGACTTTATCTCCAGGAAGATCAGCTTGGATTACCAACACACTGATGTGGAGATGAGATTCTGATGGGTCCCAGACACTTTGTGTTTGTAGACCCTGGCAGTGCCCCCTCCAAAAGGGAGGCATCCATGATGTCACCTGAATCTCCAGCTGGGAGAAGGGGAAGCCTTGGAAATAGAGTGTCCTCCACTGATCACCATGTTAGTGACTGAATCAGGGGCTCTGTCATCTGAATGGCAGGACTGAGGATGTGATGCTTGCAACCACTGTGCACTGAGCACCCACTAAGTCACTCCCATGTGCAACAATGCCAAGGGCACTGTGAAAACTGAGGAAGCTATAAGGCCTAGCATGTGCTGCATGGAGTGGGCTTGAACAGATTTGCTCTCCATTATGCAGCATGCCATCTGCAGGACTGCCTGTATTCTGTTCTCCCAGCAGGAAGGCATGAGGCCTTAGGAGAATCCAGAACAGCCCCCTATTGTGACAGGGTTGGATAAGACCCTGTCCCATTTAGTTTTGCAGAGAGTTAAAAGCAAGGATCTATTCTGTCCTCTCCTATTCTGTCACTTGTCCATCTCTTGCCTGACTGTGCAAATTCTCCCCCTGGCACCTAGGAATCTGCCACTCCCAACGGTCCCACAATTTACCAGTTTTCTTCCTTCCTTGACTTGTTTCTATTCTTTCTTTCCTTACTTTTCTGTAATAAAACATACACACATAAATCTGTATGCAAAACCAGGGATCTCTTGGTTTGCAAATGTATATAATTATATGACTGAAATATTTGCAAAAAGCTATCTGGGTGTATCTGGAGCAAAGGTGGTTACACCTTGAGGTGCATTTTGACCACCAGCTTGTTTGCAGAATTATCAGGAAATCAACCCTGGGACAGGATGACTTAATTGGTTGCACCTGTTAGTCTTTTAAGGGCGCTCATAAAAAATACATTGACAGTCTTAAACAGGTACACACCTGTAACAGTAGTTCTAGGAGTGGTATATGTTGTTCATCCACACTCTTTGGCATGTCCCCTTCCACTTTAAGATTAGCCAGAAGTCTTCAAGCTGGCTCCTCCCACCCACCCAGGTGGTATATACCTCGGCTCCGCCCCATGACGCCAGATCTTAGCCCGCTGGAAGCCAGGCTGTGTGCATCCGCAGCCGGGGAGGTCGGGTAGGGCCCTGTGGATGAACATATACCACTCGTAGAAAGTACAGTTACGTAAGAACCTACCGTAACAGTTGATCTTCGAGAGGAGCTCTTGCAGCAGGCTATAACAAGCAGGACTATGCCTCAGGCACTAGGACCCTCCGGAAACATTTCCAGCCAGCAGTATACAGCAGGGACCGCACCCAGCTCCACCTCAGTTCTCCCACCAAGGCCCGCAAACAAGCCCTGACAAGACAAGGAGACAAAGCACATAATGGAGATGTAAATGAAGATGGATCTGCACACCTCGAGGGGGAAGGCGGGTGGGAAAGTAACGCTTGCTGCAAGAGCTCCTCTCGAAGACCTACTGTTATGGTAAGTTCTTACGTAACTGTACTATCTTACTTCGAGTGGGAGCTCTTGCAGCAGGCTATAACAATCAGGACTGAATACCAAGCAGTCCCTCGCCAAAGAGGTAGACGACCCCAGGAGGTGGAATCTGCTGACTTCAGAGGCCTAGGACAAAAGTCCCTGCAAGACAGCCAGACTGAAACCAGCTCGGAGTCAGGAGACTACATCCAAGCTGTAATGCTTGACAAAGGTATGCACCGAATTTCAGGTAGCGGCCGCACATATGTCCCGTATAGAGACATTTCTCAGGGCGGCAAAAGAAGCAGACACTCCCCTGGTGGAGTGACCCCTGACCAGACCCGGTAGGGGCTTACTGTGTTTTTCATAGCAGAAGGATACAGAGTGGATGATCCACTTCTAAATCGTCTGCTTGGTCACTGGGTTGCCCAAGCATTGTGGCAAAAAGGCCACAAAGAGTCGCTCCGATTGACTGTGCATAGCAGTCCGTTTGAGGTAACACCTCAAAGTCCTGTGGACATAAAATGTGTGGAGGAGAGCCTCCCCTCTATTAGATGGGGAAGGAAAATAGACTGGAAGGTCAACTGACTGGTTGAGGGTCAACTCCGAGGCCACTTTTGGAAGAAACTTAGGATTTGTTCTAAGGGAAACCCTTTCCCTGTGGAAAATTTACACATCAGAGCCTGAAGCTCGGAAACTCTTCGAGCCGAGGTAATGGCAATCAAAAAAACAAACCTTCCAAGAAAGATAACGCAGCTCACAATCCGCTGCCGGCTCAAAGGGAGGGAGGGTGAGCTTCTCCAACACAAAAAGGGGGTCCCAGGGTGGGATAGGGTTCCAAATGGGAGGTCTCGTATGTAAAATTCCTCTTAAAAAGGTGCGGGCGACATCCAATTGTGCCAATGCCTTATCTCCAATGATAGCATGATAGGCGGAGACAGCCCACATATGCACCTTGATAGAGGAGTAACTCGGGCCATGTTGGTACAAGGAGCAGAGGTACTGTAACGCTGAGTTCATTGGACAAGTGATGGGGTCCAAATGCTGTGACGAGGCCCATAAACCAAAACGCTTCCACTTCATAGCATAGGCAGAGCGGGTGGAGGGCTTCATCGCCGAAAATAGGACTGCCGCCACTTCCAGGGAAACCCCGTATCTGTGTTCAGCTATGTCTGAAGGAGCCAAGCATGTAGGTGTAAGGAACGAAGGTCCGGATGGACCAGTGACCCCTGTTCCTGGGACAGCAACTGTGAGCATAGGGGAAATGGAGTTGGAGGCTCCGTGGATAACCGCTGCAGGAGTGGGAACCAAATCTGCCGAGGCCATCGGGGGCTACTAGAATCATTCGAGCCCCTTCTGCCTGTAACTTCAGCAGGACTCTCTGAATGAGAGGGAAGGGCAGGAAGGCATAGAGAAACCTCCCTGCCCAGCAAAGGGATAACATATCTGGCCAGAAAACTCCAGGCGCGTGCTCTCACGAGCAGAACATTGTCAGTTTGGCGTTGCGTGGTGACGCAAAGAGGTCCAGCTCTGATTGACCCCACTTGTCGAGCTGATCTGCCACAGAATGTAGCAGTTCCCACTCGTGTGCTCTGGATCGAGACCTGCTTAAGCTGTCGGCCAGTTCGTTTGGGACGCCTGGAATGTGCACTGAGGACAGTAGAATGCGCCTCTCCAGCGCCAAGTGCCAGACTCTCATCACCTCCCTGCAAAGGGGATACGAGTGAGTACCCCCTTGCTTGTTGATGTAGAAGACGACTGCCATATTGTGTGTTTAAACCAGAAGAGAGTCTCGCACCAGGTCCTCTTGAAAGGCCTGTAAGGCACAGAGAACCGCTCGCATCTCTAGTACATTGATGTGAAGGGATCGCTCCTCGGGTGTCCAAACCGCGTGTGTTTGATGAGCACCCAGGTGCACTCCCCATCCCAGGTCCGATCCATCTGTCGTAAGAATCCGACCTGGTGGCTCTGGACGAAACTTGACCCCTTTCTCCAAGTTCTGGGGGTCCATCCACCAAAGCAAAGTTCTCCTGACTGGCTCGGTGATCCTGACCATGAAGTCTAGATCATCGTAGCCCTGGTCCCACTGTACCCCGAGCATCCACTGTGGGACCCGCATGTGAAGGCGGGCCAGGGGAGTGACTGGAATGGCTGCCGCCATGTGCCCCAGTAGCCTGAGGAAGTTCAGTGTTGGAACTTGAGGAGTTAGAGATCCCTTCGGCAATCTTTGGCAGGCGATCACCCCTGTCTGGGGGAAGGAAAGCCATACCCTGGATAGAATCCAACACCGCTCCAATGAAGACGAGTTTTTGACTGGGCTCTGGGGGCGATTTCCGGAGGTTCAGGGTGATCCCCAGCTCTCGGAATAGAGTATAGGTGTCTCAGAGGGCCTGAAGTAGGCATGACCTGGACGGGGCTGTAAGTAGCCAATCGTCTAGGTATGGGAAAATGTAGTGCCCCATGCATCTTGGAGCCGCAGCCACCACTGCCAAGCATTTTGTAAAGACTCGCAGAGCTGAAGAGAGGCCGAACGGAAAACTCTGAATTGGTAGTGCTCCCCTTGAAAGTGGAACCTCAGAAACTTCCTGTGGGGAGGGAAGACCCCGATATACATATATGCATCTTGCATGTCTATGGAACAGAGCCAGTCTTCTTGGTGCAGCAGAGGAAGTAGACCTGGGAGGGTCACTATCCAGAACCTTTTGTACTCTATAAAGAGATTGAGCGCGCTAAGGTCCAGGATGGGACGAAGATCCTGTGTCATTTTTGGGGCCAGGAAGAAGTGGGAGTAAAACCCCTTTCCCCGCTGATGCAAGCGGACCTCTACTGCCCTTTTCTGCAAGAGGGTCTGAATTTCTCCTATTAGTGGGATGTGAGAAGGAGGATAACAGGAGTACTTTGGCAGAGCATTTGGAGGAAATTCCGTCAACTCCAGCGTGTGTACTCCTGATGATATCCACGACCCACTGGTCTGCAGTGATCAACTTCCACCCTTCAAGATGAAGGGAGAAGTGGCCCCCGACTGTCTCCTCTGAGTCTTCCTCGGGGGGGGGGGCAGAAGGGGGTCACTGGGCTGAGCCGGGCGTAGGCAGAGAAGCCTGAGAGGACTTGGGCCCACGGGTAGGAGCGCCACCAGGCTGCTGGATACCGGCTCTCCTATGAAAGCCGCCTCTCTGACCCTGCCGATTACCACGGGCATGAACTTGGCCACCTGAGGGCTTACAAAATGGCAGTTTTTGTTGCCGTCGCTGATCGCCGCGGTACATTTAGCGGACCGACCAGATAGACTTGCCCGACTCTTGAAGATGAGAAATCAAAGCTTCCGTTTCCTGCCCAAATAACAGGGTACCTTATAACGGTAAATTCTTGATACTGGACTGCAGATCCTGGTGGAAGCCCGAAACTCTCAACCAGACGTGGCGCCGGAGGCAAACCCCGGAAGCGGCTGCACTGGCTGCCATATCTACAGTATCGTACGAGGCTCTCAAGACATGGTAGCCCATGTCGTAGCCCGATTTCATGATATCCAGAAGTTCCGTCTTCTGATCGGAATCTGGCATGGCCTTCGATGGCTCTTGTCCCCTCTCCCACAGAGCGTTGTGGTACTGGACCATATGGAACAGGTGGAGGCAGAATAAACGTTCTTGCCCACCTGGTCCAAATACCGAGACTCTGGATTGGGAGGCTGCGAGGTAAGGTGCTTCGGCTGCCTGGATTTGTCATGGGCAGCCGTGATCACTGAAGAGTCCACCTGAGCGTTCTCTGCTAGAAAAGCTTCTGCCCTCTGGACCTTATACAGCCTATCAGACTTCTTGGGAACAGCCGGGATGGAAGTTGGATGCCTCCAGGTAGTCCGAGTCAGGTCCTGGTAGGTGTCCACTAAAGGAGGGACCACTAGTGGTTTCGGCTCCTTCTGCCTCAGGTATTTTGCCAATCTCCGGCGTTCTAGATCTAGGTCCTCCATTTCCCACTCATTGGAGGCCTGGATAAGCCTCATGACGTCCATGAAGGTTGGATCGCTGGGAGGCGAGCGAAGCTGGTCCTTCTCTCCTGGGGACCGCTCTAAGCTGAGAGAGGAAGATGACTAAGACAAAGAGGAGGAGATCGACTATATGATCTAGAATAGTCTGATCTCTCTTTATGACCAGACTCCCTCTGTCGTCGGTAACTGGAGGACCAATGTCAGTCCAAAGACTGACTCAGGTCCAGAGACCGGCGACGGAGCAAAGATCGACGTCCATCAGTGGACCGACATCGGGAGCACTCTCGTCTAGAAGAATGAGAAGGGCTGCGTGTACGAGCCCTGGACCGGCGACGGTCTCCAGAGTCCATGGAGCGTCCTCTGTGGTCTCCAGACCAGGCGCGGGAACGAGCCCTAGAAGGAGGTGTAGGCGGTTGCTCTGGGGACTTCCTCAGGGAAGGCTCACCTCCGGCTGTGGTTTGCCCGCTGGGTCCGGTACCGGTGTTTGGGTCGGCGACAGGGAGGCTTCTGGACCTGCCCCCACCAAAAGGAGAACTCCTCCTGCAGCTTGTCATTCGAAAAAAGCTTGGCTGCAAGGCCTGGAAAGGGAGTATCCGGGACGTCGGCCAGCGAAGGAGAGCCTCCTGGGGCCGGGGACTTGGGAGATGGGGACGTCTGCTCTTCCATGGCAGATCCCTCACCCTTCACCCCTTCAACTGGCATTGGTGGTAGTACAGGCGACGGTGCCGCCAGGGGTCCCAGAGAGTCCTTGGGCTCGGAGGCGCCTGTGAAGGCGACGCCGGTGCCTTGGCAGGGGGCCGCAGCTTTCACTGTTGGTAACCCTTAGCGGGTTACCGCTTCGGCCAGCTTCTCCCGAAGGGCCGGGCCTACCAGATGACTTGGGATGCTCTCCTGAACCCGGGGAAGGACAGGCCTTCTCGGGAGAGGGCCGCGAACGAGACCAGGACTGGTGCTGGGACAGAATACAGTCTTTCCCATGGCGATTAGATTTTACTTTGCACTTCCTCTCTGAGGAGTACAGATCCATCTTCTTCTCCAGTAGAAAAGCCTTGAAGGCCTCCAGACGTCTGATCCGGGTCTGGCTGGTAAACGCCTACCAGGCCGCGGTATCGTGGTCCGGCCCGAGGCAGAAGACACAGCGTTTGTGCCCGTCCTTGGCAGGGATCTGCCTCCCACACTCGCACTTATTCTGATGGGGTTCTGGCGAGGTCGACGACGGTGAAGACATTCGAACTGCAAAAACCGTTGGAAAACGGCTGGACGACGGTTACTTGGAAAAAAAATGTAGAAAAACGGTAGCAAAAAGTACTTTAGCTGTTCCTGGCAAGCTGGAATGAAGTCTCTCTTCACTTGCGGGACACGGTGGGAAAAGAACTGAGGTGCAGCTGGGTCCGCCCCCTTTTGTACCAGGGCCAACGTCGGCGGCGGTCCTTGCTATATACAGTTGGTTGAAAATGTTTCCAGAGGGTCCTAGTGCCTGCGGTATAGTCCTGATTGTTATAGCCTGCTGCAAGACCTCCCACTTGAAGTAAGATCTACTGTTACAGGTGAGTAACCTGTTTTTCTAGGATTGTGGATATGTTGTTAATCCACACTCTTTGGCAGACTCCTAGCAGTTTCTCCGGGAGGAGTGAGACAAGGCACGCACCCCCATTGATACTTACTTGGGGAAAAGAAATTGGAGAACTGAGGCCCCAAAACCAGCATCCCGGTGTGATTCAAGGTCAATGTGGCAATGGGTAATGAAGGTGTTCGCCGACTTCCAGGTAGCAGCCCGACAGATTTCCTGGATAGGGATGTCCCTGGAAGCAGCCACTGACGCAGCAGTATGGCGGGTAGAATGAGCTCTTATCCATCTGGAAGGCTCCTTGCCCGCCAACTCATAGTACAGACCTAAGCATGATGATGCACCTTGCAATAGTTTGCTCTGCTGCAGGTCTGCCAGAAGCGGCTTCAGCGTAGGTGACAAACAGTTGGTGAACCTCTCCATGAATTTCTGATGTCTTCTCCTTACAGCAGAAGACAGCACATCTCAGGTCCAAAGTATGGAGCCTATACTCTGCCTCCGAGGTGTAATTAGGGTAGTATACCGGTAGAGTCAACACCTGGTTCAAGTGAAACTCTGACACCACCTTTGGAAAGAATTTCGGTTGGGGGCGTAGGACAACCTTGTCCCTGTGGAAGACCAGATAAGGAGAGTCCACTGAAAGCACCTGGAGCTCCCCTGTCCTTCTGGCAGACATAATAGCCACCAGGAAAGCCCGTCTTCCACGACAAGTGTGACAAGGCTTCGAATAGCTTGCCCAAGAGCTTTGCCAGTACCAGCAGTAAATACCACGGAGGTGAAGGTTCCCCGCACTGGAGGGTATATGTGATCCAGGCCTTTGAAAAGCACCTGACCACTGTCTCCTGCGCCACCATCGGCTGACCAGCCTGTGCAAAGTAAACAGAGATGGCTGCCAGGTGCACCCTAATGGTCAATGACCGAAGACCCCCTTTGGAGAGAGAGACCAAAAGTAGTTAAGAATGTTAGACACTGGACAGGACAGAGGGTCCAGGCCCTTGCCCAGACACCAAATGGAAAACTTTTTCCATTTGAAGGCATAACATTTCCTGGTTGATTCCTTCCTGGATGCCTCCAACACGGTCTAGACATCTTTGGAAAGACTGGAACTCTAGCCGCTCAGGTACCAGGCTGTGAGGTACAGGGATTTAAGATACAGATGGAATACGTTGCCCTGATTGCACGATATCAGGTCTAGGCGTATGCAAAGCCGCTCTGGGTGCCTGCAGCGGAGGCAGAGGAGATATGGATACCAGAACTGGCGTGGCCAGTCTGGGGCTACCAGGATCACCTTCGCCTTGTCCCTCCTCACCTTGAGAAGCACCTTGTGGATCAGGGGAAATGGAGGGAAGGCACAGAGGAGGCCTGGGGCCCACGGCTCGAGAAGTCATCCCCCTGCAGCAAGCCCTGCTGAAGGGGGGCGGTCATGAA
Organism: Neoceratodus forsteri; assembly: GCA_016271365.2. Taxonomy (NCBI): domain Eukaryota; kingdom Metazoa; phylum Chordata; order Ceratodontiformes; family Ceratodontidae; genus Neoceratodus; species Neoceratodus forsteri. The sequence goes on from JADMNL010000027.1 coordinate 272,968,214, forward strand.
ACAGCCTCTCGTGGGATGTCTGGCCTAAGAGGCCGAGAGCATCCGCCAGGTGGTTTGAGGCTCCTGCCACATGGATGGCTAGAAGATCTACCTCCAACCGGCTCACGAGGGTTCAGATGAGGAGCGCCTCCTTACACAGCAAATAGGAGTGCATGCCACCCTGTTTGTTGAGGTAATACATGGTCGTGGTATTGTCTGTCTGGACTTGAACCACTTGACCCCGGAGCTGAGCAGTGAAAGCTGACGGAGCTCAGAGCAGTCAGACTGACACTAACAGGTTGATGTGGCATCGGGACTCCAAAGGGAGTCCAGAGCCCGTGGGCCCTTTCGTCCCCCACGTGCCATGCGGGCTCCCCAGCCCATGAGAGAGGCATCGGTCATGAGGACGACCGTCTGCGCGGGGCAGACAAACAGGGTCCCTTCCTGCAACTGGTCTGGGGTGGTCTACCACTGGAGAGCGCCCCACATCTTCTGGGTTACAGTGACCAGCTGGTCGAAATGACCATAGCGCTGAGTCCACTGGGCGGCCACATATGCAACCGGGCCCAATGGACCACTGAGGTGCACGCCGTCATGTAACCCAGAAGACGCAGAAAGTCCCAGGCAGGGCGCAACTGCACAACCAGAAATGATTGGACAAAGGAGGAAAGAACCTCCGCTCTGTCCGCTGGGAGCAGAGCTCTGGCTTGACAGGAGTCTAGCTCTGCCCCGATGAAGCCCATCACCTGAGATGGCATGAGTTCTGACTTGGCCTTGTTGATAAGGAGGCCGAGTTGGAAGCAGGTCTGGAGGGCCAGGTCCCTGGACCTCTCCACTTTCTGTTGGGTGGATCCTGCTAGGAGACAATAGTCAAGATAAGGCTAAATCCTAACACACCCCCCCCCCCCAGATGGGCCGCCACCACTGCTATCCATTTGGTGAAGCCCAGAGGGGCCGATGACAGGCCGAACGGCATGGCTCAGATATCGTATAGGGTCCCTTCGACCCTGAAGCAGAGAAACCACAGATGGGACTGACGGATTGGGACGTGAAAGAACGCGTCCTGTAGATCCAGTAAACAGAACCACATGTTTTGTTCCAAGGATGGTATGATCTGGGACAGTGTGACCATCCGAAAGGTGTGTGACCTGAGATACTGATTCAGGTTGTGCAGATCTAGAATGGGGCGCCAGCCCCCCATCTGCTTCTGCACCAGGAAATACCTGGAGACAAAGCCTGGGTCTGCTGAGCAAGCGATGTCTCAGAGACGACTAGGTGTGTGGATACTTGTTCTTCCCAAGTGGCGCGGGCTTGACTTGGAGGGTACTGCTCGAATTCCAGAGGCAGTCCTCGACCGACCACTTCCAGAACCCACCTGTCCGTGGTGATAACGGACCAAATGGAAAGAAAGTGGCAGAGTTGGCCCCCAAGGGAGGACCCAGATCTGGCATGACGGGAGAGGAGCTGGCAGCCCCTGTCCCGTCACTGAGCAGGCTTGGAGGAGGAGGAGGATTATCCAGGACCTGAACCTCGGCCTACTTCATGGGCCTGTTGGGGTCTGGGCTTGGGCCGAGGGCATCAAGCTTGAGCTTGCTTTTGGTGCTGGTGCTGCTGTCCACCTTGAAAGGAGGACTGCTGAGTCGCAGGGGAAGAATGCTGAAAATGCTTCTTCTGGTCCTTCCCCGAAAAACCCTTGGCGGAAGTAGTGTCCAAGGTGGCACTGGACTGCTCAATGGGCTGAAAGTGACCAGCCACTCCTGGGCCGAACAAGTCGGTCCCAAGGAAGGGCACGTCAGCTAGTCTGTGCTGAATATCCGCCACAAAGGAGGAGGGCCTCAGTCAAGCTCTGCGACAAGAGGCAACTGCAGCGGCCATAAAGCGGACACAAGAATCCCCAATGTCTAGGGCCGTCTGAAGCTGCTGTTTGGCAACAGCTCGGGCCCTGGTCCAGGACTTGCTTGACCGTGGTCTGCATGTCCATGGGGAGATGTGGGATGACTTCATCCAACGACCAGAGAAGGGCGTGAGAGAAGTGTGCCATGATGACTGCCGAACTTGCCTGACAAAGGCCCAAGGAGGAAGCCGAATAGACCTTCCTGGCTGAATGGTCCAAAAGCTTGGACTCTATCAGGAGGTCGGTCAGTGTCGGTAGAACTCCCAGTATGCCTGAACACAGAGGTGGTCACCAGGCTCTCAGATGAAGGGTGCTCTGTGAACCCTGCGAGGGACCCCATGGGCACCGCGTACTTGCAGGCCATGCGGGCAGACGGTGCTGGACAAGAGCCAGGACGCTGCCACAGTTCTAGGGCTAGGCCAACAATGGCCCCAGCCACAGGAAAGGCCTCCATCGAGGTATTCCCCCCTCTCTTAAGGATGTCTGTAACAGGGTACTCCGCCTTTTTCTGGATTGGTTCCAGGGGCATCCCTGTAGACTCAGAGACGAGGAGGAGGATCCCTTGGAAAGACGAAAAACCTTCCTCCGTCTCCAGGCCACCGGCAGATTCTTCATCGCCTGGATGTGAATGTAAACTGGTAACTTCTGAATCCGGATACAACGGCTTACCGCCCAGGTCACCTTCGACTCGCCCAGGGTGCTCTGGCGTGACTGACTGACAATCACAGGGGAAGCCCGGTGTCTGGTCCGTCTTCCTTGGCAGGAGCCTTCCCACAGGCTGTTTGGGTGGTGGTTCCATCACAATACGTGGAGAGACCGTTTTGGGCCAAACAGGTGGTCTTGCCGGCTCCGCAGGTTTGGTCAGCGGATTTGGTCAGCTCCGAAGGAGTCTTTTTCGGCCTGGGAGGCGAAAGCCAAGTAATGGCCGGGGTGGAAGCCGTGGTAGGCTTATGCCCAGACAAAATCAGCTGCTGCCACATGAGGTCCTCGTAGCGCTGGAGTTTCCGCCAGAGCCTCTCCTCATCAGAGCAGGAAGAGGATGACCGATGGCATCGCCTCTTTTTACAGTGCTTATGGCTCTTCCTCGGCCTATCGGTCGAGGGGGTCCTAGACCTCGATTGTGATCGGATAGGCTGACTCGGTAGGGAAACACCGGCAGGGCCAGTGACTTCCCAGAGTCCAGGGCCAGTTCCTCAATGGGGACTCCAACAGGCTGGGTCTCCTCATCAGGGAGAACGAGGACCGGAGTCCTCTCCAAGGAGTCGTCGACAAGGGGTCAACAGGGTCGATGACTATTTCCACGTTGCTGATCAAACCCTTGGTCGACTGGCTTGATGCAAGTCCGAAAAGCCGGCGGCCAAAGAGGTGATCTCGACCGAGGTCAAGACCGCATGTTCCTGGGACTGAGATCTCTCCTGCTCCCAGGACAGTCTTCGTCAAGATGAAGACTCACTCTGATCCTTCTCCTGCTTACGGGATTGAGAGGAGTAAGAGCCCGCAGGTGCCCCTCCCTTGGTAGGGAGACACTGTCAACTCCCAGAAGAAACTCAAGAAGATGGAGCCCAGGTTGAGTGGAACGAAAAAGCTCAGAGAAGAGACTGCGGCATGAGCCGCCTGCTCCTTGAACGCTAGCATGCGTTCCAACTGCTCGGCGGATCCCGCAGCCGCAGAAACCGCCCACGAGCCTCCTTGGATTTCACCAGCGAGTTCCTCTTCTCCGGCCTCCCCAGTTTCAGGCATGCAAGACAGTCGTCGGGGACATTGGGATGGAACGCCAACCAGAGATTACAGGATAAGGTGTCATGGCTGACGCAGAGGCAGTAGACGCATGCGGTATGGGGAGAGGTATGCAACATCTACTGGCCACATGGGCACCGCAAAATCTGGGGGAAGATTCATCTTCTATGATCAAAGCTGCAAACTTGCAATCACAAACGCGAGTAATTCAAATTTTCGCCAAAACCGAAGGTCTGAAAGCCAGGGCCTACGAAATGAGTCAACACGAGGGAGGCAACCTGAATCTCCCAGTACAAAGAAAAACCTGGCGTCATGGGACGCAGCAGAGGTATATACCATCCGGGTGGGTGGGAGGAGCCAGCTTGAAGACTTTCGGCTGATCTTAAAGTGGAAGGGGACATGCCAGAGTGTGTGGATGAACATATCCACGGTCCTAGAACAGGTTTTCCAGCATTATGTTAACTGGACAGGCCAGGGGATCTAGATGGCGCTATGGCCCAAAGACAGAACCTCTTCCACTTGAGGTCACTGAGGTCGAGGATGGGCCCAAGTCTCCTGACTTAATTGGGACCAGAAAGAAGTGAGAATAGAACTCTGTTCCCCTCTTGCTTGGGGGAACGGGTTCTGTGGCATTCTTGGAAAGCAAGCTTGTCATCTCCCGTTGAATCAGGCCTGCCTGTTCCACGGAGTGACGGGATGGAGGTGGAGGTCTGTCTGGTGAAGTGTCTACGAACTCTATAGAGTGAGCACGCTCCATGAATTCAAGGACCCACCCGTAAGAGGTCACCTTTCTCCAGGCCTCTGCATAAACAGAAACAGCCTCCTACCTCCTCTCCTGACAAGACGTCGTGGAGAGGTGGGCTGCCTTGAGAGTCATGATGTTGGAGGGGGAGGGAAGGCAGTTCAGGCAGGTTTAGTCTGGTGAGAGGCAGAGCCCAACAATCCTCTGGGGCTGTCTCTCCAACCAAAGCCTCCCCATTGAGTTTGCGGCTGCTGGAAATGGGGCTGCTGAGCTGTTGACCCCCTTGGCCACGAAAACGAGACCTTCAAAAATGTCTGTTTTGGGCAGTACATGGACCGCACAGTGCAGACAGCCTTACCAGAGTCTTGTAACTTGTTGATAATCTTCTCTGTGTCCTTACCAAAGAGGATGGCGCCCTTGAAGGGTGCATCCAGGATATTAGTCTGGACATCTTGAGCGAACCCGGACACATGGAGCCAGGTATGGCGCCATAAACAAATGCCCATGGCAGCCGCCCTTGCCGCAGTGTCATAGGCAGATCGTAGCACATGCATGCCCACTTCTGACCCGGTCTGCAGTAGTCTGGGGCAAGTTCTGCCTTTTGGGGGCAGTCGGGCACACCCTGCAAAATGTCCATTCCTTGTTCCCAAAGGGCGTTCTGGAATAGGACCATATGAGTCAAGAACTTGAAGCTCCTGTTGCTGCAGGTGGCGGACGAGTACACCTTCCTGCCCATAGAATCCAGTGGTTTAGACTCTGTCCAGAGGCTGGGTGCTCAGATGTTTGGGCCTCTGTAAACAGTCATTAGCTTTTGAGTTGACCACCGAATCTGCAGCGGGGTGCTCAGCTAAAAAGGGTTGCTCCTTGGGTGCCCCATATAAATGGTCCGCTTTCTTAGGTACAGCCGTGGAAGAGTGAGGGCGTCTCCAGTGGCCTGAGCGACATCCTCAAAGGTGTGGACCATGGGGTGGGGGGAAGAGAGAGAATAACTACTGGCTTAGGATCCTTGTGTTTGAGGTATCTGGCAAGCCTCATATGCTCAGGGTCCAGATCCTCTGTGTCCCAGTCCATGTTGGCCTGAATGTGCCGCATGACCTCCATGAAGGACGGGTTGTCTGGAGGTGACTTGGGAGTATCCTCAGGCTCCTTAAAGGACGAGATGGAGGAATCCAACCGATGACAGGAATCGGAGGAGGAAACTGATGGGGACCTGCACCTCCTGCATTTGTGGCGATGCCTGCCTGAGGAGTTGGAAGAACTAGGGCGCCTCGACCTGGATCTGTGGTCCTTTCTTTTGGCCATCCTCTTGCGTGGCCTCTTGAGGGGTAGCCTGTCCCCGATCCCTCATCCGAGTGGGGCTCTGGGGGGAGAGAGACCATGTCTGGGTCTGAGGGGTGAATACCCCCGTCCGGTTCGGAGTTAGATCCGGTTCTACCGCCATAACTGGTAGAGATTTCAGTGGGAGGATGTCAGACTTAATAGTCTCCCACCAGTGGGAGAAAAAGTCCTTCACCTGGCCCAGGTTCAGTTTCGGGGAACCTGTAGCTGGTTCCAACGATGGGCCGGGATCGGAGCCTGACCAAGTACCGACATCGGTCCTTGCCAATGTCTGTGGACGTACTGGAGGTGACGATGAAGTATCGAGACCATCGTCTGGTCCAGAAGCAACTCCGTGGGCCAGCGTCAGGTCTTCCTGCACCAGTGTGTCGTCTGCTCTGACATCCGATGGGGGAAGGGATGCCAGGGGTGACAAACATCTAGCCGGTGGAAGCGGCGTTTTGGGAATCCTTAGGGGCACCATCCGCAGACAGACGGTAAGGGTCTGATGCAGACTTGGGATGCTTTTCAGAGTGGCTCCTGTCAGACGGCGGAATAGGTCATTACTCCACTGATTCTGAGACCTATTTAGGCAGGAGGGAAGAGGACCTCTTTGTCATCTGGCCCGAGGACTTAAGCCTTCTCCAGGGAGTCAGCACCACATACAGAGGCCAACCTGGGGGGGGGGGCAAGATGGACCTTACCTGGGTCCGACGACCGGCCTGCAGTCTCAGAGTTGGAGCCCGAATCTTAATCGGCTGGAGCATCAAATCAGACGACCCCGGCATCTTCTCTTTCGTGGCCGAACCGCCTGAAGTGACCGGGGCTTTGACTACTGTCAGCTGGGAGTCAAGGCCTGATGACTCTGACCTACAGGCAGTAAGAGATCTGGAGGATAGAGACCTGGAGTGGGCTCTCTCCCTTTCTTTTTCCTTCTCCCTGCGCTTCTCCTTGGACTTTGAGGAGTGATGTTTCTCAGAGCTCTTATGAGGATGGTGGGAAGATTCCCTTTCAGAGAAGGATCCCCTCTACATGGCTGCCAACTGTTGCTATGTGAGAAAGACCTGGAGGGACTTTTGGTGATGGATCAGAGTCCGGCAATTGAAGGCCTGGCAGTGGGAGCAGGACTGGGTGTCGTGGTCTGGGCCTAGGCACAACAAGCAGGCCGCGTGGCCATCCTTGGAGGAGATGGGTTTCCCACAGGCGCATTTGTTCACTTGCCTCGATGAGGGAGAAGACGTACAGGAACAGTGGATGTAGAAAGGTGAAAACAGCGATTGAGGATTATGAAAAAATGGTTGAACTGGCGTAAATCAGGCCCTGGAGCCGATTAGCGCGCATTGATGGCAGGAAAAGAACTGGGGCACGCTGGGGAACGCCTCCTCATACCATGTGGGACCTCGGGGCGGGCTGATGTCAGGGGGAGGTCCCCGCTTGGTACTGCTGGACAGAAGTTTGCTGTGGGGTCTGGTCACCGGCTGGCTACAGTCCTGTATGTTACCTGTAGCAAGAGCTCTCTCTCGAAGATGAAAAATTTCATTTTACAGTGCTAATTTCCTTGTATTATAAATGGTATTACAGAGGCACTGTGATACTGTGCACTTAACCAGAGGTCCAGTGCAAGCTTTGGGAGATGTGACAGCTGTCAAAGGTAGACAGGCTGATGTCTCTACTGCTACACCACCCCCTACGGATGGCCAGGGAGTCTGCTCCCTCTTTAGGTGTATGCTGCACGCTCCTGAATATGGCAAGAAGCTCCACCCATACTGGGGAGGAGGGAGGTCTTAAAAGAGAAACTTGGGTGGGGGAGGGGGGATGTGAAGACAGATCTCACCACAGATGACAGCCGCCACACACTTGTGCCAATGCCACGTAGCCCATCACCCGCTCACCAGAGCCTGTGTTGGCCAGGTGGGAGGATGGCTCTCCTTCAGACACCCACCTCCCCCTGCCATGCAGATGAAGCCGTGGAGGACAGCGGTAGTGGAGAGATTGGGCTGGGTGGTTGTGGCAACAGCCTGAAAGCAAGGGTGAAGCTGGCAGGGATTAAAACCTCCACAGAAAAAAAAAGAAAATTATAACCCTTTTTATAACAAATGGTGTTAACTACACTTACCGTGTACAATTCCACATGTCCCGAAGTAGAATATCCAGGGGTCAGGAACTTCTTAACATCAGTTTTTCTTACTTTTTCATCTCCAGATCCTAGATCTTAAATTACAAATAACAGCAAAGGTTAAGACTTAAACAACTGAACATGGAAATGTAAGAATACAGTTCAACTTATGACTGGTTTCTTACCTAGAATACCCATGTCATATTTTCCATTCTTTTTAGCATTTTGAATGACAGCATTTAAAGAGTCAGTGAAATACTGAAACAAGGCATTCTGCTGGTGTACCTCCATGCCCAAAATTCGATTCAGGAACTTTCCAATATTATTATAATCTAAAAGGAAACAAGAGTTTTGTAACGGTTTATGTAGGTGACAGTTTTTTTGCTTTAAGATAATGTAATTTTTACTGAGGATCTGCATACAAGACATTAAAATACAGTAATGACAGTAGCTTTGTTGATTATACAGAGGCAGAGAGAGCCTTTAACAACTCCGTAGAAGTCTCCAGTCATACAAAATTTAAAACAGCATCTGCTGGAAGCCCCTTCCCCCCATGGTAGAACACGAAGGATAGTAATTCCAGTTGTGTGTGTATGCCCCAACCTTAGGCAGGGAGAAGGTGATGGGTACTGCCCCTTTAAGATAATGCAGGGTAGGTCCACGGAAAAGCAGATGCTACACCTATCCATGTCATAGCAGCTCAAACAAGGCATGCTGGGACTTCCGATGACGTCAGCAACCTAATGGCTGCTGAGCCACACAGCTCCTACCCCCTAACGACAAAGAATCCACTTGTATCGCTGAGTAAAGGATGTCCTCACCAGCAAAATCTAAAAGAAACAAACCTGGGAAGCTACACAGTACTCCAGTACAAAAATTAAAGGAGCTACTGCAGCAGAATCAGGAGATTGAAATGTCAGAACGAGAGGCCTCAGACAACCCAGATACAGCGGCCCTGCATGGAGAGGTGGTGGACGCAGACCTCACCTCCACTATTCTACAAATGGCTTGCACAGTTTCCAAAATTGATCAAACCCTATGCTCTGCTCCAACAACAACGTAAGCCACAAAACAGAAGAGCTTGAATTGTGTGTTTTGCAAGTCTCAGAGCAAGATGACAGGCATGATCACCTGCTGCTCTATCTGCTCGCAAGGGACAAAGAGATAACGCGCCGCCTCGGCGACTTGGAAGGGAGAAGTTGGAGACATAACATCAGGGTCTATGGAGTCCCGGAGGGTGCGGAAGACAGATCGACAGACGTGATAACCTTCCTCCAAAAATTCCTAAAAGAGCTGCTCTCACTTCCAGAAGACTTACAGCTCTCTATGGACCGGGCCCATAGATCCCTTGCCCCAAAGCCTCGTAATGCAGATGCCAGGCCCAGATTGCTAATAACCGCCTAACCTCTTATCAGGTTAAAGAAGAACTGCTTCATCGGGCCTGGCAGTGGGGGACTATGCAGTTTGAAGGCCATTGGATCTCTATCAACAATAACCACACAACGTCGGTCCAAGAGGCGAGAAGAACCATGTGGCAGACTGTCAAGCAGGTGAGGGTTAAAAATGTCAAGGCCCAGATCTTATTCCCTGCCAGGCTCAAGGTGGTTACTGAAAAAGGCAACAGGGTATTTCCTGACCTCCATGCGGAGGTTCCATACCTGGAGAGCCTTGGAATCACTGCTCCACCCCTCCAGAGAGAGAAACTGGAGATGGACTTACTTGCCTCTGCATGGTCAGTCTCTCAGAAAGGGGTCCAGCGGACCAGCACCTCGTAGAGGCAGCCACTTACCAACCTGCGAGCAGATGTAGCCAGCATGCTAAGGAGATATGGCGACTCCACAATGGCAGACTGTAAAGCAGCTCACCTGTAAGAAGAACCCAGAACTGAACCTGCTACTACGCGACCTGCCTTTACGACCTGAAGATTAATCATTGAGTGCTTTTACCTTGCTCCAGGTCAATAATTGGGCCCATTGGGTCGACCCCCCCCCGGATTCTTGGCCTCAACCTGAAGAAGCCTTAACGGCCAGGAGTCCTGGCCCTGAATCTTGAGAAGCCTTCTAATCCTGAGCTCACCCGAGAGGTTTAAGATGGCAATCGCACTCCACCAGTAAGTAACGACCCTCTACTGTAAGATTTACTTTTGCCATCTCCTCTCGAATATCAGGCCTACGATGGTTTTCCGGGGATTGACTGCAACTGGGGGCAGGGTTGAGGAGCCTGCTGAATCGCGATCGCGGGAGGGAAAGGCTTCCCCTCACGTGTAGGCCAGCGGTCCCGGTTCCTAGGGCTATGATTTAAATCTATACTAAGCGCCTGTAGTGCACCACGGAGCTCAGATCTACAGAGGGTTCCCAAGAACTTTCGGCCTCAAAAGACATACTGAATTATGGCAGACAGATGACCTATATGCGAAATATTGTACTGTTGCTGTTAAAAATCTACAGTGAGCTAAATAGAGACACTGATCATATGGACATCTGCACATATTAATCCAAACCATGATGTAATGCCTCAATACTGTTGTATTTCTTAAGCGGGGGCACATAATATTACCACCACAAATGTTTGCTGGCCAAAAGGCTGGACCCACATAGAGACTTGTCTCTAGGGTCTTTGGGGCTGCTCCTACTTGTTTTGAGCATCCTATTTCTACGCACAGATGCATACGCCTTCTACCTCGGTAATAGCTCCCAGCGTAGCCTTGAAGTCATTTCACCACTCACAGAATGGCGAGGCCTGGAAACCCACAATCCCCGCATCTGCTTCGGACCCCAGTGCTGTTTATTACGCAGCATGGAGCCCCAAAACCTAAGTTCATTATTAAAAGTTTGTTGATCTTTCAGTACTGTTTTCTAGTTCTTGTTAATGATTCTGGTTATATTTGGGTACACAAACTGGAAAATGGATCAGGGGTATCAGACAAGAGGTATTCGCAATGCCTCAGTTGGTATGTCAGCAAGCCTCAATTTACTATATACAAATAATCAAAATATAAAAATAATTTATTTATTTATTTGCTTTTGTTAACTGGGTAAGCACACTAGACAGCCAAGTGCCCATTTTCAGGTGCGACCCGGGAGATTACAAGGTACATACATGAACATCAGGCAAATACAAGTGGAGGATTACATTACATAGAATTAGCACAACAGGGACTTTACAAGCATCAGATTTCATGAGGCAAATAGTAGTGAAGAGTTAGTATAAAGTGACCAGAACACAGGGACATTGTAAGACAACAACACCAAAAACAGATATTACAGTATTAAACATTACAGTCAGTAGGAAGAAGTGCAGTGTGAATTCATCACTCCAGGCAGCAAGTTGTAAGGCTAGCGGTTAGAATAAGGAGGAGTCACAGCTGGGATAGAGTGGGCCATTCATTCAATATCAATGGGTGTAATAATCCTGTTAAAAAGAAACCGATCCAGAGATATCTTGCAGCCCAGAAAGGGGATGTCGCCTTTTTACAGGACACATTTGTCTCCGACAGAGATTTTAAAACTGAAGTCCAGGTTCTACCCCTGACTGTATCACTCCTCCCTTCTCTCAGGCAGAAAGCGGGGCATGGCCATACGCTTAGCAGCCACATTTCCGTTTGAGCAGGAGGAAGTGATAGAGGACCCGGGTGCAAGATACATCCTGGTAATAGGTAAAGTGCAAGAAGTATCAGTTACCCTGGTGAGTGTGTATGCCTCTCTTGGCTCCCCATATCATTCTACTCCTCACTTACGAAACTTATCGCTGAAAAAGCAAGAGGAAAGCTGATAATGGGAGGAGGCTGGAATTAGATTTTCGACAGGGAGCTGGATACTACTTCAAAAATCTCCACCCCAGAACTGCGAACAGCTGCTAGATATCTGGAGGGAGAAATACCCAAGAGCTAGGGAATATACATACTATTCCCCCAGGTTCAACATTTTCACCCATCTGGATACATTTGTCACCTTTGCCAGGGACCTTTCCAGCTTCGCCTCCATGTGGGTGGGAACTTCCACATTATCAGTCCATAGTCCCATCTTCCTGGAAGTGGACCTCCATATACCTAAAAGAAATACCCACTGGAGGCTTAACACCTCCCTGTTGTCAGATAAGAAGGTGGTACAGGACATTAAAATATGTATACAACAAACCATAACAGAAAACTCAACAAAAGAAATCACACCACAGATCCTGTGGGATACTCTTAAAGCCACCATTAGGGGTAAGCTTATCTCAATAACCACACACAAGAGAAAACTGGCTAAACAAAAACAACAAGACCTTCTCTCTATGATTAGGGAAATGGAGGAGGCCCAGAAAACTAAGTGGGAGGGACAGAGAGATCTCCAACTGAAAAAAACACAAGAAGGATCTTCAGAAATTGCAGAGAGGAAACGGAGAGGACTCTCTTCTGCCTCAAACAAAAGTATTACGAGGGAGGCCCTAGGAGAACTAGACTTCTTGCCTGTCGCCTAAGGAGATACGTAGCCAAAGCCACCATTACTAAAATAATCTCCCCCACAACAGGGCTACCTGTTCATAAAAACAGCCCAATTGTTGAGGCCTTTGTAAACTACTACTCTACAATGTACAGACCAAAATCCGAGTCACTGCTTCAAGAAAAAACAAACTACCTCCAGTCCCTCACCCTCCCCACCTTTACAAGAGAATATATCCAGGCATTAACTAAGCCAATATCTCAACCGGAGATCCTGGGTGTTATCAAGAACCTGAAATCAGGCAAGTGCCCTGGCCCGGATGGATTCAATGCAGAATTCTATAAAACTTTTAAGGCGGAGACTGTCCCCGTACTTACAGAGGTGTTCTCAGACATATGGAGGGATGGAAATACAGGTTACTCACCTGTAACAGGAGTTCTAGGAATGGTATATGCTGTTCATTCACACTTATTGGCAGGTTCCTTGCCGCTTTAAATCTTACTGGAAGGTCTTCAAGCTGGCTCCTCCCACCCACCGGGTGGTAAAACTCGGCTCCGCCCATGACGCCAGATCTAGCCCACAGTTGTAGGGCTAGCGTCGGTCAACAGGATGAACAACATATACCATTCCTAGAACTCCTGTTACAGGTGAGTAACCTGTATTTCTAGGGACATGGATATGTTGTTCAATCCACACTTACTGGCAGACTCCTAGCAGTTCTCCGGGAGGAGGGAGGCAAGGCGCGCACCCCCTACTTCGGGAAATAAGGACTGGAGAACCGAGGTCCCAAAAATCAGCATCTCGGCGTGACTCTAGGTCGATGTGGTAATGGGTAATGCAGGTGTGTGCTAACTTCCAGGTAGCAGCCCTGCAGATTTCCTGGATAGGGACAACCTTGGAAGCAGCCACCTAAGGAGTGGTATGGCAAATAGAATGAGCTCTTTTCCCTCTGGGAGGCTCCTTGCTCGCCAACCTATAGCAGAGATCTATGCAGGAGATTATCCACCTGCCTATCGTCTGCTTGGCTGCAGGTCTGCCAGGTGCGGTTTCAGCATAGGTGGCAAACCTCTCCCCGAACTTCAGCCGTACGCTCCTTATAGCAGGTGAACGTTCTCCTCAGGTCCAAAGTATGGAGCCTGTATTCGGCCTCCGAGGTGTGATTGGGGTAGAACACCGGCAGAGTCAATACCTACACCACCTTCGGAAGGAATTTCGGGTGGGGGCGTAGGACAACCTTGTCCCTGTGGAAGACCAGGTAAGGAGATTCTATGGAAAGCACCTGGAGCTCCCCAATCCTACTGGCTGATGTGATAGCCACCAAGAAGGTGGTCTTCCACAACAGGTGGGAGTATCGCACCTGTGCATCTGTTCGAATGGTTTGCCCATGAGCTTAGCCAATACCAGCAATAAATCCCACAGAGGTGGAGGTTCATGCACCGGAAGGGATATGTGATCTAGGCCTTTGAAAAAATGCCAGACCACCTTCTCCTGTGCCACTGACTGCTTGCCAGCCCACACTTGGTAAGAAGAGATAGCTGCCAGGTGCACCTTAAGGGTCATCAAGTGAAGCCCTTGCAGAGAAAGGGACCACAGGTAGTCCAAAATGTTAGCCAACAGGCAGGACGAGGGGTCCAGCCCCTTGCCCTGACACCAAATGGAAAATTTCTTCCATTTAAAGGTGTAACATTTTCTGGTCGACTCCTTATGGGACGCCTCAACGACGCTGAGGACCCCGTTGGAAAGACCAAAGGCCTGGAAGTCTAGCCGCTCAGGAACCAGGCCATCAGTTGCAGAGATTGACAGTCTGGGTGAAATACCTTCCCCTTGCTTGACAGAGAGCAGGTCCGGGACGACTGGAAGCTGTCTCGGGAGCCTGGAGCGGTGGCTGAGGAGATCTGGATACTAGAACTGGCACGACCAGTCTGGGGCCACCAGAATCACCTGTACCTTGTCCCTCCTTGCCTTGAGAAGCACCTTGTGGATCAAGGGAAATGGAGGGAAGGCGTAAAAGAGGCCTGGGGTCCATGGCCTCGAGAAGGCATCCCCCTACAGCAAGCCCCGCTGAGGGGGGTGGCATGGAACAGCCTCAGCTTCGCATTCTCCCTGGAGGCAAACAGGTCCACCTGAGGAGTGCCCCAGCGGGAGAACAGATCCTGCACTACCTACCGCAGGAGAGCCCACCTCGTGAGATGCATCGCCTATCCGGCTGAGAGCATCGGCCAGACTGTTCGAGACTCCTGCCACATGGATGGCTAGGAGATCCGCCTCCAGGCTGAGCATGAGAGATCATATGTGGAGAGCTTCCTTGTACAAAGGCAAGGGTGCGTCCTACCCTGTCTGTTGATATAGTACCTGGTCGTGGTGTTGTCCATCTGGACCTTAACCACTTAACCCCGGACAAACTGAGCAAAGGTGGTCAGGGCTAACCGCACCGCTCGGAGCTCCAGCAGGTTGATGTGGCATCGGGACTCCTGAGGGGATCAAAGTCTGTGGGCCCTGTGCTCCCCCAGATGGGCACCCCAACCCAGAGAGGCATCGGTCGTCAAGATGACCGTCAGCTAGGGGAGGTTAAACGGGATCCCCTCCTGCAGATGAGCTGGGACAAGACACCATTGCAGGCCGTCCCACATCTTCTGGGTCACGTACACTGGCTGGTCTAGGAGAACAGAGCTCTGAGACCACTGGCAGGCCAGCCCCCACTGCAGGGGGCGCATATGTCAGCGGGCCCAACGGACCACGCTGGTGCACGCTGCCATGAAAACCAGAAGGTGCAGGAAGTCCCAGGCAAGGCGCAATTGCCCAACCAGAAATGACTGGGCAAAGGAGGAAAGGACCTCAGTCCTGTCCACTGGGAGCCGGGCTCTGGCTCGGAGAGTCTTGAGCTCTGCCCAGATGAACTGGAACACCTGGGAAGGCACGAGTTCAGACTTGGCCTCGCTGATAAGGCGGCCTAGTTGAGAGTAAGCCGGGAAGGTCAGATCCTTGGACCACTCCACCTCCAACCTGGAGGTGGCTGCTATCAGCCAATCATCCAGGTAAGGGCAGACCCGGACCCCTCGGCGCCGCAGGAATGCTGCCACCATTGCCATGCATTTGAAGACGCTGGGAGCTGAAGAAAGGCCGAAGGGCAAAGCCCAGAACTCGTAAAGTGTTCCCGCTGCTCGAAAGCAGAGGAACCGCTGATGGGACGGACGGATTGGGACATGAAAGAACGTGACCTGAAGATCCAGGGAGCTGAACCACAAGCCTAGTTCCAGGGATAGTATGATCTGGGTCAGAGTGACCATCCGAAAGGTGCGCGGCCTTAGGGACTTGTTCAGGTCATGCAGATCGAGAATGGGGCACAAGGCCCCCCATCCGTTTTGGGACCAGGAAGTACCTGGATGCAAACCCTGGGAAAGGAGGAGAATCCGCCACCCTGCTGACTACCCCCTTCTGGAGGAGCAGGGCTATGTCGTCTCGGCGAGCCGACAGACAGGCTCTTGGATCCGGTGGCCCCTGTACGGGTGGCTCAAAAGGAGAGTCTGCTCACCCAGAGACAGACCCTCGCTAACCACCTCCAGCCCCTCAACGGTGCGTGTGGTGATAGTGGACCGGTGGAAAGGAAGTGGCTGAGCTGCCCTCAGGAGAGGTGTGTGACGGGTTAGCGGCACCCCGCAACTGGGCAGGCTTGGAGGAAGAAGGGGCTCCCCTGACCTTTACCTCCAGGCTTCCTAAATGAGGAAGTGACACACTTGGTCTTGGGGGGCCAAGAATGAGCCTGCTGGCCCTGTTGCTGATGTTGCTGGGCCGGAAGTGCCACAGGAGCGGAAGGACCAAAGGGCTTATGCTGCTGATGGCAGCCTTTGTCCTTCTGGGCAGATGTGACAGAGTCCAAGGTGGCACTGGACTTCTCGATCCGCTGGAGGTGGCCCTCCACCCCAGGCCCGAACAAGTCTGTGCCCAAAAAGGGGACATCTGCTAGCTTGTGTTGGGTATCCGCTGTGAAGGTTGAGACCCACAGCCAAGCCCTGTGGCTCATGGCTACTGTGGCCACTACCGAGTGGACACAAGAATCACCGATGTCCAGAGCAGTCTGGAGCTGTTTAGCCACCGCCCTTCCCTGATCCTGAACCTGCTTGACCGTGGTCTGGAGGTCGGCCGGGAGATGAGGAAGCACCTCATCCAGGGAGCCCAAATGGGCGTGGAAGAAGTGTGCCATCAGAACAGTCGAGCTAGCCTGACGAAGGCCTAAAGAGGCACCAGCACAGACTTTCCTCCCAGAGTAGTCCAGCTTTTTGGACTCCTTGTCCGGGGGCTCGTCCACATCTCTAGCATTTCCAAAGCACCGGAATAGGCTATCGGTCACCAACCCCTCAGCTGAGGAGTGCTCCAAGAAACCGAAGAGGGAGCTGGTAGGGACTGCATACTTGCGGGCCATCCTGGCCGAAGGCACAGGACAAGAGGCCTGCCGCTGCCAGAGCTCCAGGGCCGGGCCTATTATGGCCTTGGCCACGGGGGAAGGCCTCCGAGGGGGAATCCCCCTTGTCCAGGATTTCTGTGACAGGGTATTCGGCCCGTTTCTGCACGGGTTCAAGCTTCATCCCAGTGGACTCTGAGATGAGTCGAAGGATACCCAGGAACGAGGATGGACTCTTGTCCACCGATAGACCCCCTGAAGATTCCAGGTCGACTGACCGGGAATACAGCGTGGAATCGTCGGACTCTGAAGTCCGCGAACAGCTGCTGACCGCCCGAGCCACTCTCCACTCGCCGAGAACTGTAGAGGGCGAGAGGGACTGACAACCTGTGGGGCACGCCTTAGCCTGACTGAGAATCCTTGGTCGGCACCCCAGTCTTTGGTTGAGGAGGCGGGGGTTCCACCACTGTGTGTGGAACAGCTGGTTTAAGCCGAGCACTCTGGGCCAACTCCTCAACCGAGGAAAAGGGGGGAGGCGACTGCTTCGGTGCTCAGGCGACAGCCACTTAATCGCCGGTGTGGGAGCTGGCACCGGATGATGACAGGCTAAAATAAGTTGCTGCCACATAAGGTCCTCATAACGTCGGCGCAACTTGTGTCGAAGCCTCTCCTTGGTCGAGGAGGAAGAAGAGGACGAGCATCGACGCCGCTTTCCACGATGTCGGGACCAGGGCCGACGCCATTGTCGGGAACTACCCGAAGCGGAAGAGGACAGAGACCTCGACTGTCGATGTCGGCGGTGGGTCGAGGAAGGAACGGGGGGAAACCCGCTGATCCTCCGATTCAGGGTTCTTGGCCAGAGACTGTGGCTCAAGAGTTAAGTCCCTTGATGGCACCGGGAGTACCGGTGTCACGGGGAGAGAAATGTCGGCCTCTTCGGTCGACGACCTGTCAGTGGGCTCGAGAAAGATCTTGGCCTTGTCGACAGGAGTATTGGCCAGCTGGTCTGATGGGGACTAAGTGAAAAAAGCGGCCCCGGCCGCCACCGCAACTGAAGTCGAGAGAATACGATCCCAGGAGTGAGACCTCACCCACTCCCAAGAACACTGACGCTGGGACTTACCTCTATGATCCTGTTTTTTGGATTGAACGGGAAAAGACCCAGAAGGACCCTCTCCCTTAGACGAGAGGGTCTATCAAAGCTCCCGAAAGGAAGCCTTACAGGAGGAACCCAGGGGAAGTGTAATGAAAGCTGAGTCAGAGGAGGAGCTCGCCGTGGCCTGGGCCGCCTCCTCAAGGGCTGTAAGCTGTTCCAGTTGTTCCGTGGAGCCCGTCGCCGTGGATGTCACCGAACGGGCCTCCTTTGATTTAACTAGTGGGAACCTCTTCTCCGGTCGCCCTAGTTGAAGTTGGGCAGCGTGGTCCTCAAGCACCAACTGAGAGGAGAGACACGTCGCAAGCCTGTGGATCATGGTCGTGCCCAAGGTAGTAAACACACGTGGCATAGGAGTCGGTTCGGGACATCATCTGCCCGCAAGGCACTAGCGGAACCCGGGGACGGACTTGTCTTCCATCGCAGCTGCGATATATGAAGACCGAACTATAGTGCGTTTTAAAATAGTTGTAGGACAAAAATCTGAAGAAACGGAATCCAGGCCTACAAAACACGTGAGTGTTAAGTAGGGAACCGAGCTTCCAAATGGTAAGGAAGATCTGGTGTCATGGGGCGGAGCCGAGGGTTTTACCACTCGGGTGGGTGGGAGGAGCCAGCTTGAACACCTTCCGGCCCATCTTTAAGTGGCAAGGTACCTTCCAAGAAGTGTGGATTGAACAACATATCCATGTCCCTAGAAACCCAGTTCCACCTTCACGGCAATATGCCACCATCTCCATAACAAAGAAAACAAGGACCCCACCCACTGCAAATACTACTGTCCTATTTCCCACCTTAACTTGGACTATAAGATTTTTATGTCTCTTATAGTGACCAGGCTGAAAACTCTCCTTCCAGACCTGATCAACTTGGATCAGAACGGATTTGTTACAGGTCGACAAGCTTCAGACAGTGTCCGCTCAGCTATAAATATTATTGACACCATCCATCGTACACGAACCACAGCCTGCCTGCTGGGTCTGGATGCCGAAAAGGCTTTCGATAAGGTCTCATTGCCCTTCCTGTTCTCGGTGCTTCAATGCTTTAACATAGGAGGTTCCCCGAGGCCTTCATCAGTGCTATCAAAACACTCTACTCGGGCCCACAGGCCTATGTCAGGGTGAATGGGGGAATTTCTGATAGATTTAGGCTGGGCAGGAGCACCCATCAGGGATGTCAATTGTCCCCCATTCTAGTCGCCCTATACATTGAACCTCTGGCAGAAGCTATTCGGAAAGTAGAAAACATCTCTGGGATTGAGGTGGGAGGACTGCACAAGAAAATTTCCTTGTATGCAGACGATGTCTTGCTCTCCCTCTCCCTCTCCCGACTAGAAGAGTCAATTCCCTGGGCATTTGGTAGACACTCAGGATACTCACTAAATAAATCAAAGAGAGATCATTAGCTTCTATTATACGCCCTCACAGACAATAAGAGACCTACTTCCCCTAGACTGGTCGGCCCACAAAATGAGATGCCGGGGCGCCTACATCACCAAACATACCACCCAACTCTTTAAAACTAATTTTACTCCCCTACTAAACCAGGTGAAAAAAAATCTGGAGCAGTGGTCACTTACAAATCTCCCTATATATTCAAGAATCCACTCAATAACCATGAATATATTCCCAAGATTTTTATACCTGTTCCAATACTTGCCCATCTTTATCCAAAAGTCACATTTTCAAAACTGGCACAAAATATCAAAGTTTATCTGGAATAACAAAAGGTACAGAATAAACCTCTGAATCTTACAAACACACAAGAAATAAGGGGAGGTCTCCCGGACCTGGAAGATTATTTGGCTCCACAGTTAAGGGTGGCCCTCTTGTGGTTTACCCCAACCTACTCCTCGGATTGGAAGGAGAGGAAGAAGATGGCCCACCTCTGGAGGCAAGACTTATGATTTTGCAAACTGCCCAAGGTGCACAAACGAATATTTTTTTTTTTTTTTTACAGTTGGGGATACCTTGAGGGCCACCCACAGGGTTTGGCAGACGTATAAACTCATAAGCTCACTATGGCCATTGTTTCAACCGGCCTGGGACCCACCCTTCTCCCCTGCAAGATGGGACCATAATACCTTTAGGGTCTGGGACAGATTGGGCCTCTTGCATTTGGGTCAGTACCTTCAAGTGAGCATGGTGTTAGATTTTGAGACACTTTAGAACACAAACGGTCTGAGAAACTCAGATCATTTTAGATGCTTACAGGTTCGAACATACATTAATAAGTTGCAAAGGGCAGATCAAGACCCGGAGGGGGCTGTACAGCTGTGAGAAGTCCTCTGTACAATAACAGGACAAACCCGGACTGGCCTGATCTCGATGCTATACAAAGCATTGACAGAACTGAGAAGAGATTCTCTGGAAAAAGTTAAATCTAAATGAGGGAGAGAGGGAGGACTGGATCCTGAGATTAACTGGGAGAGGTATTTCGGGTCTCCTCAAAAACAATTCTATCCCCATATTGGCAAGAGTTCAGCTGGAGCATTAGAGTACACTACTTCCTCATCCCCGCCAAAGTCTTAAACAAGAGAAATTCCCCAGGACAGCTAGAGTGCTGGAGAGGATGTGGTGAGGCAGAGGCAAACCACCTTCATATATTCTGGGCTTGTCCAGAAATTCAAAGGTTCTGGGGAAATACAATTGCAACACCGAAGGACCTTTTTATGATAAATCCCCCTCTGGACTGGCAGAACACTATTCTGGGTGGCCCCCCTCCCTGGCATGAAGAATGTAGACACACTACATCTCTGGGCCATTCTACTGGCAGCCGCCCATAAAGCAATCACTCGTTCTTGGAGGAGGGTGGAGCCACCCACAGTCCATACCTGGATTCAAATAGTACAAGATATCTCAGAACTTGAGGAGCTCACCTTTAAAAGTAATCAAATGACATCTACATATGTAGATGGACGAGATGGCAGATCTGGCTAGACACACACCCACCCCTGGGCCCTCTTCCCTAGAGGAAGAAAAATTACCTCTCAATTGATATCTTTGTTTCCTGCAAATATAAAAAAAAGGGGGTGGGGATAGTGTGAGGAGATGATATACTTAAAAATGAAGTGTCAATCAGTAAACTTCAGAAAATGTATTTGTATAAGAAGTGAAATTGTAAGATTTAAGCATCTATATTAATTTATAATTGTACTGAGGATGAAATTATCTGAATCTGGAGTTGTGATCCATGTTAATGTTCCCAAATTGTTGTTGTTAAACATTAAAAAAGGAAAAAAAACATGGCATGCCGGTCCCAGATGGCAATGTGCCCCCCCACCACAAAACAGGAGACTCTGAAATCTTCAACAGTATTTCCCACTCCCATCATCCCGCAGTCAACACACTGTCAGTGCCTACAGAAACACAACCAAACCTAAGAAGCATGTTATGAGCCCAACAACTTAAGCTCCCACTTGTATGTCCCCCAATTAATAACCTTAGCCTAAGATAATTATATACAGATGATGCCAAAGGGCTTAGTGACAGCCCGAGTCAGAAACTGTCAATAACTGCTTGGGAAGGCCTCCCTGCCTATGGACAGAGACTATACACACACACACAACCAGAACTACTGGACAGGAGGTAAATTCCCCTTTGTGTTTTGGCTCCCAATGTTGAGGCAAAAGGTGATGGTCCTAATAAGCAGCAGTATCTCATCGAGAGTCCGTGCTAGACAACCATGCTCAGTACCCACCTGCTGAAGGAAGCATAAGCAGAACTACACTCTCAAAATATGTTTGGTAAAGGTGTGAAAGAGGACCATGTAGCAGTCCTACAAATGTCCTAACAGACGCTGAAGGCTCTTTCTGCATGTGAAGTGGCCATGGCCCAAGTAGAGTGGTCTTTAACTGCAGTGGGAATGGTCAGTCCAAGAGAAAAAAATGCTGCCTTAACAGCTGAGCAGAACCACTTTGTTAGGGTGCACTTTGGCTGCCATCCTTTTCTTCCCTGGATCCAGGACAACAAAGAGGCAGTCAGTCTAGCACAGGGGTTCTCAGACCCTCTCAGGCTGAGTCTCCCCTATGTCACTTTGGACAAGCCTGGGCCTCCCCATGTCTCCAGCACAGTAGCATACACTCAAAAGGATATGGAATGTCATGCGTGATTTCATGCGCAATCACGAAACAGGCAAAATATACTGTGATAGTGTTTTATTTACAAAGTGAAGCACTGTGCATTATAAATACTGTGCAAATTAGTAATTAAAAGTCAACTGACAGGCAGTGTACCACTGCACACCACAGACACCGTGCAAAGCAGCAATTAAAAGTCAACTGATAAACAGCACTAGATGTACAGCACATTTTTTTAGTCAGTCAGCTGAAGACAGCCTGTAAGCCTGTTTTTCGCAGTCAGTAAAAGGCACCCCCACCACCAAATCCAGCATCTGAACGTTTTTAAAAATCAGTCAGCTGAAGGGAGCCTGTTTTTTGGCAGTCAGTTGCTGGATTCGTGGCTGCACTGTTGAGAGATAGAGGCGCAAGTCATCTTCAACCCTGAAGTGGGACCTATACTTTGTCTTTATGCCAGCCAGTGCAGAGAATCCAGACTCACGGAGACTGGTCAAAGCAAAAGGCAGTAAGACTTTAAGCGCGCGTTGTTTTAATTCTGGAAATTTACATCCCAGTGACAGCCAAAACTTAGTCAGTGGCAACTGTCCAAAAGAGGCCTTCAGTGCTGGGTCTGTAGCCAGATCAATAAGACTTTCCTGCTCTCTTAATGACAGGTTGTACACAGACCTTGGTTTAAAAATGAACGGATTCCTTACCCACTGGTTACACTTCTCTGGCTGGTATTCAGGGAAGTACTCATGGAGCTTTTCTTGCAGTCCACTTAAATGTTCTGTAATGGGCATCTGGACACTGTCAATGGAAAGCTCATTTTCCTGCAAGAAATCCTCCAGTGTGGGGAAGAAGGAAACAAATCCCTGCTGCAGTCTTTAAGACCACAGTTGGAGTTTGACAAAATTCCTCAATCCTGTCCCTTACAATGAACATGATGGTTTCCCGACCTTGAAGTGAGGCATTGACTGTGTTCAGTCGGTCAAAAACATCCGCTAAATATGCCAGCAACGCAAGTCATTGTGGAAATTTTACACAGGTGCAGAGCCACAGTCAGCAAAGAAAATACGCATTTCAGCACGCAATTCAGAGAGACGTGTTAGTACTTTTCCCCTGGACAGCCAACGGACCTCTGTGTGCAGCAGTAATTGTTTGTTGTTTGCTCCCATCTCCTCACACAGCACAGCAGAGTCTTGCATTTACTGGCCATCCCTTGATAAAGTTCACGACTTTCACAGCATCTGCCAAGACTTTCTGAAGATCAGCTGGCACCCTCTTGGCTGCTAGTGCCTCCCTGTGGATCATGTAGTGATTCCACACAGCACTAGGAGCCACTGCTTGCAACCTTGTCACTATGCCAATGTGTCTGCCAGTCATTGCCAGTGCTCAATCACTACAAATTCCCACACATCGGCTCCAGGCAAAACCTTCCTCCGTAATTAATTCATTGAGCATGTGGAACAACTCTTCCCCAGTTGCTCGTGCAGGCAGCAGTTGGCAAAACAGGAATTCTTCCAAGACTTCGGTCTCTATGGCATAACGGACACAGACAAGGAGCTGTGCAGCATGGGTAATGTCAGTGGACTCATCAATTTGTAATGCAAAGTATGGACTTTGCTGAACAGAGTCCAGTATCTGTTTCTTGACATCAGCAGACTACTCCTCAATGCAGCGTCATTGGAAAGGGGGATGACATCTAGCTGCGCTGCTGCTTTGTCTCCCAGCATTACTGAACACATTTCTTTTGCAGCAGGAAGTAGTAACTGCTCACCAATGTTGTGTGGTTTTCCTGCTTTGGCAATTCGCAATGCCACACAGTACGAGGCTTCCACTGCTTTGCTAGGCACAGTGCCATGCCTTTCCACCAGTTTCTTTTGGCCCCTCAGTTCTTGTAGCTTTCGTTGAAAGAATTCCAGAAGTTTGGAAACTGGGCTGGGATGCTTTGTTTCCAAATGCCGAAGCTTGCAGGGTCACGTGCTGTCTTGTGCCAGAACATCAGCACATATCACACTGTGGCCGAGGTGCTTCACTGGTCCCATTCCAGGTGAATCCCATCTTCAAGTATTCATCATCATACTGTCTGGCCTTGCGCTTTGCTTGAGGGCCTGCAGCTCCTTCGTTGGCTTCAGCAACAGCTACTTCGCCATGCATGCGTTTTCTTCCAGTCACCAGAAAGAGCTCCATTATCTATGACACACCAATGTTGGAAATTGTCAAACAATGTAACCAAAATCATCCTGGACATGCACATACTTGCATGTCCAACAACAATCAGGCATCCCAAAAAAAGGAAAAAATAATTACAGAAAATGCAGCACCCCAAACTTGCATGTCAACAGTCACAAGAATTACTGGACATGTTCCTACAGGTTGCAGTCTGCAACATATCCCTATTAACATTTTTTGCTTAAACCAAAAGACAACATCCATATTGACCTGTTAATAATGGCTATAGCAAATAATTATGCTTGTGTGCACAAGGGCAACGGCACTGTAGTTCTGGCCCACATCATTTTAACAGCACCAGCAGAAGCAGTACATTGAAAAGAAGACCAGCATCATAAACAGACCAACAAATAAACACTGCTCCCTACAATAGTTTCACTGTGCATCCATGAGACCAAAATCCCAGCAATGGGATTTTTAAAGAACGATTCAGAATCCATTTGTATCCAGAACCAAACATTCCCATTCGTCACTTCTGCATGCTAGGCCAACACTGCTTCACTCACAGTTCCCAAACTAGGCAGCCCTGTGTTTCACTGCTATGCTCCTCCAGCTCAAGCCAGACTAGTACACCACCCCACAGATTCCACTGACCTCAACATGGCAACTCTTGTCAGCTTGCATCCTGATCTGCACAGCAAAAGGTGACCCACAGTGAGAATGTACTGTAACTGTGCAGTCAGCTCAATGTCTCATCTTAAGTGCACATAAACACTTATGCAGTGACAAAAGGGTTGAGGTGCAGCTCAGCCTATCCCAGCACAAATTCGTGTGCAAAGGCCCTTGGGAAATGGGTGGTTTGGATCCAAGGAAATGCATATGTGGACTGAGTGCTCGTCTGTGCTCTGAGGCACATGCAATTTAGAGTAGGGACCCAGCTAATGGGTGGTCTACCTCAACGTGGTAGCTAGGTGACTTCACAGCAGGGCCCTGATGTGAATACCAACAGACCTCCACATCTTCATTGAGCCTATTTTGGTATGATGCACCCTGTGTAAAGGTAAGCCTTTTGAGGCAGATGCAGTTTAAAGCAGGGACAAAGCTGATGGGAGGTCTACCTCAACAAGGCAGCTGGGTGACTTCACAGCAGGGCCCTGATATGAATACCAAGAAAAGTACAGTTACATAAGAACTTACTGTAACAGTAGATCTTCGAGAAAGTACAGTTACGTAAGAACTTACCATAACAGTAGATCTTCGAGAACAGCTCTTGCAGCAGGTTACACCATTAGGACTGAAGCCGGCAGACGTCAGGACCCCACGGAAAAATTCTAGCTAGCTATCTTCAGCAGGGACCGCCCCCGACGTCGGTCCCACCTCCGACGTCAGGCGTAGTATAGAGGCGGGTCGCCCGATTCCCAGTTCTCCATGGGAACTTCCGGCCGCGAGGCTGACATCGTATGGGAGACCGAGGATCCACCGCCAGAAGTCAAAGGAAAACTCCTGATAGTAAAGGCGAAAGCTATGTCCTCCAAGGAGGAAGGTGTGGCTGGGTATTTGCTGCAAGAGCTGTTCTCGAAGATCTACTGTTGCGGTAAGTTCTTACGTAACTGTACTATCTCACGAGACACAGCTCTGCAGCAGGTTACACTCATTAGGACCGATTCCAAGCAGTAATGCTACAAAATTCTGGGAGGAGGAAACTAGAAATACATTCCAGGTCCTGAATCTAGGACAGGGAGACCTGTAGCACCTGCCTAGGCCGGCCGTCTCACGAGAGGTGATGTCCAGGCTATAATGCCTGATAAATGTATGCACAGAGCTCCAAGTGGCTGTGCACATATGGCAGAAGTGGAGACGCTTGGAGTGCTGCAAAGGAGGTGGCCACACCCTCAGTAGAATGACCCCGGACTGTACCCGGAGGGGCTTTTGTTTGATATCATAACAGGATGAAATACACTGGACAAGCCAGCTAGACAGGGATTGTTTGGATACTGGTTGGCCCATCATCCTTTCAGAAAAGGAAGCGCAAAGTTGCTCAGAACTACAAAGTAGTTTAGTTCTGTTGAGGTAATACCTCAAGCGCGTGTGAACATCCAGGGTGTGGACGGTGCCTCTCTATTAGGAGTAGTTCGGGAAGTAGACCGCAGGTCAATTTCCCTGATTGAGAGTGAGTGTAGAGACCTCCTCCTAGCAAAAATTTTGGATTCGCCCCTCAGGGATACTCTGTCCGTGGAAAACTAAATAAGGCTCTTTGCACATAAGAGCAGTGAAGCTCAGAATTCTTCTCGCTGAAGTAACAGCAATTCAAAACAGCGTTTATGATGAGAGAAACGCAGCTCTAACCAAGGGCAGTTTCGGGTGGGGGAAGTGAGCTGTTCCAGGACAAAGAGCAAATCCCATGGAGGCACTGGGTCCTTAATGGGTGGCCTCAGGTGCAACAGCCAGCCCTGTACCCTGAGAGGCACCCAACTGTGCCACTGTGCGATGTCCCACCGGAAGGTGGTAGGCAGAGATGGCACAGAGGTGCACCCTGACAGAGGGAGTAGGTCTAGATCCTGGACAGAAAAGGAGAGCAGGTAGTCCAACACCACTCCCACCGGGCAACCTAAAGGGAAAATCATCAGCTCACGACCATAACAAAAAACGCGCCATTTCATGGGCACGTCGATAAGTGCTGCCGGGCTGCAGAAAGAACTCTGCAACCTCTTATGCAGACCCTTGGACTAAGATGGCTATGTCTCTAGGAGCCATGCATGGTGGTTCAGTGAGCGAAGTCCGGGTGGACCAGTGAATCTCTCCTGAGACAAGAGATGGAGCTGAACGCAACGGAGCGGAGGTTCCCGGATAGCTGAATTAGCAAGTGTGAACCAGATCTCTGGGGCTAGTGAGTGGGCCACCAGATCATTGTTTACATGCTCCTGCATGCAGTTTGAGAAGAACTTCGATTAACGGAAGGGAGGAAAGTGTGAGGAATCTGTCCGCCCAGAGGGGACAAAGTGGCCTTACCAGAAACACCAGGCCCTGGATCTAGCTTAGAAAATTGGGCAGTTTTTGCATTGATGGGATGCAACAAGTCCAACTCTGAGTTCCTCATCAAGAAACAGATCCTCTGCTACCTCTTGAAGAAGTTCCCACTGTGGACTTGGCCTGGGAGCGACTTTCAGGCAGTCTGCTAACGTGTCGCCCACCCCGGGAACATGTACAGTGATCAGATTCAGCGTGATGTCGGATTACCCAATCCCACCCCTCATGGCTTCCTGCAAAGGGTTTAGTTCGCCGTCCTTGTTTGTGAGTAATACATCCGCCTCGTGTTGTCTGTCTGAAGCAGGAGAGTACCGCGGGATTCTGACTGAAGGGCCTGCAGGGCATAAAGGACCACCTCATCTCTCAGGACACTGATATGGAGATGAGCCCAGAGGTCCAGGTGCTCCCCACCCCAGACCTGAGGCATCTATGGTGAGATTACCCGGGATGGCACTACAACGTGGACGCCCGTGAGGCGTGACCTGGGTTAGCCACCACTGCTAGTCTCGAATCACGGTGGTTCGTGATTCTGACCAGATGCTGCATGGTCTTGCCTTGATCCCATTGCACCTTGAGCATCCACTGAGTTACCCGCATGTGGAGCCCATGCGAAGGGACGGTGGGATGGTTACATGTGTCCGGAGCGCAAGGGGGGACCCACCTGGCAGGGACGGTCTTGTTCGACGATAACTCCTGATGAGGGATCTGATGCGCTCGTTTGTCGCCTGGAAGAAAGCTCTTCCTGAACGGTGTCTGGTACTGCGCCTATAAATTGCAGCTTCGTGGCGACGGTACGAGAGACTTCTCTGGTTGATTAGATGCCCAGAGATCGGAACAGGTCCCAGGTGCCTGGATCAAGACGTAACAACGCCTCTGGAAGGCGCCATGAGAAGCACCCAGGTACGGAACATAATGGCCTGGCTCCGCGAGATGCTTACCACTGCCATGCATTTGCAGACCCTGGGTGCAGATGACAGTCCAATGGAAGGGCTTGGACTGAAGGTGGTGGTCGAGCTTCGGGGTTCAGGGACCTCTTGATAGCCTGAGCTATAGGGATGTGCAGGTATCGTCCTGCATGTTCTAGACACGCTAAGGAGCGCTTTGCTTCAGCATGTGGAATGAGACCCGGAAGAGTCACCATGCGAGTCTCTTGTAGGCGATCATCTTGAGGTCGCTGAGGTCCAGAATCGACGATGTCCCCTGTTTTTTTGAACCAGGAAGAAGTGGAATAATATCCTTGTCCTTCTGGTTCTCCGGGACATACTTATAGCTCCTTTTCAAGAGCAGCGAGTATTTTTGCCAGATCAGTGACTTTGAAGCAACCTGTACCGGAGAGCAAAGGAGGCCTCGGGGTGGCTTCTCTGCTTAATTCTATAAAGTGGCCTCTTCGACCATTTGAAGAACCCACCTTGTCGGTGGTTATAGCTCGCCATCCCGGCAGGAAGTTCTTGCATGCGGCCCCACCATGATTTCCTGCTGATCCTGAGGGCGGCCAGAAAGGAGTCAGGCTGGCGTGCTGAGGGTCCCGCTGGCTGGACTGGTTGGAAGTAGCTTGGTACGGCCTGCAGGTTGTTTTCCTGGCCTCTGGCGTGCCGGAGCCCTCTGTTGTGGGAGCGGGCGGACTATTGCCCTGCGTCCGGTCCATCTAAATCGCTTTGTTTCTACAAAGGAACTAGCTAATTTGGTTCATGGCCTGAACCGACTTTCTACCGCTTCCCGCCTCTGAGTTTGCACAATCTTCTGAGGCTTACCAAACAAGACTTTTCCCTCAAATGGGGCGCGCCCATGATATTCTTCTGGACGTCTGCAGCCGGACGCCAGAACTAAGAGTGTCTCTGATGTATTACGCCTGAAGCTGCTGTCACGAGAGTCCGCGGAGCTATGACGCTGCCCGTAGCACTTGCTCCCACGTTCAACTGCACGTATGAGCTGAAGCATCTCCTCCTGCTCACCTTTCCGCAGTTTTTCAGCCGCATCCAGACCCTGTTCCACAAGGTATTTTGGAACTGCACCCATGGGGCTGGCAATCTAGGATCTGATGGCGCAGGTAGCGAAGCGATACGCAGCGCCACCCATAGCGCCCAGCTGTTTGGACTCTGGGTCCGTGGCAGGGTGCTCAGATGCTGCGGTCTCTGGACCGGTCATGTGTGAGGCTGTTATGACCAGAGAGTCGGCCTGAGGCTGCTGAGTCAAGTACTGGTCTTCTGGAGTCTTGTACAAGCGATCAGTTGCCGGCATCGCCGGGAGCTTAGTGTGGATCGCCCATCGCTGCCTTGGTGATGTCCACGGTGTGTCTCACCAAGGGTGGCACCACCACTGGCTTGGGGTCCTTCTGTCAAGATACTTGCAAGACGTAGCTCGGGGTCTAGCTCTTCCGCGATCCCATCCCATGTTCTCTTGGATGTGTCCCTTAATATCTGAGAACGAAGGGTCATCCGGAGGAGACTTTGGGCATCTCATGGTGGATCCGTGGAGAAGTGGGATCTTGGATGTTGAGAATTTGATCTCGCGGTCCTCCGTCAAGGCGATCGCCGGGCGCTTCTGGGTCTCTTAGGCTGGGTGACCTGAAGAGGATTTGGACTGAGGTCTCGGCTTGTCTGGTCTCCCCTTGAGGTGTTCCCAGGCCCCGGGAGGAGGTAATCGGCCTGCCGACTTTGCTGGGAAGGGGGGCGAGGAACTGGAGGAGTACCTGGTAGGAGGAAGAGGAGGTGGAGTGGAACCATGTCCTCTTTATGGTGTCCCACCAGTAAGTGAACAGCTCCTCACTTATCATGGAAAGGTCTCGACGACGGTCCGGGCGCCGTGACGGTCGCCGGTCCCGCGCCGGCTCACAGGGGCTCGGTACTGCGCGGGTCCCTGGGCTGCCTCATTAGGACCGGGTCGCCTGGGCCTGGGTCCTCGGGCTGAGTTAACCTCTGGTTTATGGTCTCCCTGACTGATGTCGGTCGGAGGCGCCTGGGTTCCTTCTCAACAGGAGCGGGCTGCCGTCCATACTGGCGCCCGGCGAGGTGTTGGTTTGGCTGGCGACGGCTGCTCGTCTGACGGGCGGTTCTGGGATCTGTGGCTAGAGGACGCACAACAGGCGCATCAAGCGCCGGGTCCTGCGGCCTCTTCAGAGAGGTAAGTCCAAGTGTCTTGCGAGGGAGGCAAGGAAGTCGACTTGACGCCGGGTTCAGAAGGGCGGAACCCGACTTATGATGATGGTGGCTATCCCCAGACTTGACCAAGGCCCTGGAGGACGAGGGAAGGTCTGGCAGTCTTGGCCTGAGAAGAGGAAGACTTCTTAACGCAGCAGGGGGTGGAGAGCTGGCCCGGAGGGGAGCGTCGGACCTGGAACCGGAGCTGCGTGAGTCTGAGGCCCTAGACGGGACCTGGAAGGGCCTTCCTCTGCCACCGTGCTTGTGGGCCTTTTTGAAGAGTCCCCTGGAAGACATGGTCTTGAGCTTTCTTCCAGCAAAAAGCCTGGAAGGGCCTTCTGCTTAACGGATCTGGGTTCTGTTCTAAAACCCCTGGCAAAGGAGCAGGCCCGGTGTCGTGGTCTGGGCCTAGGCACCCGGACGAGGCCGCGTGAGGGTCTTTGAAGGATCTGTTTCACGCACACTTGAAGGAGTGACCGGAGGTCGGAGAGGACATCAGAGAAAACTTGCTTGAAGAAATTCAAATTTCCCGTGAGGAAAGAACTTAACCACGCCGTCGCTTAGAGCTGGAACCAAGGGTCGAGACATGCAGCCGACGTATGGGACCGACGCTGGGGGCGTCCTCTGAAGATAGCTAGCTAGACGCCAATTTGACGTTGTTGCTTGAGTTCTACGAGACCTGCTGCAAGAGCTGTGTCCCTAAGTAAGATCAGCCTTGCAGCAGGTTACACCATTAGGACTGAGGTCAGCAGGCGCCAGGACCCCACTGAAATGTCTCCCAGCTAGCAGTATTCAGGCAGGGACCGCCACCCACTTCGGGTCCCGTCTCGCTGTCACATAGTACATAAGGAGGCAGTCCCCAGAATCCCCAGTTCTCCAGCTGGAGACTCCCGGCCGCAACGACGACATCAGAAGAGGAGACTGAGGATCCGGCTATCAAATGGCAATCAGAGTGTGTTGAGAACACCTGATCCTAGGAAAAGGATATCGGAACAAAAAAATCTACCTCCGCCGGGGATGGTGGAAGGGAAAGTACCTCCCGCAAGAGCTTTTCTCAAAGATCTACTGTTACGGTAAGTTCTTATGTAACTGTATTATCTTACTTAGAGAAACAGCTCTTGCAGCAGGTTACAGCATTAGGACCGATTCTCAAGCAATAGTGGAAATCCCACACCATTGGGAGGAGGGAAGGTAGACATCCTTAGTAGAAACTAAGACTAGGACAGAAGTCCTTGAAGGACTGCTAGACCAAAACCTGCTCTTTGCCTCGATGCAACGTCCAGGCTATAATGTCTGATGAAAGTATGCACAGTGCTCCAAGTAGCTGCTGCACAGATGGCTGAGGTGGACACGTTCTTTAAGGCCACAAAGGAGGTAGCCACCCCCTTGTGGAAAGACCCTTAACCGCCTCAGTAAGGGTTTGCTGCGCCTGGTAACAGAATGTGATACAAATATGAGCCACCTGACAGCGACTGTTTGGAAATGGAAGCTCCCATCATCCTGTTGGCGAAGGAGGAAAAAAAGCTGATCGATTTTCAATGGTGTTTGGTTCTGTCAGGTAGTAATTAAGACACTCATGCACATCTAAGTGTGCAACAGAGCCTCTCCTCGGATTTGAATATTTAGGAAGTACACTAGTAGATCGATGTCCTGATTAAGAGTGAGAACTGAGACCAATTTTAGGGAGAAACTTCAGATTGGTCCGTAAGGATACCCTGTCCTGGTGGAAAACCAAATAAGGTTCTTTGCATATCAGTGCGTGATGCTCCGAAATTCTTCTGGCTGAAGTAACGGCAACTAAAAACGTCTTCCACGTAAGGAGATGTAGCTCGCAATCTGCGGCTGGTTCAAAAGGTGGCAGCATAAGCTGCTCCAGGACAAACGGTAAATCCCAAGGCGAAAAGGATCTTTGATCGGAGGTCTAAGGTGGAGGACACCTCTCAGGAAGGCTCGTGCCGTGTCCAACTGAGATATAGGACGCTGGCCTATAGGAGTGTGATAGGCTGAGATGGCACAAAGGTGTACTTTTATCAAAGTGTAGGCCAAGCCTGTCAGAAAAAGAGACAGGAGGTAGTCCAAGACCGACCTTTCTGGACAATCCAGTGGCGAAAACCCCAGCGCTGGAACCGAGAGGCAAAATCTGAGCCATTTCATGGTGTAAGTAGCATGAGTGGCCGGTTTTCTAGTGGCCACTAGAACGTCAAGCTACCTCTTATGTAGACCAGCTCGCGATAATTGCATATATGTCTCTAGGAGCCAAGCGCAGGTTCAGCGAACAAGGTCCGGATGGACCAAGGAGCCCGCCTCCTGAGACAGCAAGTGAGAGCTGATTGGCAGAGGCACCAGAGGTTCCCCGGACAGCTGATGTAGTAGAGGAACCAGATCTCGCCTAGGCCAAAATGGCTGATAAGTATCAGCGTTGCTTGTTCTCTGCAGAGTTTCAAAACGCACCGTCTGATCAA
The DNA here is from genome assembly GCA_016271365.2 of Neoceratodus forsteri. Taxonomy (NCBI): domain Eukaryota; kingdom Metazoa; phylum Chordata; order Ceratodontiformes; family Ceratodontidae; genus Neoceratodus; species Neoceratodus forsteri. The sequence continues at coordinate 273,000,833 of JADMNL010000027.1, forward strand.
CGGGAAGGGCGGGGGAGAGAGGCAGAGGAATCTGCCCGCCCAGGAGAGGGACAACGTTGTCGCCAGAAAACACCTGGCCCTGGATCTAGCGAAGCAGAAATTGGGCAGCTTTGCATTAGATATGGACACGTAAAAGGTCTAACTCTGGTGTACCCCATCTGCGAACAGATCTCTACTACCTCCTGGAGTAGTTCCCATCAGGACTCTGGCCTGAGAGCGACTCAGGCTGTCTGCGATGACGTTGTCCACTCCTGGTACATGAACCGCAATGAGGTTTGCGCTGTGTTGTAAAACCCAATCCAACACCCTCATGGTCTCCCTGTAAAGTGGGTAGGAAGGGGTGCCTCCTTGATTGTTGAGGTAATACATCACCGCGGAATTGTCGGTCTGTAACAGAAAAGTACCCAGTGGAATCTCCCACTGGAAAGCCTGTAAGGCGTAAAGAACTGCTCTCATTTCCAAGATATTTATGTGGAGAAGAGTCCCTTGGGCTGTCCACAGGCCCCGAAACCGGATACCGTTGAGGTGTGCTCCCCATCTGAGCCCTAAGGCGTCTGTAGAGAGCATCACAATCTGAGACAGCGCAGTGAAGGGAACCCCCACAGAGAGGTTCTTCGAATCTAGCCACCATTGCCAATCCCGGATTACGGCCTTCGTGATCCGAACTGGGAGCTGCAGATGGTCTTGCTTTTGATCCCATTGAACCCGTAACATCCACTGGGTCACCTGCATGTGGAGACGGGCTAGCGGGACTGTTGCAATGGCCACAGCCATGTGTACGAGCAGTCAAAGGACCAGTCTGGCTGGGACGGTCTTCCCTTGCCAGGATGTCCCTGATGAGGATCTGATGTGTTCCTGCTCGGTCCTGGGGTAGAAAGCTTCCCCTGAATGGTGTCCAGAACTGTGCCTATGGAATTGCAGGGTCTGAGATGGAACCAGACAAGACTTCTCTTGATTGATCAAGATGCCCAGCGTCTCGAACAGAGACTGAGTATAGTGAATGGCGGACATCAAGGCCTCCAGAGAGGGCGCCATGAGAAGTCAGTCGTCCAGGTAGGGGAACACATAGTGGCCTTGCCTCCTCAGAGTCGCTGCTACGACCGCCATACACTTCGTGAATACCCGAGGTGCCGATGACAGTTCGAAAGGGAAGGCTCGGAACTGATAATGGTGGCCCTGGAACTCAAAGCAGAGAAACTTCCTGTGCGCTCGAGCGATGGGTATATGCAGGTAGGCGTCCTGCATGTCCAAAGACGCTAGAAAGGCACCCTGCTTGTGCATGGGAATCAGACCTGGAAGGGTCACCATGTGGAAGCACTTGTACAGGACCAACTCGCTGAGGTCCAGGATTGGACGGAGATCCCCTGTTTTCTTGGGAACCAGAAAGAAGGGATAATATCCGCCCTCTGGTTCCGTGGAACGTGCTCTATTGCCTCCTTTTCCAGGAGCGTGAGCGCCTCCTGCCGTATAAGCAGGGCATGCTGACCCGAGTAACGGGAAAGCAGGGGAGGTCTTTCGGGTGGGTGGTTGAGAAATTCTATGAAATGGCCCTTCTTGACCAACTGGAGAACCCACCGGTCAGTGGTGATCGAATGCCACCCTAAAAAGGCGAACGCCTGCCCGACGTCGGGTCCGTCGTCCGCTTGAGGGATGTCAGGTCCTTAGTCTTCCTGGATGGAGGGCTCGGGCCCCTAGGGGTCTGGGAGACCGACCTGGAGTTGGGGTCCCGATGTCAGGTGGAAGAGGAAGACTTGTGGCGTTCTGAGGACTTTGAAGAGGTCTGAGAGGGAGTAGAGGAAGCCGAGGGCCTGGAGATCTTAATGGGCTGAAGAGTCGAAGAACTGCTGGAAGCCTGGAACTTGACCGAAGGGGGCTGAGACCTAGCCCTAGAGGGAGAGCGGTCCGATCGGGTGGAGCCTGAGCTCCGCGAGTCCGAGGCCCGGTTCAGGGATCTGGACTTTGCCTTCTCCCGGTGCTTGTCCCGGTGTTTGTGGAACTTGGAGGAAGAATCGCCCCTGGAGAAAGGTTCCTTGTCCATCCTGTTAAGTTTTTCCTCTAGCAGGTAAGCCTGAAGTGCTTTCTGATGGCGGTTCCTGGTGCGGCTGTTGAACCCCTGGCAAAAGGTGCAGGCCTTAGTATCATGGTCCGGGCCTAAGCAACGACTGAGGAGAATGAGGATCTTGAAAGGGATCTGCTTTCCGCAGCCACACTTTGAAAGGTGACCCTCAAATGAAGGGGTTGGAGGAGGACATGAGTCGTATAGAAACTCTGGAAGTTCTAAGTCGTCGTGCGCTAGGTAGAAACAGAGAGGCTGATGCTGGTGAGTCGACGTTGGGAAAAGAACTGGGGATTATGGGGGACTGCCCCCTTATGTACTGTGCCTGACGGGGGTGGGACCGACGTTGGGCCGGTTCCCGCTGAATACTGCTAGCTAGAAAATTTCCGGGGTCCTGGCGCCTCCAGCTTCAGTCCTAATGGTGTAAACTGCTGCAAGAGCCATTTCTCAAATTAAGATACTGTATTTCTAGGGGTATGGATATGTTGTTTAATTACACATACTGGCAGACTCCTAGCAGTTCTCGGGAGGAGTGAGGCAAGTGCACACCCTACTTAGGGAATAAGGACTGAGAACCGAGGTCCCAAAACCAGCATCTCGGGTGTGACTCAAGGTCGATGTGGTAATGGGTAATGAAGGTGTGTGCTGACTTCCAGGTAGCAGCCCTGCAGATTTCCTGGATAGGAACATCCCTGGAAGCAGCCATCGAGCAGCGGTATGGCAGGTAGAATGAGCTCTTATCCCTTTGGGAGGCTCCATGCCCGCCAACCTGTAGCAGAGATCTATGTAGAGGTGACCCACCTGCCTGTCGCCTGCTTGGCTGCAGGTCTGCCAGGTGCGGCTTCAGCGTAGGTGACAAACAGCTAGCTAACCTCTCCCAAACTTCAGCCGTCCACTCCTTGTAATAAGAGAGCGCTCCTAGGGTCCAAAGTATGGAGCCTATATTTGGCCTCCGAGGTGCAACTGGGGTAGAACACCAGCGGAGTCAACACCTGGTTAAGGTGAAACTCCGACACCACCTTCAGAAGGAATTTCGGGTAGGGGCGCAGGACAACCTTGTCCCTGTGGAAGACCGGATAAGGAGACTATGGAAAGCGCCTGGAGCTCTCATATCCTTCTGGCTGATGTGATAGCCACGAGGAAGGCGGTCTTCCACGACAGGTGAGATATATCACACCTGTGCGTCAGTTCGAATGGCTAGCCCATGTGCTTAGCCAATACCAGCAGTAGATCCCATGGAGGTGGAGGTTCTCACACTGGAGGGGATATATGATCAAGGCCTTTGAAAAAGCACCCGGCCACCTTCTCCTGCACCACCGACTGCTTTCCAGCCCGCACCCGGCAAGCAGAGATGGCTGCCAGGTGCACCTTAAGGGTCGTCGACCGAAGCCCTAGCTGAGAAAGGGACCACAGGCAGTCCAGAATGCTGGCCAAGGAACAGGAGGAAGGGCCCAACCTTACCTGACACCAAATGGAGAATCTTCCATTTGAAGGCATAGCATTTCCTGGTCGACTCCTCACGGGATGTCTCAACAACGCTGAGGATCTCGCCGAAAGACCCAAGGCCTGGAACTCTAGCCGCCAGGAACCAGGCAGTCAGGTGCAGGGATTGAAGGTGCGGTGGAGTACTTTCTCCTGGTTGACTGAGATCAGATCCAGGCGGGCTGGAAGCCGCTTGAGAGCCTGGAGCTGAGGCCAAGGAGATCTGGACACCACTGAACTGGCGGAGCCAGTCTGGGGCTACCAGAATCACCTGCGCCTTGTCCTCCTCGCCTTTGAGAGCACCCTGTGGATCAAGGGAAATGGGGGAAAGGTGTAGAAGAGCCACGGGGTCCACGACCTCAAGAAGCCATCCCTGCAAGCGAGCCCTGCTTTTTTTGGGCGCTGAGCAGTGAAACAGTTTCAGCTTCGCATTCTCCCTGGAGGCAAACAGGTCCACCTGAGGTGTGCCCCAGTGGGAGAACAGATTGTGTACTACCTCCAGCAGGACAGACCACTCGTGGGATGCAGCACCTATCCGGCTTAGGGCATTGGCCAGAGTGTTGGAGGCTCCCGCCACATGTATGGCTAGAAGATCCGCCGCCAGTCTGCTCACGAGATACCAAGTGTGGAGAGCTTCCTTACACAGAGGCAAGGAGTGCGTCCTGCCCTGGTGGTTTAGGTAGTACATGGTCGTGGTGTTGTCCATCTGGACCTGGACCACTTGACCCCATACAAACAGAGTGAAGGTGGTGAGGGCTAGTCAGACCGCTCGAAGCTCCAGCAGGTTGATGTGGCATTGAGACTCCTGAGGGGACCAGAGGCCGTGCGCACTGAGCTCCCCCAGATGGGCACCCCAACCCAGAGAGGTGTCAGTCGTTACAGTGACCATCGGCTCTGGCCGGACAAATGGGATACCCTCCTGCAGACGAGCTGGAACGATCCACCACTGGAGAGCGATCCACTACTGCAGAGCATTCTACATCTCCTGGGTCACTATCACTGGCTGGTCCAGAGGACCGGAGCGCTGTGACCACTGGGGCCAGCCCCCATTGCAGGGGACACATGTGCCAGCGGGCCCAACAGACCACGCTGGTGCAGGCCGCCATGAGGTCCAGGAGGTGCAGGAAGTCCCAGGCAGGGTGCAATTGCCCAAACAGAAATGATTGGGCAAAGGAAGAAAGAACCTCGGCCCTGTCCGCTGGGAGTCATACTCTGGCTCAAAGAGAGTCTAGCTCTCCCCCGATGAACTAAATCACCTGCGCAGGCACGAGTTCCGATTTGGTCTTGTTGATGAGGAGGCCAATCTGAGAGCAGACCTGGAGGGCCAGATCTCGGGACCGCTCCACCTCCAGCCTGGAGGGGGCTGCAATCAGCCAGTCATCCAGGTAAGGTACACCCGCACCCTTCAGCGCCGCAGAATGCTGTCACTACTGCCATGCATTTTACACTGCTGAAAGTTATTTTAGGTATAGGCCCAGTTTTGAATTCAGTTTTAAAAGGTGTTCAGGAAGATTGTCAAAAAACGATGCTAATTATATTCTTGGGGTCCAGGAAAGTACAAGAAGCTAATCTGGCAGTGACTGACCGAGGACAGAACCATTAGAAATTGTGAACTTAAAATGTCCGGGGGAGTACCCTTTCCTTTGAGCCCCATGTCAAACATGTAACTGGAGTAATACAACAAGGAACATGAGACTCGTCTGTCTGAGGGAGGACCGTTTTGTGGCCCATTAGGGCTTTCACATCACACAAACAGCCTGCACCTCTACCCATTGTGAAGATGAACCTATTACGGGTCACAGACACTTTGTGTTGGATATGACGACAGTAGGCCCCCACCTAGACTGGGAGGCATCCATGGCGAAAGTCATCTGAAGCCCCAGCTAAAAGAAGGGGAGCCTTGGAGGAGGGCCACAAACCAACCACTTTAACAGACTGAACCAAGGGTTTTGTCACCTGCGTGGGATTTAAGCTGGTGACTGTAGGGCTCCATACCTTACTTTACAGTCAGCAGAATATCTTATCTAGCCTTGAATTTAGCAGAGACTCTGCCAGAGACTGCAACTTGCTCTAAAGGACATATACAAATAAAAAGCCCTTGGAGCTAGCTGTTCCATGCCCAAGGAGGCTAAAGTGTAGGCTCGACTGTCCATGGCATCAAACTTGCGTGACTCAAGAGGTGCGCAGTGACCTCCTGGAGACAACAGCGGTCATTCTCAATGAGAAGAACAATCACATCAGATATGGAACGAGTGGCATACACTGGCATATGTCTGCCTGTTTGGTGACAGCTGTCAGACAAGGTCCCTAGTGCAGTGGAACCAAACTGACAGGCATACGAGGCACATTAATAGCAAAATATATGAAATAAGTCAGTGCTCTAATGAGTCAATATAATTGTATGGTTATCAACGGCAGCTTCAATGTACTGTACAATATGTTACATTATCATGTAAGGGCAAGGAAACAGACTTCTAGGAAAACATAAAGTGAACTTACAAGCTCAAATGGGCAGACTGGGTGGGCCATAGGCCCTATCTCTGACACTGTCTATGTATATGTATCATTATGTATGTTATACTTTGATATATAAAACATGAAAAATAAAATCTTGGGAATGTTATGAAGAAAGCGGGTAGCTCAATAGATTGATTCAATGTAGATTCAGCCACCACCTCAAGGAGAAACTTAGGGTTGGTGCGCAGAGCCACATCGCCTTGTGAAAAATCAAGTAAGGGATTTTATACATCAGGGCCTGAAATTGAAATGTGCGCAAGCAGAAGTAATGGCCACGAGGAAGAGTGTCTTCCAAGAAAGGAACTTTAAATCTGCTGTAGCTGCCAGCTCAAGCGGAGGCAGGTAAGCGCCTTCTGAATAAAATTTAAGTCCCAAGGAGGGCAGGAATGCAGATGGGGGTCTCAAATGGAGAACCCTCTGAGGAAGGTCTTAGAGACTTCCAACTGAGCAAAAGTCCTGTCCCTGAAGGAAATATGGTAGGCTGAAATTGCTGCCATATGGACCTTTAATGAGGAAATGTCCGAGACCCAGATTGAAGAGATGGCGATGTAATCCAGGACTTTAGTAGCTGGGCAAGAGAAAGGTTCTAAATCCTTTGAAGTGGCCAAAATTGAAAACCGCTTTCCACTTCATGGCATGAGGGCGGACCTGGTGGAAGGCTTTCTGGCCTCTACCAAGATGTCAGCTACTAGCAGAAAGACTCCGAAGCGGGATTTTACTATGTCTGCAGGAGCCATGCATGCAAATGAAGGGATATGAGATCTGGATGAACAAGGGTCCCCTGATGCTGGGTCAACAACTGCTGCGAAAGAGGAAGAGGAAGTGGAGGTTCCTCTGAAAACTGTTGCATAAGAGAGAACCAAACTTACCTGGGCCAGAAGGGAGCAATGAGAATCATTCAAGCTCCCTCCGACCTGAGCTTGTTCAGGACCCTCGGAATTAAGGGAATAGGAGGGAAAGCATAAACAAATCTCTCCCTCCATGTGAGAGATGGAGAGTTCCGCAAAAAATGTCTCGCCCTGTGGCGAGCGAGCAGAAGGCGGGAAATTTTGCATTTTGGGGAGACGTGAAGAGGTCTATCTGAGGCGTTCCCCACTGCAGAAAGATGTCTATGACTTCTTGATCCAGTTCCCATTCGTGGGCCCTGGCAGAGGACAGACAGTTGGTCTGCCAGTGTGTTTTCCACTCCCAGAACATGAATAGCAGTCAAGTGAAGGTGATGCTGGGTTGTCCAAAGCCAGACTCTCATCAATTCCCAGCACAGAGGGTAGGAAAGCATTCCTCCCAGCTTGCTGAGATACCAGACTACGCACATGTTGTCTGTTTGTATGAGGAGATGACCGCGAAGGATAAAGGAGTGCAGAGCCTGAAGGGCATAAAGGACTGCTCTTAGAGCACATTTATGTGTAGATCTTGTTCGAATGTGGACCAGCTGCCCAGAGTCCTTTGAAATCAGACAAGGGCTCCCTAGCCTTCACCTGACGCATATGTCATCCATGTCTGGGAGAGGGGTTTGATGCTGAAGTGAACTCCCAGGCACAGGTTCTCCTGCACCATCCACCATTGTAAGTCCCTGATCATGGGATCAGAAACTAGTACTTCCTGGTCTAGATTGTCCAGGTTTGGTCCCATCGAGACCGAAGCGTCCAGTGAGAGATCCTCAAATGGAGCTGCGTGGTGTGGAACTGTTGGAATGGCAGCCGCCATTAGCCCAAGAAGGCAAAGGACTGACTTGGCGCAGACCCTCCTGCGAGTGGAGAGAAGACTGGCCTGAGTCTGGAGGGTATCCACCCTCTCTGGAGGCAAAAAGGCGTTGCTGATGGTTGTGTCCAGAATCGCCCCTATAAACTGGAGGCGTTGGGAAGGGACCAAATGGGACTTCACTTGGTTGATGGTGATACCCAGGCTGGTGAAAACCTGCAGGAAAAGGAGTGCAGGAGTTCCTCCTGGAGGGTCCCCAAGAGCCAATTGTCCAGGTATGTAAATGCCTGTACTCCCAGAGTATGCAGGTGGGCGCTACCACAGACAGGCATTTGGTAAAACTCGGGAGCCAAAGACAGACCAAACGGCAGGGTCTTGAACTGGTAGTGGTTCCCCTGAAAGCAAAAATGGAGGAATCTGCAGTGGAAGGGCATATGGGGATATGCAGGTAGGCATCCTGCATGTCCAAAGTGCACAGCCACTGTCCCTGCCGAAGGAGCGAGAAAGCTGTAAAGAGAGCATTCTGAATCATTTGTACTCCATGAACATGTTCAGGGAGCCGAGGTCTAGAATCGCCTCACATCTCCGCCTTCTTGGAACCAGGAAGAAACACAAGTAGTAGCCTGTCCCCTGAAATTAGTCGGGGACTGGTTCCATCGCCGCCTTCGATAGAAGGGAGGTGATTTCATCTAGTAGGAAGATGTTGCAGGGATTAAGATGACTGGGGGGTGTCTTTGGGGTGGTTTCTGAAGAAACTCGATTGAGTGTCCTGCTGAAATTAACTGGAGCATCCAAGCATCTGACATTATCCTCGCCCAGCCTGGCAGATGGAAGGAGAATCCCCCCCCTACTGGTTCCTCTGGGATCTCCAGAGGCAGTGGGAGAGGCGGGGAGTCAGGAGATGTGGGGCAGCGCAGCAGCAGAGGCTCCCGCAGCCTTTTTGATAGGGGGAGGCTTTGTTGCTGGAGGAGCCCCAACGCTTGTTGGGCCGCTTGCCCTGTGGTTTTGGATGGTTGCGCTCACGAAGGGACACAGCTGTCCTTGAGGGACCTGTACATAGAATCTACAGACTTGAGTGCAGTGCCCTTCTCCTGCAGGTTGGTAATGTCCTGACGTCACCCCAAACAGCACCGAACCCCTTAAGAGAGCACCCTGGATAGCGGATTGCACTTCAGGGACCAATACTGACACTCTGAGCCAGGCATGGTGCCGTGAAGCCCACGGTGAAAGGTGGAGCTCCTTCCCGCTGAGCCACTGCGCCTAAGTGGCACGGGCTATGCCTATTGGCTGAACGAGCAGAACCGACAAGATCTGCCATTTCTGCTTAGTCAGACTCAGGAAGGGAGTCCAATTTTGATTCCACCTGACTAAGGATGGTTTTCTGAAAGTCCCCCATATGTGCTACATAGTTCAGGGCCCTAATACCCAGGGTAGAAGAGGAATAAATCTTCTAGTATTGGTCCAGAAGCCACGACTCCTTGTCAGGTGGGGATGAGCTGAGGTATTTTGGATTAGCGGAACGGCCTGAGCAGCACTAATAATGACTGAACTGCCTTGGGTGTAGGTTCAAAAATCCATACTCTGGGAGCCTGATGTAGCTGGTCTGCCTTCCTCAGAAGGGGGCTAATCAGGACTAGTTGTTTCCAAATAGTGGAAACAAGGACCACGTGAGGCTCCATCTGAGGTGGAATCAAGCGAGGAGCAGTCTCCGGCAGATCCAAATGAGCAGTGAATTTTTACGCTGTGGGTCTGGCTCCAGTGATTGCCACTGATGGACTTCCTGATTTTCCTCAGTAACTCCAGAAATGAGGATCCTCCAGAGGAGACTTGGAAGGGTCCTTGGTCTGGGGCGGTCTGGAGTACGTGGCTCGTCATCCGGATCAGAGCATCCCTCTGAGTCTGAGTGAGATGTATCAGACGAAGATGAGGAGGCTCCTCCCAACATGAGGGAGGGAGGGCCCCTTTAGGGAGTTCCCTGTGGTGCGTATCCTCCCACCCCAGGTGCTAGAGGGCTCTCCTTTGGTGTCGTGTAAGGGAGGAGGTAGTCTTCCGTCCTCGATGGTAGGGATCCTATAAAGGGTCCGGCGCCGGTAGATGACACTACCTTTCTTGTGAGTTGAGCCTTGGCCTCAGCCCACCAGGAGGCCAGAGTCTCCTTCAAGTCCGCTGGTGGCAGAGGCATGAGGGGTGGAAAAAGAGGAGGAGGGTGATATGGATACTGTGGATATCCATAAAAAAATATCCATAACCCGACGGCGGAAAGCCCAGCATCGGGTACTGGGTACTGCAGCGTCTGGTACTGAGGCACCAGATACTGCGGAGCCAGGTATGGCCGCACCAGGTACTGGGTTGTCGGATAGCCGGGAGCCAGGGGCTATGGTGGAACAGAGGGACCTGGCAGAGGCCCAGCTGGCGGGCCAGGAAAAAGAAAGGCTGGCCCCGCGGGCATCAGGACAGGTGTCAGAATACCATCTGGCAAGGAGACGTCAGATGGCGTCGGGGCCGGTGCCTGAGGGTCCGGTTCCAAAGGAGGAGGCCCTGATGGCAGCGTGTCAAGAACCTCTGTGACAACCGGGGAGGAAGGATCAGAGTCCCCAAGGGTCAAGAGAGGGGACGAAGGGATCTCAGAGGGTAACAACGCGTTGCGGAGAACCTGGAGTGTCAAACTGATAGAGAGGGCCGGCGCAGGCTCCTTGGCCGGGCGTAGGTAGGTCCGACGTCCGGCTCATTAACCGTACCCAGGCGGGTGTCGGAGGAGCAGACGTCAGACTTATTGGATCCCTTGCCAGAGGAAGGGCACGCTGGAGATGTGGCCTTGTCAGGTGAAAGTTTTGCTGTGCACCCTCCTGAAGGAGCGAGCAGCTTAGCAGCCTTGTCCGGGCAGACGGTGGCACCAGTGTCCGACTTAGCAGACCCGCTCAAACCAGAGGACTGCGTGGTGGAAGTGGCCCTTCCAGAAGCAGAGGCCTCCTTTTCCCCAGAGGCTCCCGAAGGGCCAGAGCGCGAGCCAGATGGGAGGGGCGACACCTTCTTAACCACTAAGAAGGTTGTCATGGAGCAATGCCCCGGAGGGGATGTTACCTTCAATGCTGCGACTCCAGCCGGAGCCATGGTGGCCGTGAGCAGATTCCCGCCCAGATGCTTCTCCTGTCCCATTTCTTCTTGTGACCTTCAGGGAAGTGGACGCCTACCTTAACTTCTTTAGCTCCTTCTACATGGATGCCTTTTTTTCTTGAGGGTATGGGCTTCCAAGGAATGCTGCCTTCTTTCCGGTAGCAGAGTTAAAGTGTTGGTACTTCTCCACTGGTCTGGGCTCACATAGAAGAGGCACAAGGAATGGCCGTCCTTGTGTGGCAGTTAAGAGCCACATGAGTTGCACTTTGTTTTATGCGATTCTGAGGGCGTCGGGGACAACATACACAGCCAAATGATCAATTAGTCAAGAAAAGAGGAAAAAACGAGGTCGAAAAGTCCAAAAACTAGACCGAACGACTGACGAGCGTAACTCTACCGCAAGAACTTTCATGTTGACGGCGAGGAAGAACTGGAAAGCGGCCTGGGGGACCTCCCTTCATACTGACATTGCATAACGCCAGAGTCTCCTGCTGTGGGGGGGTCCTCGCCAGAGACCGTTAACTAGAAATTTTTTCGTGGGGTCCTAAAGCATGGCGGGTCAGTCCTATATGTGAATACCTACTACAAGAGCCCTCTCAAAGTAAGATCTGGCATAGTAACATAGCCAGCACCGGAGTGATCAGCAATGGCACAAGGCCGGTCCCACCACAGTGACACTGGATGGGGGTGCGTCCACTGAAACAGGAAATCAGCAGCGTGGCCTCCAACAAAGACCCTAGGGCTGTTGCAGGAGCCAAATGCTCTACCTGGCTGGACGACCCCACCTGCAGCTTCAGTTCCACTGACCTTGAAGGACTATGGACCAATTTCACCAGCAGACACATACAGGCCTGACGCTGCACCCACTGCTCTATAAGAGCTGGCCCAAAGGTAAGACTGCCCACCGGAGTCCCCACTTACAGACAGAGGCGGGAGCTCCAGGATGGAGATTCCAACCTCCTAGAACCAGAGTCCCTCGGCGACACTGAAGGTAATGGCAAGGGCCCACACAGATATCATAGCAGACCTTGCAGAGGGCAACATTGGCTAGTGCCGTTTTTTCCTTTTCCTACAGGAAGTGGAAAAAGTTGAGGTTAAGCAGTGTCACGACCTCGAAGCAGAATGGGATCGGAGCCGCTCATCTGTGCTTATGGGAGGACTGCCCACACACACACACACACACACACCCTAGAGTGAGAACCCTTGCTGACAGTGAAAGAGGATCGGACATGGCCTCATTGCCAGAGCAGCCTGCTTGTTCAGGCACCTCATCATCCTCCGTGGTCTTCGCCCACTGACACTTGACAGGGCTGAGAGAAACTGAAAAATATATTTTTGTTCAAATACACAACTGACACAAAAATAAACTCTAGCTTTAAAACACTAAAACCTACAGAAATGAAAATTATGTACCTACCATAATTCCTGATCTTTCTGTGTATCTTCAACATTCATCACATTTAGGTTCTGGCCGGAAGTCACGACCCGCGGGAGCTTTTTTTGGGATGGGTGGAGTCGACGCACCGACAGCACCGCCCTCGCAGATGCACTGTGTGGTACTCGCAGGTTGCCCGTTAGGTGTAGTTGACCCCGCCCTCTCGCCAGTTCTGAGTTGCTGTACAGTAAGAAAGGGTTGGGAGGGACAAGAAAATCCAAGGGGCAGACAAAGGAAAAGATATACAAACTAAAAGGAGAAATAAATGACGGCGAGGACAGAAGGAGACTGAGAAAAACTAAGGGGGATTGGGAAGGGTCCCCAATCTCTGGAAGCAGAAAAGGGGAGTGAAAAACAAGAAATGGGGGGGGACGACACATATCCCTGGACTGTTGACTGTCTCCAGATTGTACAGGAACTGTGAAGGAATAGCCAGAAGGCTGAGTTGCCAGAATTCAAGGCACAGAATCACTGGCAAGAACTCCAGCGTGAGTAGAGGTGGCAATTCTGGAAGAAAGGGATAGGAACAGGGTTGTCCTCCCGAAACCACACATCTGGAAGGAAAGAAACAATAAGTCTCCTAAATTAAATTGAGGAAGAGTCCCCAGGACAAGAACGAATGAGGAGAGAGAAAGAGAGGGCAACCACTCAACCCCCACCCCAAAAGGTGGAGCAGAGCATTGAGGGAGAGAAGTGCCCTCATAGAAGGTGAAAATCCTCGTGTGGCCAAGGTCACCCTGCTCCTGACCAGTGGAAAGGAAGGGGGCGCGCCACACAGAGGGAGGATGACACAGAAACTGAGGCCCCAGTGGGATGGTGGGTGGGATTTGTGATGAATGGTGACGATACACAAAGATGAGGAATTATGGTAGGTACGTAATTTTCATATCTTATCTGTGTCAATCTTCACCATTCATCACATCTGGGTGAGTACCGAGCCTCCCCCCAAATGGGGCTCTAGACCCCAAAGGACTAAGTCCCTTAGCTCCCAGTGGGGGAAAAACACAGAGGGAGAACTTTTACGGGCCTGGCGAGAGTGAGACGATGACTCCCCTGAGGGGGCAGGAGGTTGCCCCGACAGACACCACCTCACCCTATGGGAGAAAAGGTGGGTTCTCCAGTACGCGGAGGAAATCATCCTACGCTGGGCCAAGGGTGACAACCGGGAAAGATGCAGCCATGCCATCCGCCTAGTGCAGATCGCTGTCCCTACAACCCTGGAAGCTACCTCGCTGGCGTCGTAAGATGCCCTTGCTTGGTGCCTTGCTAGCTCCAGGCCACATGCAGAGTGTGCAATGACTTGTCTGGTTACCTCCGAATCAGGCATAGAGGATAGAAATTGACCTAGCCTGGACCACAGAAACCTAACATAGGTAGTAGCATAGTGGGCCTGATGAGCAGAAATAGAAAGAAACAACCTGCAGAGTAGAAGGTCCTCCTCCCAGAGTCAAAATCCATAGAATCGATCTGGGGCTGGTCATGGTGGAGGGCGTGAAGCCCATCGGGAGTGTCCAGCTGCGTCAGTCTTCACTGAGGATGAGACATATGACCTGGAGACACCCTGGGGGCGGCGGCAATATACCTCTGGCTCAGATCCCTAGGGGCTGGGACTCCGGAAAGGGTCTTTGCCAGAACCGCAATGATGCCTCCTGGAAAGGAGCAGCCAGGTGGGCACCAAAAGGGTGTCCGCACTGAAATCGGCTAGGAAGGCACGTGTCGAATGCTCCGGATTGTGCCGAGTGGGTGGGGGACATGCAGGTCTTCCATCATCCTCATGAGGAAACGCTGATGATCTGCGAATCAGCAGCAGGGGAGATGTGGACAGAGGCTCTTCTCCTGATGAGGAGGAAGCGGAAGACCTTGAGATCCAGAGGGTGGCTGCTCAGGGGGAAGGTGGAACACCCACTTGTCCATGGCCCTGACGTACATAGGGAAGTGAGCAGCCGCACCCCTGAATTGCTCCCAGAAGAGAGGTCCCCTAGGAACAAGAATGCCTAGGACAGCATGAGATGGTGACAGAGAAGTAGGGGGCTAAGTCAACAACAAAAGGCGATCGTCCTCTGTCCAGGCAAGAGAGCGCACCAGGAGCCCCAAGGGAAGGAGGGCTCTGGAAAACCCAACAGCTGACAGCTGATCAACCATGCTGGAACTGCCTAGGTTGTGCCCTAAAGAATCCCCCCCGTGAGGTGACCGGGACAGTGGAATTCCAAAAGGATAGTCCCTTCCCTCCAAAGACCAGGGCCTTCTCGAGGAGACCAAGAAAGGATGGGGGTCTGCACTACGACTCCTTCCCCGAACCTGGGTGGGTCCTGGAAAAGGTTGCCGACCACCCAGATTCTTCTGAATCCGAAAGAGCCCTCCTTCACGATAACTCCTTGATGAGGGATCTGATGCGCCCGGCCTGTCGCCTGGAAGAAAAGCTCTTCCCGAACGTGTCCAGTACTGCTTCATAAATTGTGGTTTCTGCGATGGTACCAGGAGAGACTTCGGGTTGATTAGGATGCCCAGAGATCGAACAGGTCCTAGGTGCTCTGATCGCGACGCACAACGCCTGAGTGCCATGAGAAGCCAATCAGGTACGGAACACATAATGGCCCTGGCTCCAGAGACGCTGCCACGACTGCCATGCATTTGGTAAAGACCCTGGGTGATGACAGTCCTAATGGAAGGGCTTGGAACTGAAGGTGGTGGTCGAGAACCCAAGCGCAGGAACCTCTTGTGCGCCTGAGCTATAGGATGCAGGTGCCCTGCATGTCTAGACACGCTTAAGAAGGCCTTGCTCAGCATGGGAATGAGACCCGAAGAGTCACCATGTGAATCTCTTGTAGGCGATCGGACGTTGAGGTCGCTTGAGGTCCAGAATCGGACGGAGGTCCCCTGTTTTCTTTGGAACCAGGAAGAAGTGGAATATATCCTTGTCCTCTCTGGTTCTCCGGACATACTTATAGCTCCTTGCAAGAGCGGGTATTTGCCAGATCAGTGATTTGTGTTAACCCGACTGGAGAGCAAAGGAGGCCTCGAGGTGGTTTCTCTGTGATTCTATAAAGTGGCCTCTTCTGACTAACTGAAGCCACTTGTCGGTGGTTATAGCCTGCCATCCCGGCAGGAAGTTCGCAATGCCACCCCACCATGCTTTCGTTGATCCTGAGGGGCGGGGCCAGAAAGGAGTTGTTGTGGAGCGGTTGAGGGTCCCGCTGGCTGGATCGCTTGAAGTACGCTGGCGCGGCCTGTAGGTTGTTTCTGGCTCTGCTAAAGCTGGAGCCCTTCTGTTGTGGAGCTGGGCGGACTATTGCCTCTGCGTCTCGCCCACGAATCGGGTTTTGTCTAAAAGGAATTAAGCTGGTGTACATGGCTGAACCGACCTCACCGCCTTTCCGGCTCTTCTTGAGTTTGGTAATAATCTTCTGAGGGCTTACCAAACAAGATTTTCAAATGGCCCATGATATTCTTCTGACGTCCGGGAAAGCCGAGACGCGTAATCAAGAGTGTCCTGGATGCATACGCCTGAAGCTGCTGTCGGGCAGGAGTCCGTCATGAATACACGTCAGAGCACTTGCCCCATGTCAACCTCGTGACGTATGAGCTTGCTATTCTCCTTCTGCCACTCGCAGTTTCAGCTTTATCCAGACCCTGTTCCTGCGGCATTTTGGAACTGTACCATGTGGGTCAAGTAATTCAGGGATCTGATGGCGCAGGTAGCGAAGCATATGCGGCGCCTACCTATAGCGCCCAGCTGTTTGGACTCTGGGTCCGTGGCAGGGTGCTCAGATGCTGCGGTCTCTGGACCGGTCATGTGAGGCTGTTATGACCAGAGAGTCGGCCTGAGGCTGCTGAGTCAAGTACTGGTCTTCTGGGAGCCTTGTACAAGCGATCAGTTGCCGGCATCGCCGGGAGCTTAATGTGGATCGCCCATCGCTGCCTTGGTGATGTCCACAAAGTGTTCACCAAGGGTGGCACCACCATGGCTTGGGGTCCTTCTGCCAAGATACTTTGCAAGATGGTTTTCTGGGTCTAGCTCTTCCGCATCCCATCCCATGTTCCTTTGGATGTGTCTCATAATATCTGAGAACGAAGGGTCATCCGAGGAGACTTTGGGCATCTCAAGGTGGATCCGTGGAGAAGGGGACTTGGATGTTGAGAACCTTGATCCCAGGTCCTCCGTCAAGGCGATCAGCCGGGCGTCTCTGGGTCTCTTAGGGCTGGTGACCTGAAGAGGATTTGACTTGAGGTCCCGGCTTGTCTGGTCTCCCCTTGAGGTGTTCCCAGGCCCCGGGAGGAGGTAATCGGGCTCGCCGATTTCGGTGGGAAGGGGGGAGGCGAGGAACTGGAGGAGTAACTGCGTAGGAGGAAGAGGAGGTGGAGGGAACCATGTCCTCCTTTATGGTGTCCCACCAGTAAGTGAACAGCTCCTTCACTTACTTCATGGAAAGGTCTCGACGACGGTCCGGGCGCCGTGGACGGCCGCCGGTCCCGCGCCGGCTCACAGGGGCTCGGTAATGGCGGGCTCCCTGGGCTGCCTCGATTAGGACCGGGTCGCCTGGGCCTGGGTCCTCGGGCTGAGTTAACTCCTCCGTTTATGGTCTCTGACTGATGTCGGTCGGAGGCGCCGGGGTTCTCTTCTCAACAGGAGCGGCGCCGTCCCTCCATGTCGCCCGGCGAGGTGTTGGTCTGGCTGGCGTGTTGCCTGGCTCGACGGCGGTTCTGGGATCTGTGGCGAGAGGACGCATCAATAGGCGCATCAAGCGCCGGGTCCTGCGGCCTCTTCAGAGAGGTAAGCCAAGTGTCTTGCGAGGGAGGCAAGGAAGTCGATCTGACGCCGGGTCTCAGAAGGGCGGGAACCCGACTTATGATGATGGTGGCGATCCCCAGACTTGACCAAGGCCCTGAGGACGAGGAAGGTCTGGCAGTCTTGGCCTGAGAAGAGGAAGACTTCTTAACGCAGCAGGGGGAGGCTGGAGAGCTGGCCCGGAGGGGAGCGTCTGGACCTGGAACCGGAGTTGCGTGAGTCTGAGGTCCCTAGACGGGGACCTGGAAGGGCCTTCCTCTCCACCGTGCTTGTGGGCCTTTTTGAAGAGTCCCCTGGAAGACATGGTCTTGAGCTTTCTTCCAGCAAAAAGCCTGGAAGGGCCTTCTGCTTAACGGATCTGGGTTCTGTTTATAAAACTCCTGGCAAAGGAGCAGGCCCGGTGTCGTGGTCTGGGCTTAGGCACCGGACGGAGGCCGCGTGAGGGTCTTTGAAGGGGATCTGTTTGCAGCACACTTGAAGGAGTGACCGGAGGTCGGAGAGGACATCAGAGAAAACTTGCTTGAAGAAATTCAAATTTCCCGTGAGGAAAGAACTTAACCACGCCGTCGCTGTTAGAGCTGGAACCGAGGGGTCGAGACATGCAGCCGACGTATGGGACCGACGCTGGGGGCGTCCTCTGAAGATAGCTAGCTAGACGCCAATTTGACGCTGTTGACTTCTGGTTCTACGAGACCTGCTGCAAGAGCTGTGTCCCTAAGTAAGATCAGCCTTGCAGCAGGTTACACCATTAGGACTGAGGTCAGCAGGCGCCAGGACCCCACTGAAATGTTCTCGCAGCTAGCAGTATTCAGGCAGGGACCGCCACCGACTTCGGTCCCGTCCCCGTTGTCAAGCATAGTACATAAGGAGGCAGTCCCCCAGAATCCCCAGTTCTCCAGCCGGAGACTCCCGGCCGCAAGACGACATCAGAAGAGGAGACTGAGGATCCGCCATCAAATGGCAATCAGAGTGGTGTTGAGAACACCTGATCCTAGGAAAAGGATATCGGAACAAAAAAATCTACCTCCGCCGGGGATGGTGGAAGGGAAAGTACCTCCCGCAAGAGCTTTTCTCAAAGATCTACTGTTACGGTAAGTTCTTATGTAACTGTATTATCTTACTTAGAGAAACAGCTCTTGCAGCAGGTTACAGCATTAGGACCCATTCTCAATAGTGGAAATCCCACACCATTGGGAGAGGGAAGGTAGACATCCTTAGTAGAAACTAAGACTAGGACAGAAGTCCTTGAAGGACTGCTAGACCAAAACCTGCTCTTTGCCTCGATGCAACGTCCAGGCTATAATGTCTGATGAAAGTATGCACAGTGCTCCAAGTAGCTGCTGCACAGATGGCTGAGGTGGACACGTTCTTTAAGGCCACAAAGGAGGTAGCCACCCCCCTTGTGGAAAGACCCTTAACCGCGCCCAGTAAGGGTTTGTTGCGCTTCTGGTAACAGAATGTGATACAACATATGAGCCACCTGGACAGCGACTGTTTGGAAATGGAAGCTCCCATCATCCTGTTGGCGAAGGAGAAAAAAAGCTGATCAGATTTTCAATGGTGTTTGGTTCTGGTCAGGTAGTAACGAAGACACCTATGCACATCTAAGTGTGCAACAGAGCCTCTCCTCGATTTGAATATTTAGGGAAGTACACTAGTAGATCGATGTCCTGATTAAGAGTGAGAACTGAGACCACCTTAGGCAGAAACTTCAGATTGGTCCGTAAGGATACCCTGTCCTGGTGGAAAACCAAATAAGGTTCTTTGCATATCAGTGCGTGATGCTCCGAAATTCTTCCTGGCTGAGTAGCGGCAACTAAAGCGTCTTCCACGTGAGAGATGTAGCTCGCAATCTCGCGGCTGGTTCAAAAGGTGGCAGCATAAGCTGCTCCAGGACAAACGGTAAATCCCAGGCGAAAAGGATCTTTGATCGGAGGTCTAAGGTGGAGGACACCTCTCAGGGAAGGGGCTCGCCGTGGTCCAACTGGAGATATAGGACGCTACTCATAGGAGTGTGATAGGCTGAGATGGCACAAAGGTGTACTTTTATCAAAGTGTAGGCCAAGCCTGTCAGAAAAAGAGACAGGAGGTAGTCCAAGACCGACCTTTCTGGACAATCCAGTGGCGAAAACCCCAGCGCTGGAACCGAGAGGCAAAATCTGAGCCATTTCATGGTGTAAGTAGCATGAGTGGCCGGTTTTCTAGTGGCCACTAGAACGTCAGCTACCTCTTGCGAGACCCCGTATCGCATAATGGCTATGTCTCTAGGAGCCAAGCGTGCAGGTTCAGCGAACGAAGGTCCGGATGGACCAAGGAGCCCGCCTCCTGAGACAGCAAGTGAGAGCTGATTGGCAGAGGCACCAGAGGTTCCCGGGACAGCTGATGTAGTAGAGGGAACCAGATCTGCCTAGGCCAAAATGGCGTGATAAGTATCAGCGTTGCTTGTTCTCTGCAGAGTTTCAAAACGACCGTCTGGATCAACGGGAAGGGGCGGGGGGGAGAGAGAGGCATAGAGGAATCTGCCCGCCCAGGAGAGGGACAACGCCTCTCGCCAGAAAACACCTGGCCCTGGATCTAGCGAGCAGAAATTGGGCAGCTTTGCATTAGATATGGACACGAAAAGGTCTAACTCTGGTGTACCCCATCTGCGAAACAGATCCTCTACTACCTCCTGGAGTAGTTCCCACTCGTGGACTCTGGCCTGAGAGCGACTCAGGCTGTCTGCGATGACGTTGTCCACTCCTGGTACATGAACCGCAATGAGGTTTGCGCTGTGTTGTAAAACCCAATCCAACACCCTCATGGTCTCCCTGTAAAGTGGGTAGGAAGGGGTGCCTCCTTGATTGTTGAGGTAATACATCACCACGGAATTGTCGGTCTGTAACAGAAAAGTACCCAGTGGAATCTCCCACTGGAAAGCCTGTAAGGCGTAAAGAACTGCTCTCATTTCCAAGATATTATGTGGAGAAGAGTCCCTTGGGCTGTCCACAGGCCCCGAAACCGGATACCGTTGAGGTGTGCTCCCATCTGAGCCCTAAGGCGTCCTGTGAGAGCATCACAATCTGAGACAGCGCAGTGAAGGGAACCCCCACAGAGAGGTTCTTCGAATCTAGCCACCATTGCCAATCCCGGATTACGGCCTTCGTGATCCGAACTGGGAGCTGCAGATGGTCTTGCTTTTGATCCCATTGAACCCGTAACATCCACTGGGTCACCTGCATGTGGAGACGGGCTAGCGGGACTGTTGCAATGGCCACAGCCATGTGTACGAGCAGTCAAAGGACCAGTCTGGCTGGGACGGTCTTCCTTGCCAGGATGTCCCTGATGAGGGATCTGATGTGTTCCGTTCGGTCCTGGGGTAGAAAAGCTTTCCCCCCCTGAATGGTGTCCAGAACTGTGCCTATGAATTGCAGGGTCTGAGATGGAACCAGACAAGACTTCTCTTGATTGATCAAGATGCCCAGCGTCTCGAACAGAGACTGAGTATAGTGAATGGCGGACATCAAGGCCTCCAGAGAGGGCGCCATGAGAAGTCAGTCGTCCAGGTAGGGGAACACATAGTGGCCTTGCCTCCTCAGAGTCGCTAACGACCGCCACAACACTTCGTGAATACCCGAGGTGCCATGACAGTCTGGAAGGGAAGGCTCGAACTGATAATGGTGGCCCTGGAACTCAAAGCAGAGAAACTTCCTGTGCGCTCGAGCGATGGGTATATGCAGGTAGGCGTCCTGCATGTCCAAAGACGCTAGAAAGGCACCCTGCTTGTGCATGGGAATCAGACCTGGAAGGGTCACCATGTGGAAGCACTTGTACAGGACCAACTCGCTGAGGTCCAGGATTGGACGGAGATCCCCTGTTTTCTTGGGAACCAGAAAGAAGTGATAATATCCGCGTCCCTCTGGTTCCGTGGAACGTGCTCTATTGCCTCCTTTTCCAGGAGCGTGAGCGCCTCCTGCCGTATAAGCAGGGCATGCTGACCCGAGTAACGGGAAAGCAGGGGAGGTCTTTCGGGTGGGTGGTTGAGAAATTCTATGAAATGGCCCTTCTTGACCAACTGGAGAACCCACCGGTCAGTGGTGATCGAATGCCACCCTAAAAAGGCGAACGCCTGCCCGACGTCGGGTCCGTCGTCCGCTTGAGGGATGTCAGGTCCTTAGTCTTCCTGGATGGAGGGCTCGGGCCCCTAGGGGTCTGGGAGACCGACCTGGAGTTGGGGTCCCGATGTCAGGTGGAAGAGGAAGACTTGTAGCGTTCTGAGGACTTTGAAGAGGTCTGAGAGGGAGTAGAGGAAGCCGAGGGCCTGGAGATCTTAATGGGCTGAAGAGTCGAAGAACTGCTGGAAGCCTGGAACTTGACCGGAGGGGGCTGAGACCTAGCCCTAGAGGGAGAGCGGTCCGATCGGGTGGAGCCTGAGCTCCGCGAGTCCGAGGCCCGGTTCAGGGATCTGGACTTTGCCTTCTCCCGGTGCTTGTCCCGGTGTTTGTGGAACTTGGAGGAAGAATCGCCCCTGGAGAAAGGTTCCTTGTCCATCCTGTTAAGTTTTTCCTCTAGCAGGTAAGCCTGAAGTGCTTTCTGATGGCGGTTCCTGGTGCGGCTGTTGAACCCCTGGCAAAAGGTGCAGGCCTTAGTATCATGGTCCGGGCCTAAGCAACGCACGCAGGAGGAATGAGGATCCTTGAAAGGGATCTGCTTTCCGCAGCCACACTTTGAAAGGTGACCCTCAAATGAAGGGGTTGGAGAGGACATGAGTCGTATAGAAACTCTGGAAGTTCTAAGTCGTCGTGCGCTAGGTAGAAACAGAGAGGCTGATGCTGGTGAGTCGACGGTGGGAAAAGAACTGGGGATTATGGGGGACTGCCCCCTTATGTACTGTGCCTGACGGGGTTGGGACCGACGTTGGGCCGGTTCCCGCTGAATACTGCTAGCTAGAAAATTTCCGTGGGGTCCTGGCGCCTTCCAGCTTCAGTCCTAATGGTGTAAACTGCTGCAAGAGCCATTTCTCAAATTAAGATACTGTATTTCTAGGGGTATGGATATGTTGTTTAATTCACACATACTGGCAGACTCCTAGCAGTTCTCCGGGAGGAGTGAGGCAAGGTGCACACCCCCTACTTAGGGAATAAGGACTGGAGAACCGAGGTCCCAAAACCAGCATCTCGGTGTGACTCAAGGTCGATGTGGTAGTGGGTAATGAAGGTGTGTGCTGACTTCCAGGTAGCAGCCCTGCAGATTTCCTGGATAGGAACATCCCTGGAAGCAGCCATCGAAGCAGCGGTATGGCAGGTAGAATGAGCTCTTATCCCTTTGGGAGGCTCCATGCCCGCCAACCTGTAGCAGAGAGATCTATGTAGAGGTGACCCACCTGCCTGTCGCCTGCTTGGCTGCAGGTCTGCCAGGTGCGGCTTCAGCGTAGGTGACAAACAGCTAGCGAACCTCTCCCCAAACTTCAGCCGTCCGCTCCTTGTAATAAGAGAGCGCTCTCCTAGGGTCCAAAGTATGGAGCCTATATTTGGCCTCCGAGGTGCAACTGGGGTAGAACACCAGCGGAGTCAACACCTGGTTAAGGTGAAACTCCGACACCACCTTCAGAAGGAATTTCGGGTAGGGGCGCAGGACAACCTTGTCCCTGTGGAAGACCGGATAAGGAGACTATGGAAAGCGCCTGGAGCTCTCATATCCTTCTGGCTGATGTGATAGCCACGAGAAGTAAGGTCGTTCTCTACGACAGGTGAGATATATCACACCTGTATGTCAGGTTCAATGGCTAGCCCATGTGCTTAGCCAATACCAGCAGTAGATCCCATGGAGGTGGAGGTTCTCACACGGAGGGGATATATGATCAAGGCCTTGAAAAGCACCCGCCACCTTCTCCTGCACCACCGACTGCTTCCAGCCCGCACGCAAGCAGAGATGGCTGCCAGGTGCACCTTAAGGGTCGGCCGACAAGCCTAGCTGAGAAAGGGACCACAGGCAGTCCAGAATGCTGGCCAAGGAACAGGAGGAAGGGCCCAACCCCTTACCTGACACCAAATGGAGAATCTTCCATTTGAAGGCATAGCATTTCCTGGTCGACTCCCTACGGGATGTCTCAACAACGTTGAGGATCTCGTCGGAAAGACCCAAGGCCTGGAACTCTAGCCGCTCAGGAACCAGGCAGTCAGGTGCAGGGATTGAAGGTGCGGGTGGAGTACTTTCTCCTGGTTGACTGAGATCAGATCCAGGCGGGCTGGAAGCCGCCTTGAGAGCCTGGAGCTGAGGCCAAGGAGATCTGGACACCATAACTGGCGGAGCCAGTCTGGGGCTACCAGAATCACCTGCGCCTTGTCCCTCCTCGCCTTGAGAAGCACCCTGTGGATCAAGGGAAATGGGGGAAAGGTGTAGAAGAGGCCCGGGGTCCACGACCTCAAGAAGCCATCCCTGCAAGCGAGCCCTGCTTTTTTTGGGAGCGGAGTATGAAACAGTTTCAGCTTCGCATTCTCCCTGGAGGCAAACAGGTCCACCTGAGGTGTGCCCCAGTGGGAGAACAGATTGTGTACTACCTCCAGCAGGACAGACCACTCGTGGGATGCAGCACCTATCCGGCTTAGGGCATTGGCCAGAGTGTTGGAGGCTCCCGCCACATGTATGGCTAGAAGATCCGCCGCCAGTCTGCTCACGAGATACCAAGTGTGGAGAGCTTCCTTACACAGAGGCAAGGAGTGCGTCCTGCCCTGGTGGTTTAGGTAGTACATGGTCGTGGTGTTGTCCATCTGGACCTGGACCACTTGACCCCATACAAACAGAGTGAAGGTGGTGAGGGCTAGTCAGACCGCTCGAAGCTCCAGCAGGTTGATGTGGCATTGAGACTCCTGAGGGGACCAGAGGCCGTGCGCACTGAGCTCCCCCAGATGGGCACCCCAACCCAGAGAGGTGTCAGTCGTTACAGTGACCATCGGCTCTGGCCGGACAAATGGGATACCCTCCTGCAGACGAGCTGGAACGATCCACCACTGGAGAGCGATCCACTACTGCAGAGCATTCTACATCTCCTGGGTCACTATCACTGGCTGGTCCAGAGGACCGGAGCGCTGTGACCACTGGCGGGCCAGCCCCCATTGCAGGGGACACATGTGCCAGCGGGCCCAACAGACCACGCTGGTGCAGGCCGCCATGAGGTCCAGGAGGTGCAGGAAGTCCCAGGCAGGGTGCAATTGCCCAAACAGAAATGATTGGGCAAAGGAAGAAAGAACCTCGGCCCTGTCCGCTGGGAGTCATACTCTGGCTCAAAGAGAGTCTAGCTCTCCCCCGATGAACTAAATCACCTGCGCAGGCACGAGTTCCGATTTGGTCTTGTTGATGAGGAGGCCAATCTGAGAGCAGACCTGGAGGGCCAGATCTCGGGACCGCTCCACCTCCAGCCTGGAGGGGGCTGCAATCAGCCAGTCATCCAGGTAAGGGTACACCCGCACCCTTCAGCGCCGCAGGAATGCTGTCACTACTGCCATGCATTTTACACTGCTGAAAGTTATTTTAGGTATAGGCCCAGTTTTGAATTCAGTTTTAAAAGGTGTTCAGGAAGATTGTCAAAGAAACGATGCTAATTATATTCTTGGGGTCCAGGAAAGTACAAGAAGCTAATCTGGCAGTGACTGACCCGAGGACAGAACCATTAGAAATTGTGAACTTAAAATGTCCGGGGCAGTACCCTTTCCTTTGAGCCCCATGTCAAACATGTAACTGGAGTAATACAACAAGGAACATGAGACCTGTCTGTCTGAGGGAGGACCGCTTTGTGGCCCATTAGGCTTTCACATCACACAAACAGCCTGCACCTCTACCCATTGTGAAGATGAACCTATTACGGGTCACAGACACTTTGTGTTGGATATGACGACAGTAGGCCCCCACCTAGACTGGGAGGCATCCATGGCGAAAGTCATCTGAAGCCCCAGCTAAAAGAAGGGGAGCCTTGGAGGAGGGCCACAAACCAACCACTTTAACAGACTGAACTAAGGGTTTTGTCACCTGCGTGGGATTTAAGCTGGTGACTGTAGGCTCCATACCTTACTTACAGTCAGCAGAATATCTTATCTAGCCTTGAATTTAGCAGAGACTCTGCCAGAGACTGCAACTTGCTCTAAAGGACATATACAAATAAAAAGCCCTTGGAGCTAGCTGTTCCATGCCCAAGGAGGCTAAAGTGTAGGCTCGACTGTCCATGGCATCAAACTTGCGTGACTCAAGAGGTGCGCAGTGACCTCCTGGAGACAACAGCCGTCATTCTCAATGAGAAGAACAATCACATCAGATATGGAACGAGTGGCATACACTGGCATATGTCTGCCTGCTTGGTGACAGCTGTCAGACAAGGTCCCTAGTGCAGTGGAACCAAACTGACAGGCATACGAGGCACATTAATAGCAAAATATATGAAATAAGTCAGTGCTCTAATGAGTCAATATAATTGTATGGTTATCAACGTGCAGCTTCAATGTACTGTACAATATGTTACATTATCATGTAAGGGGCAAGGGGAAACAGACTTCTAGGAAAACATAAAGTGAACTTACAAGCTCAAATGGGCAGACTGGGTGGGCCATAGGCCCTTATCTGCTGACACTGTCTATGTATATGTATCATTATGTATGTTATACTTTGATATATAAAACATGAAAAATTAAAAATCTTGGGAATGTTGCGTAAAGAAAGCGGGTAGCTCAATAGATTGATTCAATGTAGATTCAGCCACCACCTCAAGGAGAAACTTAGGGTTGGTGCGCAGAGCCACACGTTCCTTGTGAAAAATCAAGTAAGGGATTTTATACATCAGGGCCTGAAATTCGGAAATGTGCCAAGCAGAAGTAATGGCCACGAGGAAGAGTGTCTTCCAAGAAAGGAACTTTAAATCTGCTGTAGCTGCCAGCTCAAAGGGAGGCAGGGTAAGCGTCTTCTGAATAAAATTTAAGTCCCAAGGAGGGGCAGGAATGCAGATGGGGGGGGGGTCTCAAATGGAGAACCCCTCTGAGGAAGGTCTTAGAGACTTCCAACTGAGCAAAAGTCCTGTCCCTGAAGGAAATATGGTAGGCTGAAATTGCTGCCATATGGACCTTTAATGAGGAATGTCCGAGACCCAGATTGAAGAGATGGCGCATGTAATCCAGGACTTTAGTAGCTGGGCAAGAGAAAGGTTCTAAATCCTTTGAAGTGGCCAAAATTGAAAACCGTTTCCACTTCATGGCGTAGGCGGACCTGGTGGAAGGCTTTCTGGCCTCTACCAAGATGTCAGCTACTAGCAGAAAGACTCCGAAGCGGGATTTTACTATGTCTGCAGGAGCCATGCATGCAAATGAAGGGATATGAGATCTGGATGAACAAGGGTCCCCTGATGCTGGGTCAACAACTGCTGCGAAAGAGGAAGAGGAAGTGGAGGTTCCTCTGAAAACTGTTGCATAAGAGAGAACCAAACTTACCTGGGCCAGAAGGGAGCAATGAGAATCATTCAAGCTCCCTCCGACCTGAGCTTGTTCAGGACCCTCGGAATTAAGGGAATAGGAGGGAAAGCATAAACAAATCTCTCCCTCCATGTGAGAGATGGAGAGTTCCGCAAAAAATGTCTCGCCCTGTGGCGAGCGAGCAGAAGGCGGGAAATTTTGCATTTTGGGGAGACGTGAAGAGGTCTATCTGAGGCGTTCCCCACTGCAGAAAGATGTCTATGACTTCTTGATCCAGTTCCCATTCGTGGGCCCTGGCAGAGGACAGACAGTTGGTCTGCCAGTGTGTTTTCCACTCCCAGAACATGAATAGCAGTCAAGTGAAGGTGATGCTGGGTTGTCCAAAGCCAGACTCTCATCAATTCCAGCACAGAGGGTAGAAAGCATTCCTCCCAGCTTGCTGAGATACCAGACTACGCACATGTTGTCTGTTTGTATGAGGAGATGACCGCTAAGGATAAAGGAGTGCAGAGCCTGAAGGGCATAAAGGACTGCTCTTAGAGCACATTTATGTGTAGATCTTGTTCGAATGTGGACCAGCTGCCCAGAGTCCTTTGAAATCAGACAAGGGCTCCCTAGCCTTCACCTGACGCATATGTCATCCATGTCTGGGAGAGGGGTTTGATGCTGAAGTGAACTCCCAGGCACAGGTTCTCCTGCACCATCCACCATTGTAAGTCCCTGATCATGGGATCAGAAACTAGTACTTCCTGGTCTAGATTGTCCAGGTTTGGTCCCATCGAGACCGAAGCGTCCAGTGAGAGATCCTCAAATGGAGCTGCGTGGTGTGGAACTGTTGGAATGGCAGCCGCCATTAGCCCAAGAAGGCAAAGGACTGACCTGGCGCAGACCCTCCTGCGAGTGGAGAGAAGACTGGCCTGAGTCTGGAGGGTATCCACCCTCTCTGGAGGCAAAAAGGCGTTGCTGATGGTTGTGTCCAGAATCGCCCCTATAAACTGGAGGCGTTGGGAAGGGACCAAATGGGACTTCACTTGGTTGATGGTGATACCCAGGCTGGTGAAAACCTGCAGGGAAAAGGAGTGCAGGAGTTCCTCCCTGGACGGGGTCCCCCAAGAGCCAATTGTCCAGGTATGTAAATGCCTGTACTCCCAGAGTATGCAGGTGGGCCGCTACCACAGACAGGCATTTGGTAAAAACTCGGGGAGCCAAAGACAGACCAAACGGCAGGGTCTTGAACTGGTAGTGGTTCCCCTGAAAGCAAAAATGGAGGAATCTGCAGTGGGAAGGGCATATGGGGATATGCAGGTAGGCATCCTGCATGTCCAAAGTGCACAGCCACTGTCCCTGCCGAAGGAGCAGTAGAAAGCTGTAAAGAGAGCATTCTGAATCATTTGTACTCCATGAACATGTTCAGGGAGCCGAGGTCTAGAATCGCCCTCACATCTCCCGTCTTCTTTGGAACCAGGAAGAAACACAAGTAGTAGCCTGTCCCCTGAAATTAGTCGGGGACTGGTTCCATCGCCGCCTTCGATAGAAGGGAGGTGATTTCATCTAGTAGGAAGATGTTGCAGGGATTAAGATGACTGGGGGGTGTCTTTGGGGTGGTTTCTGAAGAAACTCGATTGAGTGT
This sequence comes from Neoceratodus forsteri, assembly GCA_016271365.2. NCBI lineage: Eukaryota > Metazoa > Chordata > Ceratodontiformes > Ceratodontidae > Neoceratodus > Neoceratodus forsteri. The sequence goes on from JADMNL010000027.1 coordinate 273,028,985, forward strand.
CCTGCTGAAATTAACTGGAGCATCCAAGCATCTGACATTATCCTCGCCCAGCCTGGCAGATGGAAGGAGAATCCCCCCCCTACTGGTTCCTCTGGGATCTCCAGAGGCAGTGGGAGAGGCGGGGAGTCAGGAGATGTGGGGCAGCGCAGCAGCAGAGGCTCCCGCAGCCTTTTTGATAGGGGGAGGCTTTGTTGCTGGAGGAGCCCCAACGCTTGTTGGGCCGCTTGCCCTGTGGTTTTGGATGGTTGCGTCTACGAAAGGGACACAGCTGTCCTTGAGGGGACCTGTACATAGAATCTACAGACTTGAGTGCAGTGCCCTTCTCCTGCAGGTTGGTAATGTCCTTGACGTCACCCCCAAACAGCACCGAACCCCTTAAGAGAGCACCCTGGATAGCGGATTGCACTTCAGGGACCAATACTGACACTCTGAGCCAGGCATGGTGCCGTAAGCCTACGGTGAAAGTGGAGCTCCTTCCGGCTGAGCCACTGCGCCCTAAGTGGCACGAAGCATGTGCCTACTGGCTGAACGAGCAGAACTGACAAGATCTGCCATTTCTGCTTAGTCAGACTCAGGAAGGGAGTCCAATTTTGATTCCACCTGACTAAGGATGGTTTTCTGAAAGTCCCCCATATGTGCTACATAGTTCAGGGCCCTAATACCCAGGGTAGAAGAGGAATAAATCTTCTAGTATTGGTCCAGAAGCCACGACTCCTTGTCAGGTGGGGATGAGCTGAGGTATTTTGGATTAGCGGAACGGCCTGAGCAGCACTAATAATGACTGAATCCGCCTTGGGGTGTAGGTTCAAAAAATCTATACTCTCGGGAGCCTGATGTAGCTGGTCTGCCTTCCTCAGAAGGGGGGGCTAATGCGGACGGTTGTTTCCAAATAGTGGAAACAAGGACCACGTGAGGCTCCATCTAGGGTGGAATCAGCGTAGGAGCAGTCTCGGGCAGATCCAAATGAGCAGTGAATTTTTTACGCTGTGGGTCTGGCTCCAGTGATTGCCACTGATGGACTTCCTGGATTTTCCTCAGTAACTCCAGAAATGAGGGATCCTCCAGAGGAGACTTCGGAAGGGTCCTTGGTCTGGGGCGGTCTGGAGTACGTGGCTCGTCATCCGGATCAGAGCATCCCTCTGAGTCTGAGTGAGATGTATCAGACGAAGATGAGGAGGCTCCTCCCAACATGAGGGAGGGAGGGCCCCTTTAGGGAGTTCCCTGTGGTGCGTATCCTCCCCACCCCAGGTGCTAGAGGGCTCTCCTTTGGTGTCGTGTAAGGGAGGAGGTAGTCTTCCGTCTCCGATGTAGGGGATCCTATAAAGGGTCCGGCGTCGGTAGATGACACTACCTTTCTTGTGAGTTGAGCCTTGGCCTCAGCCCACCAGGAGGCCAGAGTCTCCTTCAAGTCCGCTGGTGGCAGAGGCATGAGGGGTGGAAAAAGAGGAGGAGGGTGATATGGATACTGTGGATATCCATAAAAAAATATCCATAACCCGACGGCGGAAAGCCCAGCATCGGGTACTGGGTACTGCAGCGTCTGGTACTGAGGCACCAGATACTGCGGAGCCAGGTATGGCCGCACCAGGTACTGGGTTGATAGCCGTGGAGCCAGGGGCTGTGGTGGAACAGAGGATCTGGCAGAGGCCTAGCTGGCGGGCCAGGGAAAGAAAGGCTGGCCGCAGGGACAGGACAGGTGTCAGAATACCATCTGGCAAGGAGACGCAGATGGCGCTGGGCCGGTGCCTGAGGTCCGTTCCAAAGGAGGAGGCCCTGATGGCAGCGTGTCAAGAACCTCTGTGACAACCGGGAGGAAGGATCAGAGTCCCAAGGGTCAGAGAGAGGGGCGAAGGGATCTCAGAGGTAACAAGCAGCGTTGCGGAGAACCTGGAGTGTCAAACTGATAGAGAGGGCGGCGCCGGAAGGCTCCTTGGCCGGGCGGTAGGTCCGACGTCCGCCTCATTAACCGCACTCAGGCGGGTGTCGGAGGAGCAGACGCCAGACTTATTGGATCCCTTGCCAGAGGAAGGCACGCTGGAGATGTGGCCTTGTCAGGTGAAAGTTTTGCTGTGCACCCTCCTGAAGGAGCGAGCAGCTTAGCAGCCTTGTCCGGGCAGACGGTGGCACCAGTGTCCGACTTAGCAGACCCGCTCAAACCAGAGGACTGCGTGGTGGAAGTGGCCTTCCAGAAGCAGAGGCCTTTTTCCCCAGAGGCTCCCGAAGGGCCAGAGCGCGAGCCAGATGGGAGGGGCGACACCTTCTTAACCACTAAGAAGGTTGTCATGGAGCAATGCCCCGGAGGGGATGTTACCTTCAATGCTGCGACTCCAGCCGGAGCCATGGTGGCCGTGAAAGCAGATTCCCGCTCCAGATGCTTCTCCTTGTCCCATTTCTTCTTGTGACCTTCAGGGGAAGTGGACGCCTACCTTAACTTCTTTAGCTCCTTCTACATGGATGCCTTTTTTTTCTTGAGGGTATGGGCTTCCAAGGAATGCTGCCTTCTTTTCCGGGTAGCAGAGTTAAAGTGTTGGTACTTCTCCACTGGTCTGGGCTCACACAGAAGAGGCACAAGGAATGGCCGTCCTTGTGTGGCAGTTAAGAGCCACATGAGTTGCACTTATGTTTATGCGATTCTGAGGGCGTCGGGGACAACATACACAGCGAAATGATCAATTAGTCAAGAAAAGAGGAAAAAAAAACGAGGTCGAAAAGTCCAAAAACTAGACCGAACGACTGACGAGCGTGTAACTCTACCGCAAAGAACTTTCACAAACCGACGGCGGGGAAGAACTGGAAGGCGGCCTGGGGGACCTCCCCTTCATACTGACATTGCATAACGCCAGTCTCCTGCTGTGGGGGCGGTCCTCGCCAGAGACCGTTTGCTAGAAATTTTTTCGTGGGGTCCTAAAGCATGGCGGGTCAGTCCTATATGTGAATACCTACTACAAGAGCCCTCTCAAAGTAAGATCTGGCATAGTAACATAGCCAGCACGGAGTGATCAGCAATGGCACAAGGCCGGTTCCCACCACAGTGACACTGGATGGGGGTGCGCCCACTGAAACAGGAAATCAGCAGCGTGGCTCTCCAACAAAGACCCTAGGGCTGTTGCAGGAGCCAAATGCTCTACCTGGCTGGACGACCCCACCTGCAGCTTCAGTTCCACTGACCTTGAAGGACTATGGACCAATTTCACCAGCAGACACATACAGGCCTGGACGCTGCACCCACTGCTCTATAAGAGCTGGCCCAAAGGTAAGACTGCCCACGGAGTCCCCACTTACAGACAGAGGCGGAGCTCAGGATGGAGATTCCAACCTCCTAGAACCAGAGTCCCTCGGCGACACTGAAGGTAATGGCAGGGCCCACACAGATATCATAGCAGACCTTGCAGAGGGCAACATTGGCTAGTGCGTTTTCCTTTTCCTACAGGAAGTGGAAAAAGTTGAGGTTAAGCAGTGTCACGACCTCGAAGCAGAATGGGATCGACGCCATCTGTGCTTATGGGAGGACTGCCCACACACACACACACACACCACACCCTAGAGTGAGAACCCTTGCTGACAGTGAAAGAGGATCGGACATGGCCTCATTGCCAGAGCAGCCTGCTTGTTCAGGCACCTCATCATCCTCCGTGGTCTTCGCCCACTGACACTTGACAGGGCTGAGAGAAACTGAAAAATATATTTTTGTTCAAATACACAACTGACACAAAAATAAACTCTAGCTTTAAAACACTAAAACCTACAGAAATGAAAATTATGTACCTACCATAATTCCTGATCTTTCTGTGTATCTTCAACATTCATCACATTTAGGTTCTGGCCGGAAGTCACGACCCGCGGGAGCTTTTTTTGGGATGGGTGGAGTCGACGCACCGACAGCACCGCCCTCGCAGATGCACTGTGTGGTACTCGCAGGTTGCCCGTTAGGTGTAGTTGACCCCGCCCTCTCGCCAGTTCTGAGTTGCTGTACAGTAAGAAAGGTTGGGAGGGACAAGAAAATCCAAGGGCAGACAAAGGAAAAGATATACAAACTAAAAGGAGAAATAAATGACGGCGAGGACAGAAGGAGACTGAGAAAACTAAGGGATTGGGAAGGTCCCCAATCTCTGGAAGCAGAAAAGGGAGTGAAAAACAAGAAATGGGGACGACACATATCCCTGGACTGTTGGACTGTCTCCAGATTGTACAGGAACTGTGAAGGAATAGCCAGAAGGCTGAGTTGCCAGAATTCAAGGCACAGAATCACTGGCAAGAACTCCAGCGTGAGTAGAGGCGGCAATTCTGGAAGAAAGGGATAGGAACAGGGTTGTCCTCCCCCGAAACCACACATCTGGAAGGAAAGAAACAATAAGTCTCCTAAATTAAATTGAGGGAAGAGTCCCCAAGGACAAGAACGAATGAGGAGAGAGAAAGAGAGGGCAACCACCAACCCCCACCCCAAAAGGGTGGAGCAGAGCATTGAGGGAGAGAAGTGCCCTCCTTAGAAGGTGTAAAATCCTCGTGGTGGCCAAGGTCACCCTGCTCCTGACCAGTGGAAAGGAAGGGGGCGCGCCACACAGAGGGAGGATGACACAGAAACTGAGGCCCCAGTGGGATGGTGGGTGGGATTTGTGATGAATGGTGACGATACACAAGATGAGGAATTATGGTAGATGTAATTTTCATATCTTATCTGTGTCAATCTTCACCATTCATCACATCTGGTGAGTACCGAGCCTCCCCAAATGGGGCTCTAGACCCCAAAGGACTAAGTCCCTAGCTCCCAGTGGGGAGAAACACAGAGGAGAACTTTACGGCCTGGCGAGAGGAGACGATGACTCTGAGGGGCAGAAGGTTGCCCCGACAGACACCACCTCACCCTATGGGAGAAAAGGTGGGTTCTCCAGTACGCGGAGGAAATCATCCTACGCTGGGCCAAGGGTGACAACCGGGAAAGATGCAGCCATGCCATCCGCCTAGTGCAGATCGCTGTCCCTACAACCCTGGAAGCTACCTCGCTGGCGTGGTAAGATGCCCTTGCTTGGTGCCTTGCTAGCTCCAGGCCACATGCAGAGTGTGCAATGACTTGTCTGGTTACCTCCGAATCAGGCATAGAGGATAGAAATTGACCTAGCCTGGACCACAGAAACCTAACATAGGTAGCATAGTGGGCCTGATGAGCAGAAATAGAAAGAAACAACCGTGCAGAGTAGAAGGTCCTCCTCCCCAGAAGTCAAAATCCATAGAATCGATCTGGGGCTGGTCATGGTGGAGGGCGTGAAGCCCATCGGGAGTGTCCAGCTGCGTCAGTCTTCACTGAGGATGAGACATATGACCTGGAGACACCCTGGGGCGCAGCACAATACCTCTGGCTCAGATCCCTAGGGGCTGGGACTCCGGAAAGGGTCTTTGCCAGAACCGCAATGATGCCTCCTGGAAAGGAGCAGCCAGGTGGGCACCAAAAGGGTGTCCGCACTGAAATCGGCTAGGAAGGCACGTGTCGGATGCTCCGGATTGTGCCGAGTGGGTGGGGTGACATGCAGGTCTTCCATCATCCTCATGAGGAAACGCTGATGATCTGCGAGATCAGCAGCAGGGGAGATGTGGACAGAGGGCTCTTCTCCTGATGAGGAGGAAGCGGAAGACCTTGGAGATCCAGAGGGTGGCTGCTCAGGGGGAAGGTGGAACACCCACTTGTCCATGGCCCTGACGTACATAGGGAAGTGAGCAGCCGCACCCCTGAATTGCTCCCAGAAGAGAGGTCCCCTAGGAACAAGAATGCCTAGGACAGCATGAGATGGTGACAGAGAAGTAGGGGGCTAAGTCAACAACAAAAGGCGATCGTCCTCTGTCCAGGCAAGAGAGGCGCACAGGAGCCCCAAGGAAGGAGGGCTCTGAAAACCCAACAGCTGACAGCTGATCAACCATGCTGGAACTGCCTAGGTTGTGCCCTAAAGAATCCCCCCCGTGAGGTGACCGGGACAGTGGAATTCCAAAAGGATAGTCCCTTCCCTCCAAAGACCAGGGCCTTCTCGAGGAGACCAAGAAAGGATGGGGGTCTGCACTACGACTCCTTCCCCGAACCTGGGTGGGTCCTGGAAAAGGGTTGCCGCATCGAACCCAGATTCTTCTGAATCCGAAAGAGCCCTCCTCCTCGCAAACACCAGCCTACGCAGCTGACAACCCTGGTCAGTCGCCGAGGGGACCTCCCAGGGAGTAGCAACCTCCCCTCCCGTGGGTGCTCCGGTCAGCCCTAAAGTTGGGCAATCCAAGCACACCACCTGAGAGAGTAACCCAACTGAGGGGGGCAGAAAACCCTCTGAGCCCAGGCTGCAGGGCAATAGTGGCCTGCACTATCGCTTGCTGGTCATCACCCCCAGGCCCCAGACTAAGGGGCTACCGCCCACTCCTCAAAAGAAGTCTGGCTCCGGTCAGCTGAGAAAACTACCAGGGTGTCCACATGGGCCGCCAACTCCAAAGAGTCGGACAACCGGTCCGAACCAGACTGAGTCCGTCTCAGAAGAGGTAGAGACCGAAGTCCGGTGCCAGAACGTACGCCCACTCCTGTCTGTACTGAAGGAGGTGCCAGTCCAGGTGTCTGAACCAGAGCTGGCACCGAACTCCCCCATGGTACCATGAATGATGCCCGAAAAGATGGTGCAGAGAGTGGCAGCAGAGCCAGAGTCTAAGTTTACCACGGCGCAGTCCTGTCCAACAGTGCTGCGAATGGCACCGGAGTCAGGGACAGCGCCGACAGCGATACTAACAGCTCCTTCGGCGCCACAAGCAGACCAGAGCTAGACACGGCACTGTCCCCAGCTCGTGGCACTGAGGCGAGAAATGGTCGAAGACTGTGCCGCAGAACTTCCCACAGCGCCACGAACGTCGTTGACAGCAGAGATGGCACCGAGCAGCAGACAGGTGCCGACCATGGCACTGCGGCCCAAGACGGCGACTGACGGTGTCATGGACGGTGCCGACCTAGGCTTCCCAGCCCAAGGAAAACTACACCGGGGGAGCCTTTGCCCCCGAAGGGGCAATTGCCAGAGCAGTGCCTCTCGCCCGCTCCCCAGGGAACTGGGCCTCTGCAACCCATGGAAAGGGCTTCATGACGGCGATGCTACTAGAAGCAAAAGCCCCCTCTTCCACGGTCCTTACAGAATCGAGAGGGGACCCGGAGGAAAGGCCGAGACAGCGGCATGGCCAGACAAGTGCGCGCCCATCCCCCAAAAGTCGGCAGATCTCGTCCAGCTTTCTGTGCGTGTTGATCAATGACACGACGGTCCACGGAGAAGCAGGCGTTGCACGAATCCATGTCGTGAAGCAGGCCCAGACATGCAAGGCAACAATCATGCTGGTCGCTAACTGAGTACTTGTGGCCACATGGGCACTGACACATAGGGGGCCGGCCCGCTTTCAGCAATTTTTTTGCCCTCCGACTGAGACCTGATCGACGGAAAAACAATTCAAAAACAGACTCGACATCGCAGAAATATAAGAAACGGAACCGGCAGGTAAAACTTTCGGCCTCGAAGACACGAGAAGGCTTTTTTTTTTTTTTAAATTCAGGTTTATTGACACACAGGTACATTAATACATTAGTCAGATAAATAAAAAAGGAACCTGGTTTTCACATGAGTAAACAACTGAGTAATCCATTAGATTCTAGGCTTAGTTTACAGGAGTGTAGAGTAGTCCATAAGTTTTTATATAGTCTTTAAAATTGTGTAATAAAAGAAAGAGGATTTCATTTTCTAATCCAATTTATTTGATATGATGTACCCTGCCCTCTCCTATCCTTCAGACCCCCTCCAAATCTCCCATTTGGTCCATCTCTGGGTATAAAGCGCAACTCGATTTATTTTAAAGGCGAGTTCTTCAAGCTCAGAGATGTTCTGGATCACTGATATCCAATCTTGTTTCCTGGGGGGTAGGGGGTTGAGCCATGATCTAGTAATGGCTTTATGAGCCGCAGTTATAAGAATCGCCTAGAGATACATGGAGTCGGGCCCTTTCATACCCACTGGTGGGACTCCAAGTACTGCCTCCATCCATCCAAGTGGAAAATCTAAGGATAAGATCTCTTTCAATGCATTAGAAACCTCGGACCAATATGTCTGGAGTTTCAGGCAAGCCCAAAAAATGTGAAGGTGGTCTGCTACCTCCTCCCCACAAGCCCTCCAACACCGAGCTGGGTATTCTGGGTTCCTTTTATTTAGTGTTTCGGGGGTGAGAAAATATCGGACCCTTACCTTCCAGGCAAATTCTTGCCACAGGGGAGACCGGGCCGTCTTTTTGGCTATGTTGAAAATAGAGCCTCAGTCAGGAATTGGGGAGTCCAAGTTAGCCTCCTCCCGCCACCTTGTCTTTATTTTAATTAGTGGGTCGCTCTTCACCGTAGCAAGAGACTTATAAAGATGGGAGAGCAAGCCTCTTTGGTTAGGTGCAGCTCTAGCCTTTTGAATAGATAGCAAGAAGGGGGCAGCCCTGGACGGGTCTTCATCTTTCTTTTGGAGGGAGACTATGTACGCTCTGACTTGCAAGAACCTGAAGTGATCTGAACTTCTCAGGCCAAATGTGTTCTTAAGGGTGGTGAAGTCCAGAATCGTGTCTCCGTGCACAAACTGGCCTAGGTGCCCCAGGCCAGCCCTGCCCCATTGTCTGTATGTAAGGTCCATGCGATTTTGGGGTAGGGAGATCGCAGCCCATGCCAGACTTTTCAAAGGCCAGACAGAGGATTGTAGTTTATACTTTGCCACAGCCTGGGGACTGAGCGAATAGCATCCCCAACTGATGTAGCTTAGGGGATGCGTGTCTATGGGCAGATAGTGGTATAACCAGACAATCCCCAAGGGGCAGCCTCCCACCTTCTTCCTCCTCACCTTTCTCCATGTCCCTCCAGCCTGCAGTGGAGTTCGAGTTAGCGCACTGCAGAGGATTTTTCAGTTGTACTACCAGGAAATAATCCTCTAGTTCAGGGAGGGACCTACCCCCTTTGAGAAGGCCGTTGTTGATAGCTCCACACGTGGTGAGACTATGGCGGGAGACGAAGAACTGGTGGGAGGGTGGGTCGACCACACCTAACGGCCAACCCCTGAGCGCCACGCAGTGAGTCAGCCTAGAGGGCGGCGCTGTTGGTGCATCTACCCCCCAAAAAAAAGATCTTACGGGGTCGTGATCTCCAGCCAGAACCCAAATGTGATGAATGGTAAAAACTGACACACAAGATCTGAACACTACTGTCATAGACTTAAAGTTCTGACCCCCAGTGGAAGAGCAATGAAACTGATGCACATTTGACGTCGGTAAACAAGGAACCGAGATTGATGGGTGCTAATGCCATGTAACATTCTTCCTAGCAGAAGTCCCCACTGAGTGGAAACATGCCACCGTGATCCCACTTCTCAAGTGTGGTGATGCCTCTAACCCAGGCAACTACCAGCACATCTCCCTCCTACCGACCCTTGCCAAGATAAAAGAACGGCCGGTTCTCTCTCGCCTATCCACCTATCTGGACTCCTCTTCCTTTTTCTCCCCCTACCAGTCTGGCTTTAGGAAATCCTACTCCATTACCACCTCCCTTTTCAGGATTACAGACTCCATCCTCACAGAGATGGATGCTGGCCACATCACTGCTGCCATCTTTATCGACCTGGCAAAGGCTTTCGATACTGTGACTCTCTCTCTTCTGACCAAACTTGCCAATGCTGGTCTATCCGACTGGGCCACATCTTGGTTCCATTCCTACCTCACTGGCAGATCCCAAGCTGTCTGTATCAGTTTGTCCACGTCGGATCCCCTCCCAATCATGTCAGGAGTGCCACAAGGCTCTGTCTTAGGCCCCCTCCTGTTCTCGGTCTTCCTGAATGACCTGCCATCCGCCTGCACACACCACCATCCACATGTACGTAGACGACATGGTGCTATACGCATCTGGGCCCTCGTCCTTGAAAGTTGCGACCAGACTACAGCAAGACTTCATCTCAGTCCAGCACAGGCTCCGCTCAAGTAACCTCCTCCTAAATGCCAACAAAACAGTCTCCTTAACCTTTGGCATGAGGTAAAAAATGTCTAGGCTCCCTTCACCATTAAGGGTCCCCTCTGGAGTCCTGCACCACCCTCAGATACCTCGGTGTCTGGCTTGACCAGCACCTCAACTTTTCCACACATATTGACTCTTTACTCAAGAAGCTGCACCCTAGGCTTGGTGCACTTTACTGGAATCGTGACGGCATCCCCCTTCCAATCAGAAAGGACATTGTGAAAAAAATTATCCTCCCTGTCCTCAACTATGGGGACGTAGTCTTCGGCGCCGGCCCAAAGACCACATTAGCCAGGCTGGACCCTCTCTTCCACTCTTTTTGCCGCTTTGCCCTGAACAGCCCCTACTCCACACACCACTGTGCCCTATATCAAGCAATGAACCTCACCTCTCTTGACAATCACAGGCTAACCCACTGCACAAAAATCCCGGCAAAGTATTGGTCGCAGCGTCTCCCCTCCTACCTCTCCAACGTCTTAAACCCTAGTGCACAAGCATACACACTCAGAAACTCACCCAGGACCCTAGCTGTCCCCTACCGGTCTACCTCAACAGGGCAGTCAGGTTTCAGCTACCGCATTCCCATGCTGTGGAACTCTCTCCCAGCAAACATCTGTCGCTTCACCTCCCTTTCGCACCTAAACTCCATGCTCCAAAATCATTTCGTCCCTACCTGTGCTTGTGTCTAGGTGTTTCCCAATCACTAGTAAAATCTCTGGGTATGTCTGCACTTAGCAAATTGCAATTAATCGGTGCCTAACTATTGTTCTCTCGCCTTATACCGTCTCTCATATGGCTCAAAGTTAATTTTATTGTACACCTGCTGTATGTAACTGTGTTTATCAACCGACTCTCTCAATCCACTGTGAACGGGAATCAGAACCGAATGCTAGCGATCTTTCACAATGTATTCACTTGTCTATATTGTCTTCAACTGTCTACCTCATGCCGTATGTACTGTGTTTACCAATTGACTCTCTCAAGCTACTACTGACTTGTAATCAGAACTAAATGTTAGTGTTTCTCCCACTATATATTCACTTGTCTATACTGTTTTCAACTGTCTACCTATGTTTCCCCCTCCCCAGGACACATCTACAATCGAGCAGTATTCTGCTCAGTATGCCTCCTAGTAAACGCTGCAAATAAATAAATCACGTTGAATCTTTGGCAAAAGGCTTACAACATCATTTACGTTAATGCTTCTGCCTCGTGCTAGCCTTCTGAAAAGTTCTGGCTCCTGCTTGGGTTCGAACGCCTCTGGCTTAGACCCACTAGTGGGACTCAATGGTGAAAACTGATTCAAGGAAAATTGTTAATTACATGTTGCTGGACATCCTGAGAAAAGCCAGCAGTATGCAGTCAGGAATGCCTTCTAATACAGAGGTCTGCAGCAGCAGAGACGGAGGGAGGCAGTATCAAAGGCATCCATAGCAGTTTTGAGCCAATTACTGTCAGCAACTCAGTTCCATGTGTGACAGTCTGCAGAATCTTTTGCTTAGTTTCAGAATCTGGCACGGACTCTGCCAGAGATTTAAGCGAGCTCCAAGGGTATACTCATATTTTGAAAAACACCCATAGTGTCAATCTTGTGTGCTTCCTTGTTAATAGGGTGTGTAGTGATCTCTTGGGGAAGAATGGCTGTCATTCTCAGTGAGAACAACCATGGCATCAGCTATAGGTTGAGAAACATACACTGGTCTATCCTTAGGGGCGGTGTATTTCCTAACTGCTTGCAGACAGAAGGGATAGAGGTAGGACTATTCCAGACCGCAGACAAGGTTTCAAACGTGGGTGAAACAGGAGGAACTAAACTGACTGACATGGTAGAAACGTTTAACCACTGCAGACAGAGATGTTTACTTGGGGCAATGGCTGAAAGCATATTCCTGAGCAAAGCTCAGAAAGCCACATCCTCCTGTGGAACAGAAGATGGGCCTGGGTCCGAAGAATCCAGGCTAAGGAAAGAGTCTCTATTGCTACCCTCAGAAATGAAGAGGCAGAGGTCAGACTTGTCCCCCTCCACATCCCTGGAGTGAAGGTCATTTGGGGGGGGGGGGTCATAGGCCCTTCCATCCAGAACGCAGCATTGGCAACACCGGCCCAAGGTGATGAGGGGCCTGTGCCAGAGGTGACGCCATAACCGGAACTGAATCTGGTGCCAGGGAGATCCCCAGCACCAAGGGCAGCATGGAACCAACGCAAGGCCTAAACCCGGACAATGCAAGTGACCAGCAATGGCAGAGTCCTATCAGTCCTTCTCTTCCAGGGAACCCCCAATTCCCGAAGAGGAAGACGATGAAGAAGAGGAGGAGGAGGAGGAGGAATGGCTACTGGGTGATGAGTAGCCAGACCTATCCTTATGGCTAGCCCCACTCGAGCGTTGGTGGCTCACCGGCCGACGTCAGCCTGAAGACCGACGTCGGGAGCGGTCCAGTCTAGCAGAACGAAAACGGCTCCTGGTGTAAGACCTGACCCGGCGTCTGCTACCCGATCTGGTAGAGTGCCAGTGTCGGTGTACGTACCGTGATCGGGAACGGGCCCTGGAGAGGAGAAGGTGTATGCCGGCTCTCGGGAAGAAGCACCTCCTGGCTGTGGTTCACCCGCGGGTCTGGGACCGTGGCAGGGTCGGCTGGGGTCCACTTGACCTGCCCCACCAGAAGGAAAACAGACCCTGGAGCTCATCCTTCAAAAACAGAGGCCGCTTTCCTGGAAATGGAATATCCAAAACGTCGACCTTAGAAGGGCAGCCCCCTTCTGAGCCTGGGGGGGGGGAGACGGACTTAGGGGATGATGACGCAGGCCCTTCACCGGCTGAGTCTGGATCCATCGCCCCATCACCTGGCATCAGTAAGTAGACCGACGACGAGGTTTCGACCAGGGGCGCAGGAGTGTCCTTGGACTCTGAGGGCGCGGTCTTGACTGGCGGCGTCAGGGCCTTGGAAGGTGGGGCTGAAGCTTGCACCTCTGAGGACTTCACGGTGACCCTTAGCGGAATCACCTTAGACTTCGCTGGCCTCTCCCCCGAAGGCCCAGCCTTAGCCTGGTCTTTGGACTTTGGATGCCCACCTGAGCCCGTTGACCCACGGGCTGTCTTGGGAGAAGGCTGTGAGTGGGAGCGAGACTGGGACCTGGAACGGTGCCGGGACAGACTACGGTTCTTGTCGCGGGACCGCTTGGATTTCTCCTTCTGCTTCTTCCCTGAGGTGTGCTGATCCATTTTCCGCTCCAGCAGGTACGCTTTCAAGGCCTTCAAGCAGCAGATCTGAGTTCGGCTAGTGAACTTCTTACAAGCTGAACAGGCAGCGGTATCATGCTCAGGCCCCAGGCAAAAAACGCACGGTCTATGACCGTCTGTAGACGGAATTTGGCGTCCACAACACTTGTTGACGTGGGGTCCCGACGAGGAGACCGATGACAGTGAAGACATACGTGTAGGCGATGAAAAGTTGAAACTGTGGAGAAAATTAATAAATTTAGAGAAAAAGCAGAGGCTCTTTAGCTGGGCTGGCAAGCCAAGATGAGCAGAAACTCGTCACATGCGTGGGATTTGGTGGGAAAAGAACTGGGGTGGAGCTGGGTCCGCCCCCTTTTGTACCAGAGCTGACGTCGGGGGCAGTCCCTGCTGGGTACTGCTGGCTGAGAAGTTTTCCGGAGGGTCCTAGTGCCTGCGGCATTGTCCTAATTGTAATAACCTGCTGCAAGCGCTCCCACTCAAAGTAAGATTCACTGATTCCATCTCCCCTCCACTCCCCATCAACACTAGTGTCCCTCAGGGCTCAGTGCTTGGTCCCCTACTCTTCGCCATTCTCCTTAACGATCTTCCCACAGCCTACTCATCCTCGTCCATCCACATGTACGCAGACGATACCATTTTATACAGTTCTGGCAAAAACACTGCTGCTGTGGAAACCAGCTTACAGCATGACTGCAACCAAGTTCAGCTCTGGTTTGCTTCTCACCTGCTTTTTCTAAAAACCCCAAGACGACGGTCTCAATGACCTTTGGCACCAGGCAGAGACTCTCTAGGCTCCCGGCCCTACCCACCTTCCACACCCTTGACGGGACCATCCTGAAGGACACCGCCTCATTCAGATATCTGGGGGTTTGGCTGGACCAGCACTTCAACTTCTCTGTGCATATCAATGCTATCCTGAAGAAACTGCGCCCCAAGCCTGGTGCTCTGTACAGGAATCGTTGCTGCATCCCGCTGGCTGCAAGGCGTGAAATTCTCCAGAAGATGATGCTCCCCATCTTTTGACTACTGTGACCTAGTCTATGGTGCTGCTCCCAAATCTTCCCTGGCTAAGTTGGACACTCTAACTCCTTCTACCGCTTTGCTCTCTACTACCCATCCCGCTCCCACCACTGAACTCTATCGCTCTCGAACCTTCCTTCCACTATCTCACAGACATCTCACACTGTGCCAAATTAACTTCCAAATTCTGGTTCGGAGTGCTCCCATCCTATCTCTTATCCTCTCTCTCTACTCCACCCCCCCCAAACCACTCTCTCAGATCTGACACCCACACCTTGACGGTCCCTCACCACTCAACCCTCATCGGTCAGACTGGTTTCACCTATCGCTTCCTAAAATCTGAACTCCGAAATACAACACTCCACCTCCAACTACTCCTTACCTCTGCCACACACAAATACCTCTCCCTCAGCTGTTCCTGCTTTAACCCTCCTAATACCTATCCCCAGTTTCTGCCTTCCTACCCTGCCCCAAAGGGTTCTCAACATCCTGAAAGGGAAAATCAGGAAATGGCTACCCCTTCTCATATTCACTTCTTGCCTCTCCCCCTGCCCTTCTGGGTCACCCGTGTGCACAACCTACCCCATTCTTTTTACTCCAACAGCAGTTGCGTACCACCTCAAGCCTGCTCCTGGTACACTCATGCACTATAATGGTTCTGTCGCATTATTACTGTTTTGTACGTTTATATGTTCTTTTGAATGATTTAGGACATGTATTGTAATTTACCCAATGTTCCACTACTGTTTATTGTACAATACCTTGTTTTCCAACTGCTGCATAATCTTACAATGTTGTATTGTTTGTACTACCCATATACTATTGTAACTGATCATCCTTCACAACCCTATGTAACCCCTCCCCCCCCAGGTCGCACCGTGAGACGAGCAACTTGTTCAGTGTGCCCTCCTGGTGAAACATTTAAAGAAATAAACAAACACAAAAATAAGAAGTGCTACCTGTGCCTTAGGAAAGGTCTTGAGGTTCAGAAGACACGCCTTGGGGAGGATTGAGTGGAACCCTCTTGCTGTTGGCACTTCGACAGACAGGGTGGCAAAGTGATGGCCTGGGGGGGGGGGAAGAGACCCCAGAATGGGTTAAGAGAGCCAGATTTGTGACTGGCACCAATACCAGAACCAGGGGAAAACTCACTGAAGTCACTGTCACTGTGATTCGGTACAGCTACCAGAGAGACTAATGCCTCCAGCACTAAGGTCACCCTTGGCACAGACAGCATCAACCTTGACACTGACGAGACTGTGCTCAATTTGACCCCTTAGTCCAAGATCAGCATTTCAGCCCGCAGACAAACAGTACCAGCACCAGAGCTGGCAGCAATGTTCAAGTTCAAGTTTATTGCAGGAAAGACTCCGTTGAGCATGCTCATTCACAAGGAGGTCCTGAGGCACATACACATACAGTTCGCAATTACATAGACAAGAGATATAAAATGTAGAAGAAAAAAAAAAATATATATATATATAAAATACAAGAGGTATACACAATAGAAATCCTTATGCTATATATGCAGTACATTCCAGCTTTAACCTTGCCCTAAATTATGCAACACATTTCAGCTTAATAAGTAGAGCGTCTGTGTCACCTTCAGTGTTATTACTGTGAATGGTGACGGCCTAAGCAAGACAGTATGTCGACGATGTTAAGATGTGGACAAGGCCAGAGGCCCTGTTCCCGAAGGTGTGATGTGGTCTATTATTAGGGTGAACAGACAACAGAAGTTACTCCGCCAGCCACTCACAAGGAATCAGTGGTCCACCTGACACTACAAATGGAGACTCCAACACAAGCCCAGCAGGTGGGGGAGAGCTCTGTACCTGGCCCTACTCAGAAGAAAGGGGACCTGAGGGAATGGACCAAAATCCTACCTTCGGACATCCTGATCAGATGCCTGCCTCCAAAGGTTGGGACCTGATGGGCCAAGCTTCAGACCAATTAGGAGGGTGCGGCCATCAAAGGAGAAGCAGGCATCACAGGAGTCCATGTCGTGGCTTGTGGCATTAGAAATACTACTAATGTCCATAGCCAATGCTCATTTTCTCACCAAACATGCAAAAACAAAAGAGAGGGCCCTGGCACTTCTTAGACGCTTTTTTGGTTTCGGAAAAAATAAAAGTTACAGAAAGAAGTGAACGTAGGTGAACTGAGACACTACTCTCTCCCATGGTGTACACCTGACAGGCAAAACAGTCCTGAGGTAGGTGAGGGGGGTCAACAACAGTTATTGGCAAGCACGTATCACCACATGGTGTCACCGTGACTCATTGGGCCAATGGCCGTTGCTGGCCCCCTGGCCGGAAGATTGCTCCCTCAGGGTCCTGATGCCTCTGGCTTAGACCCAGTCGTGGGATGACAGTACAAAGACTGATTGTGCACACCTCGCACCATGCCACTGGGGGTTGGCAGGGGAGAGGGAGGATCGAGCATCCATAGGACTGCTATCCTCTCTTTTTGGGGGGGTCCAGGGTTAAGCCCAGCATCGCAGCGGCTCCCGGTGGCGACCAGAGGCACTGCAATGCTCAGATCTCAATAGTGGGTTGCAGAGCCACGACGGATGTCCTTGGCATCATTGCACGCTTGGGCTTTGCCCGGGTGGGGGCATACACCACGAGAAAACCCCCTCTGGCCACTGGTAGGCGATGGTGTGGCCAGAGGTTGGGACCCCACGTCATCGCCGGGCATCCAACGTCCAGAACCTGTCCCTTTCAAAAGGGTTGCAGTCCACAACACTGTAGATAGAGCGCCTAGGGAGTTAGGCGGTCCCTCCTCAGGGGGACGGGCAAGCAACCTGGGGAAGGGGTCCTTCGCACCAGAGAAGGACGGATGGAGCTTCAGGCAGACGGAAGACCGTCTCGGACCGCGTGCCCACACTGGAGAGAGTTCAATGGAGGAGCGGTGAGAAAAATAATTTTTTTGGGGGGAGAGAGAAAATGATTGTAGGAAGCTCTCTCATGCCAACACTGTGTGCTGATGTCACTCACAGCTTTGAGTTGGCTGATGTCCCAAGTAAGGGTAAAATTTAAAAAAATCTGCACGCAGGTACCAGAAAGTAAAGTCTGCTCGATGTGCTCCAACTGATGAGGATGCACTTCTCTCTAGCGCTTCAACCTCTACAGGTATTCCTAAGGGGGCATACCCATACCTGTTCCATTATCACAAACAATCACATAGCTTCAACTACTAACAAAAATCTGTATTATACTTTTTGTTGATTCTTTTTATAGATTTTTTGTTGGTAGTACAAGCTATGTGACTATTTGTGACAATGTGCTTCAAATGCAGGGAAATATTTATAAAATGTAACACTGTCTTAACAGCCACAGGATAAAAACCTGCCTGGGCAGGTTTGGGTTCGCCCCCTTAGGAAACCTGTAGGGTTCGAAGCACTAGGGGCAAATGTGTCCCCACCAGCTGAAGCACATGCAGCAATAAATTCTTCATTACATACAAAGCTACAGTTCCTGTAATTACTTTTTGGTACCTGTGTGCAGATTTGGTTTTCTGTGCCTGTTTCCAGGTAAGCCGCCTGTATCTGCACTGTTTCCATTGATGCGCTTTTTGTCTGTTCCCTAGTAAGGGTGCATGTTAGTAGATGTTAAGACTTTCCAGTGAAAACATGGAGCACAACAGTAACACTTGAAATAAATCAATAAAAAAGGTGTGGTGGGGCCGGGGGGTTACCCATAAAGGTCATAGAACATCTTTGGACTTGTTGGCTGTGGAAGCAGCTACATGGCAGCAGTTAAGCTCTAGCCAGAGCTGATACAGCTGTGGCAAGCTTAAAAAGCTCCGCAGAGCTAGTGCCGTCAGAGCCGCCGAATGCCATCTGTAAGATGGTGGCGGTAATGCAACTGTGCATGCGTGGCATTCACGCACGCATAGTTATGGTGAACGGCAATATGCCATTCGTAAGATGGCAGTGCCAGTAGAACTGCATGCATGCCGATGTTCTTGTCCTGGAATGCTGAAGTAACAGCCAAAATAGTGTGGCTGTTACTCTGCAGCGTCTGACCGCGGCGGAGTGTTACAAGCTCTGTTGGACTTTCGGAAGGATACTTCCAACAGTCCAATGGAAGGTGCCACAATCAGCCGTTTTCAGCCAGAGAAAGCAAAATGGCTGTAGGCTCTGCCCACAGCCATAAAAATGAGGCAAACAAATGTAAGCAATAAATCTTGGGATACTCAAGTGAGGGTTTAGGACCAGTTTTCTTTAGTTACACAGTTTTAATAGGTTAACTGCATTTATCAAAGTAATGACCAACATTTTTTTTTTTTTACAGTACCTTTATCTAATGTAAGAATTCCTGAGCGATCTTCCACATTTATTAAACCTACTCCAATTAATCCATGTCGAACATCTGTAATTAAACAGATACCAAAAAACACATTAAGATGATGTAGGGGAAAGCAAATGTCCGTATATGAGCAGTTCAATTATATAAAAAAAACGTGCATTTTGGTTTACTTACCCTTAAAGAAGTCCCCAGGATAGCCAGGAGGAGAGGGCACAAGTGGGGTATCCAAATTTACAATTGATTTCATTACTATTTCCAGTGCATTTCTGCCATACTATGTAAAGAAAAGTTAAATTTAGGTTACTGTGACTTGACCACAATGGAGAAACGTGACTGGCTTGACTCTCAGCTGTCTACATGCCCTGGACCTAGTGCCTACAGATGAGGTGGGCACCAGCCCCCAGACACCCACTGCATGTCCCTTTGTATCCTGCCTCTGAATAAGCCCTTTGGGTGGGGCATTCAGAACTCTACCGGCGGGCAAGGGGTATGTTATGCAGAGGTCCAGGTGCCTTAAGTGGGCCAAAGAAGCATACAGATATCATCTGATAGAGCACAACTGTTTCCATATAGCTTTTCTTTTCTTGCAGGGCGACCTGCGCTGGCTTGTCAGTGCCATCTCCGCCCCCCTCCACCCAGCTTCCTACCTCAACTGGGACCCTAAGACCCTTATGGAGTGTCCCCCCGCGGCAGGGCCAGGTTGAGGGAGGGCTATCCTCCCCTCCACCTGGAGACATGCATCCAGCACTGGGTTACAGCTGGGCAACAGTGGATGGCAGAAGGCCAGCAGTCAGGACAACATGGAGCCCGAGCCAACCACTTTTTCCATTTTCTTGAGTTTCTACTTGCCACGGTGTCAGGGTAATGCATGCACGTGGAGACGCGCATGCATCCACGGAATAGTGGCTCCCCCCTCCCCGACCTCAGTCTGCCACGTGTGCACTGGCGCTATTACCAGGTCTCCACCTGGTGGCAGTCAAGAGCCGAGATGACACCACCCTGATCTGGGAGAGGAGAGCTGCCAGGCAGCCACGCGATTCGATCCAATCCCAAACTTCCCCCCCCACAACCCCACCTTGTTCCCGATCTTGGGTCATAGGAGTGGTAAGGCGCTTTAGCCATCTACTCCACTGGGCTGGCCCTCAACTGCTGTTTCCAGCAATTAACCCCCCCCCCATTACACCCTTACTGGGGCATAGCCTGATACAGGGACCCTTTCTGACTAGTCAGAGAGACGCCTGCAGCAAACTGATCCACCACACAAACTGACTCACTCTGTTCTTATCCATAAAAAGCAAATTGTTCTAGGGTTAACTTAAAACAACTAATTTTCTTTTTTTGTAAATACATTTTTTATTAGAAAACTTTTCAGGTCGTACATCACCAAAGCAGAAAATTCACTGTACATACAAGAAATGGAAATTACGTACCTACCATAATTCTTTATTTTCTAGGATGAAGTCTCCACCACTCATTCACAGTAATGGGAGTACGCCAGAGGCGCTAGGACCAAGCGGTAGCCAAACTTTTTCAGGACGGCTGGCACAGAGATGGAGCGGCACCGCGAGCCAGGCTTGTGCAGTATAGACCATCTCGGCGACAACCCTCCAACCGCCTCAGTAACCCAAAGGAGGTGCAGCGTAACTAACCCAGAGAGGACTAACCTAAAAATCGGACATAAGATGGTCCGAATGACCCATATAAGAAGGGTCAAATAATCAAGTCTTCACAGCCCAAGACTGAAGAAGTTAAGACCATAAACAGAGAAGTGAGCTTGGCGGATGGCGGAAGGGGGTGTGAATGAGTAGTGGAGACTTCATCCCAGAAGATCAAGAATTACGGTAGGTATCTAGCTTCCATATCTTCCTGGACATGAAGCCTCCACCACTCATTCACACTAATGAAAGCTCTTGAAACTTGCAGCTCCCCTTATTGCATTACCGCTGGCCAAAATGTATATGTTATCACTTTCAGGTGGAGTGGTCCCTGACCTCTGGAAAGCTGCTCGGATCATGCCTGTACTTTAAAAAGGAGATCCTAAGGTTGTCATGAACTACAGACCAATTGCCATACTCGCGGTACTGAGCAAAATCCTGGAGAAAATTGTCACAACTCAGACAACTATCTACTTAAGCACAGCCTGCTCTCTGATACTCAACATGGCTTCAGGAAAGGACATCGCCCAGTGACTGCATTCCTTAAATTCACCACAGACAGACACTCTTTCAAAAATGGATACTGGCAATCTGACTGGGGCTGTCTTTATTGACCTCACAAAGGCTTCTGACCTTGTTGATCACACTTTGAGAGTCTCCTCGCCTCGACACCTGTATTTCTCCTCCTCTGTTGTTGACTGGTATGAAAGCTACTTGACAAATAGAACTCAAGTGGTGAAAATGAATTCCTCTCTATCGAACAATACCACCATTAACACTGGTGTTCCTCAGGGCTCCATCCTAGGGCCCTTCCTATTCTCTCTTTATATAAATAACATTGGAGCTGCTCTAAAATCCTGCTCTGCTATTCTATATGCTGATGATCTTGTTTTCTATACAAGTTCTACTAATGTAGACACTATCAACACCACCCTTTCCTCTGACTTTAACCATATATAAAGCTGGCTATATGATCACAAACTGGCTGTCACCACTAGCAAAACTAAAGCAATGCTGCTTGGATCGGCCCCAAAGCTCCGGGCTTGCGCAACAGCACTGATGGTGCAGGACTTAGGTCAATTACTGGAATGTGTGGCCTCTTTCAAGTACCTGGGCATCCTGCTAGATCAATCTCTTGATCTTAATCTTCATGTACAGTGTTTGCAGAGCTGTCAACTTCAAACTGGGTGTTGCATACAAGACTAGTTATATGTGCATGCCATCAGCTAAAATTGCCATTGCGAGGGGATTTCTGCTCCCCACCCTAACTTATGGAGCTCCCTTATTTGGGGCTGCTCATAAAACTGACCTACTCAGATGGGATATTACGTATATCATCATATAATCGCTATGCCTCTTCTGCTCCTCGGCTTAAACACCACTGCCAACTTTATAATGATCTTGGTTGGCTCTCTCAGTTTGCTAGTAGGAAATACTACCTTGGCTCTCTTATTGATTCGATAATTCAAAATCAAACTCCTAGGTGTCTTGCAGCTATGCTTGTTCCTCAGGACACACTCCATGGTCTACGATCAGCTGATAAATCCTTTCTGAATTTGCCGAGGTGCCGCGCTAGGAAAGGAACTGTTGCATTTGAGCATGCGGCTCCACAGCTGTGGAATTCCCTTCCCCTAGACATTAGACTTTCTAACTCCCACACATGCTTTAAGAGAAAACTGCGTTCGAATCTGCTGATTTCTGATACCTGTTCCTGCTTTCACCCTACCCAATGACTGATGTCTCTGGCCACACAATAGTATTTCCTCACCTCTATATAACCTTATTGCCGCAGCCTGTCCCGGCTCTCTTTCCCTGCCCATATACAATCTTGCACTGCAGGCATCTCCCTTACACTTACATACACTCAATCTAATTTCATGGCTTGCTCCCCTCTACCTCACTTACCGACCTTTTCCTTAATGACACCCTTGCACTCAGTGGTTATTTCTTCATTTTGTATTACCAGTTTTTGTTTTTGTGTACCTTGTTCTGTTCATATGATATGTCTGTCACCTGATAATTGTCCAAGGTCCTCTCTATTCATTGCATAGGTAGACACCTATGAACTTGTGAATGGTCTACTCTGTACGTCTCTGATACACTGTATCCACTTTAACTCACTGTATGGAAAGCGCTTTACTTTGTTGTGATATACTGTATCCTCCAACTCATTGTATGTAAAGCACTTATCTGTTATCCTGCTAAGTTTCTGCATGTCTGTACTCTTCCAGGTCGTGCCTGAAAACAGTCATTTTATGGCTAGTGCATTTACCTGGTTAACAAAAGCTAAATAAATGGGAGAGTACCGAGCTAAAATAATCCCGAGACGGGTGGCAGGAGAGAAAGGAGCTCACTTTTTAGGATAGAAGTCCATTAAGAATGGTCCTGCCAAAGGACTGATGCTGTCTGGCATGAATGTCCAAGGCACAGTGCTTAACAAAAGTGTGCACGGAGCTCTAGGTAGCTGCATTGCAAATGTCTGCAATGGGCACACTATGAATTTCTGCCAGAGATGCGGCGACTGCTCTGGTAGAGTGAGCGTACACTCTGCCTTCCAGCTTGACCTGTACCATGGAGTAAAAGTGGTGGAGGCATGCCACCAACCATGCTGAACTGCACCTGACAGCAACAGGCTGACCCAGCCGGGTCGTGCTGAAGGAGACAAACAGTTACTGAGCCTTGGGAATTTCGTTCTGTCCAGATATAACCGCAAAACTCTCTTTACATCCAGAGAATGAACAGTACGCTCTCCCTCATTCTGGAAGTTAGCAAAGTAGGTAGGAAGGACTAAAGGTTGATTCAGATGAAATTCTGAGAACTTTAGGAAGGAACTTAGGTTGAATCCTAAGAACTACTTTGTCCTTGTGAAATACAGTATACGGGGTCTGTGACCAAGGCATGTATTTCTGATACCCTACGAGCAGAAGTAATGGTCACCAGGAAGGCCGTCTTCCAAGTGAGGAATTTCAACTTGCAAGTAGCTAGAGGTTTGAAGGGTTTACAAGTGAGCATGTCTAGCACAAGGTATGTCCCAGGCTGCAACTGGACATCTGGTATGCAGAATGTCAGACCAGAAACCTCTTAACTAGAGAAAGCCGAGCCAGAGATATAGAAAGTACTGGCTCATGATATGCCGAAAATTGCGGAAAGATGAACTTCGACTGTGGAGTATTGCAGACCTGTGTTTGAGAGGTCTAAGAGATACTCCAAGACCTTATTCGATGGGCAAGAAAAAGGATTCCAAGAGTATTTTGCACACCAGACAAAGAAACACTTCCATTTAGCTGTGTAGGTTTTTCTGGTAGCCGGGCTTACATGCAGCTAAAAGTATATCAAACTCTACGAGAAACATTAAACCTGTTCACCTCTATCTCCTCAGGAGTCAGGCGTGGAGGTGAAGAGACCTCAGGCTGGGATGAACTACTGGGCCCTGGGTCAGAAGGTTCATCTGAATGGGAAGAGGTTTCCGACAGCTTGTTGTTCAGAGGAAACCAAATCGGAAGAGGCCAGAATGTGGCAATGATAATCATTCTGTCCCCCTGGTGCCTCCAATTTGAGCAGTATTCTCTGAACTAGGAGAAGAGGAGGAAATGAGCACAGAAAGAGCTCTGTCCACTGCAGCCTGAATGCATCCAGACAAAAAAAGCCAGGTCCTGGATTTCTGGAGCAGAAGAGGGGCAGTTCTGCATCGTGTGGGGACGCAAAAAGCTCCAGGTCCGGAGTTCTCCATTCTTCGAAAAGTGTCTGAACGACTGTTAAATTGAGAAATCACTCGTGATGGTCTGCCTCTGTTCTGCTGAGATGGTCCGCCAGTTCGTTATGTACTCCTGGCAGATAGACTGCCTGAATCAGAGCCTTGTGCTCCAGGCACCATTCCCACACTCTCACAGTATCCCTGCATAATGGGTAAGAGTGTGCACCGCCCTGTTTGTTGATGTAATACATCACTGCCTTGTCCATTTGAAGGAGAATGTTCTTGTGACAGAGTATGTCCTTCAAAGCCTGGACTGCATAGAGGACAGCCCTCACTTCCCAAATGTTTATGTAGAGTTGAGACTCATCCTGAGTGTAGAAGGGCTGTGGGATTAACAGATGGACCAGACACCAAACTTCAGGTTCAACACACAAGGTCCGTGTGATGTTTATTCAGAATACAGGAAATGATCTTCAGCAGTAGCATATTCCTTCTTCAGTACATCAGTTTGCAGCAACAGACTACGAATGTCCTCTCTCTGCACTTAGCCAGTACCCACCGACACTGATCTCTGATCTAACCACTTTTCAGTGAAAACCCTTCATCCCTATGAGGGCCCTGTTTGCTTGGGTAGCGGGGGCTCAAATAAGAAAAACCAAAACAAGCTAAATACAAAGAACCTCCGTGCAGAAACACTGAAAAAAGGGTTACCCCAAAGAGCATTGGCAACAAATCAAGTTTCAAAGAAATACATTATCATACATACTTCCATAATGCAAATCATCATGGGATATTTGCAAGTCACCATGACAGTTCAGACTTGTTCCATTTACAGCAGTTTACTTGCATTTTAAATAGCACAACCAACTTACTCTCTATAACAGTCATCTAGTACTTTTTACCATTATCAAAAACACCTAGTGCATTGGTATTTTCAACATTTATAGGTTTCATAAACATAAGAAATATACATCAAGGTATTTTATTACATAATGCTATTACATATTAAATCCAGCAACAATAAACACAGCCTGTTTTACATATGTTTGGAGGTCACCACAAAAACCTACCTGAGAGGGAAAAGGAAAATTGAAGAGGACACTATATCATAGTCGAGAAAGGGGAGGGGATGCCCATAGGTGAACAATTTTATGGACTAGAAATAGTAAAAGACAGATTAGGCTTAGAAATAGAACTGTTGCAACAAATTTAAGAAAAGGTCGGTCCTCAAGAGTGGCAGGAGCTCCCTGTCACACTGAGTCCATGTGTCCTGGGTGTGGAGATCGTGGCCGTGAGCTCCCCAACCCAACAGGGATGCATCCATGGTAATAGAGATCTGATGATCCAGAGGGGTGAAGGGATATCCTTCCAGAAGTCTGTCCTTCCGAGACCACCACGTGAGGGATCTCTTCAGAGGTTGTCACCTTGATGAAAAAGGACTGAGGGTGAGTGATTAAGGACCACTGAGTACTGAGCATCCACTGAGTGGTTCTCGTGGAGGCGAGCCAAAGGTACAGTGAACACAGAGGATGCCATGAGACCCAGCGTCTGCTGCAATGAGAGAGCTTGAACTGTACTGTGTTCTCTGATGAAACGGGCCATCTGTAGGATATTGCTCCTTTTGTCCTCTGGAAGAAAAGCTTTCAGGCAGGAAGTGTCCAGAAGTGTTCCTATGAAGAGGAGCTTCTGGGAGGGCTGCAACTGCAACTTTTTGAGGTTTAGCAGGACTCCCATGAACGTGAGGAAGTGTGAGGCCGTGGCCAAGGTATCCAGAGTCTCTTAATTGGAGGGGCTTGCTAGAAGCCAGTTGTCCAGATATGGGAATACTTGGATTCCGATTTTCCATAGTTGCGCCGCAAGAACTGCACAGCACTTTGAAAAAACGCTAGGCACCAAGGATAGCCCAAAGGGCAGGACTCTGAATTGATAGTGTTGACTCAGCGCCACGAACCTTAGGTATTTGTGGTGTTCTGGTTGAAAGAGAATGTGTTGGTAGGCATCCTGCATGTCCAGGGAGGCTAGCCAATCGTGTTGATGAATTAAAGGTAGCAGGGTACTGAGTGATGTCATCTTGAACTTTTCCTTGTGGAGGAATTTTTTTTTTAACTTTGAGATCAAAATAGGGTGGATGTCGCAAGTTTTCTTTGGAACCAGAAAGTAATAGGAGTAGAAACCCGTGTTTCGTTGATCCAGCAGAACTACTTCTACTGCCCTGTTCAGAAGGCCTTGCACCTCGGAAGCAAGAAGGTCTGACTGTGCTGCACACAGCCTGGGCTGCCGCTTGAGAAGATGATCTGGAGGGGTTTCCGACAGATTGAGGGAGTACCCCTTGCGGATTATCCTGAGGACCCATTTGTCTGATGTTATACATTTCCACTGGTCGTAGAACTGAGTGAGACGTCCTCCTACTGCCGAAGAAGAGTCCCCCTCGGACAGCAGAGGTGGGACCTGGGCCGGAAACTCAGAAGGTGGCACTGGGCACTTTGGGGCCCTGTGCTTTCTGCTGCATTTTCTTTTGCAGCTGAGGGGTTTGGTTTCTGTTAAACCCTCCTCTGCCTTTGCCACGAAAGGACTGACGGCTGTGAAACTGACACTTGTTCCCACTTCCTCGAGAGGGAGCAGGTGGTGGTGGTGGTGGTCTAGCTGTCAATGGCAGACCTGGTCTTCTGAATGGTCTCTAGTGCTTGCTCCACCTGAGGCCCAAACAGATACATGCCGTCGAAAGGTAAAGCCATGATTTTTTGTTGGGTGTCATTCGTAAAGTCGAAGTTCGCAGTCAGGAATGGCAACGGGTGCAAATGCCAGCCATCGCCGCCCTGGAAGCACTATCAAAAGCATCCATTGCAGCTTTAATTTGTTGATTATTGGACTCGATACCTCTAGTTATGGTCTGCAGTAGCTCTGAGTTAACTTCCAACTCGGGCAGAGCTTCTACCATTGCTCTGAGCAAATGCCAAACAACATACTCATGTTGAGAAAAATAACCCTGGTAGCTAGCAATACGTATGCCCAGAGTTGAGGCAGCAAAGACTCTCTTACCCAAGGTGTCTATCTTGAGAGATTCCTTGTTTATAGAACAGGCTGTGGATTCCTGAGGGAGGACAGCCTTATTCTCGGTCAGGACCACGATGGCATCAGCAAAGACTTGTGAAGCCAAGATGGGACGATCCTTGGGAGGGGTGTATTTCCTAGCTAGGTACTTGGCCACAGAGAAAATAAGAGCCCAATTCTTCCACACCATCTTGAAAGAGTCTCGAAAGAGGGCTGTACTGGAGGGATTAAATCCGTAGGGATTTCCGGAACATGTAGATAACTGGAGGCGCAGAAGCTTCCCAGGACCGATTTCCATGGTCTGGAGAGAAAGTAGAATTTAAATTCTTGAGGGGACACTTAAAGGAAAGATCTTCAACAACAGGCTCTGCAGAAGAATTGATCCCTGCCCCCAGGGCAAAATCGGCATCAACATCATCACCCAGCTAAAGATCTGGATCAGGTTCAAAATCATCTCCTGACGGTCCAGAAAGGACTGTATAGACAAGAAAGGGATGAAACCAGGAGGAAGAAGAGGAGGAGATGGTATCAGAGTCTAAAACATCTGGAAATTAGGTGGTGCCGTACACCTCCCTGGCACCACTGAAGACAGTGGCGCGGAGTACAGAGATGGAACCGGCACAGAAAATGGTGTCGCGCTAGAAGATGCAGACACCCCCCCCCAGTGCAGGACAGCGCGGACAGGGAGCACGACACCGCACACGGCGCCGACACCACTCTCGACACCAAGGATGGCGCAGATGGGGTGACATCACATGCAGCGCCAAAAAGGACCTCAGTGCCGGAGAACCTGGCACCGCAGGCCGCATCACAGCCGCAGAAGTCTGAACTGCGATTTGAAAGTAAAGAATGAAAAATGGCAGGAGATAAAGGCATTGGTGTGGACCCCTGTGCTGCAGCCATGTCAGGGGGATAGACACCGAGGCACGGAGTAGACGGCATCAAAGAAGGCACCGCACGACCAGGAAGTCCTAACTGCCCCACCTGCAGATCTGAGACAGGCTCAAAAGCCCCAGCAATGGACTGGTCGGTTCTGGCAGGCGGGACAACCTCCAAGCTCACTGCTCCATAGGAGCGGCCCAATGGTGAAACTGCTCATTGGAAGCCCCCCCAGTAGGCAGAGAGGGACTCCTGTGTTGAAGGAGCCGGCTGCCAGAGACAGAAACCGGGGACTCTGAAAGAAGCAGAGACCGGCTCCTAACCCCAACAACCAACCACCTACGTGCAGACATACCAGAGTGTGACCTCGAGTCTCTTTGACCAGTGGGCCGAAGAACTCTAGGCCAAACGGTGCTGTGAATAGGACAGTTCTTTTCACGCTTTTGGGACCGTGGCCCTCCACCCCTCGGAGGACGGCAGGCCAGACCATGAGACTGAACAGCCTTCATGCAGTCTCTACCATCACTTTGCCCCACTCAGTCGACTCAGTCAATACAGGGCTGAAGACGACTTTCTTGTACAAGTGAGAAATTAGTTAAAATGTAATCGGTACTTTTTGTGATAACATACAAAATAACAAAACTGAAAACTAAGCTGCTAGTCTGAAGTTTGACTCCTGGTGGGCGAGCAGTTGTCGTCACTGAAGCGCACTCGACAGCGGGGAAAAAAGAAACTGAGGCGGTTGGAGGGTAGATGCCTAGATAGTCTATACTGTGTGAGCCTGGCTCGCGGTGCCACTTCCTCGCGGCTCCATCTCTATGCCGGCCCTCCTGAAAAAGTTTGTCTCCCACTGGGTCCTAGCGCCTCTGGTGTACTCCCATTAGTGTGAATGGGTGGTGGAGACTATGTCCTGGAAGATTAACAGTGCGTAATCATGTCATTGCATTTTGTAGAGGCCATACACTGTCGGAACCCAGTATCAGATGTGATATCACCCCATGTTAGTGTGTGTTTGTGTGGGGGTGATTTCTAGGTAAGATCACTTTGGTTCATTGACTGGGCTATCCTAGTGCCACATTTTCTTACAATTTTTCCCCTTGAAAGGGGGGTGAGCCCACCCATCATATTATGATAGGGAGAGAAAGCAGGCAGTATGGGGGTGGTGTTGGAAGGGAAAAGAGAGACCAGAGAGCCAATCAGAGGAGTGGGGCCTATGCCCCTCAACCAATCATACTGCAGAGGCCGAACAGCCAACCAATCCAGCAACTTGTGTGTGTGTGTGTGGGGGGGGGGTGTTGGACACCAGAGCAGCCAAACCTTCACCCCTTACAACCACTCCTTCTAGGGTCCCAGTGTGCAGTAGGCTTCTTAGCTATTTGGGGTTGGGGGGACCTCAGGGCACAAACCTAGGATCCTTAGTCATCACATATAGGATCCATCTATCCACCTCAAGGAATACAGCTCGCTTCTATCATTTAATGAGTGAGTTATCCTCTCCATCTTATATATCTGGTTTAATATGGTTCTCCAGTTCTCATTGGTAGGAACCAGTGTAGTTAGCCAGGCATGGGCAATAGCTATTTTTGCTGCCAACAGCAAGATGCCCAGTTGGTAACGGTGGAGCAGCCTGCGGAACCCCCTCAGTAGTTAAAGTAATAGGAAAAATTCTGCCAATTGTATGGCTTCACTATTGAGCTCCTCCAGCTCGAGCTGGAGAGCCCGAAAAACAGGTTACTCATCTGTAACAGCAGTTCTAGGAGTGGTACATATTGTTCATCCGCACTTATTGGCATAGTCCCTTTCCCTTTAAATCAGCCAGAAAGTCTTTCAGCTGGCTCCTCCCACCCTCGGCTCTGCCCCATGACGCTAGATCTTAGCTCGCTGGAAGCCAGGTTTGTGCATCCGCAGCCGGGGAGGTCGGTTGGGTCCATGTGGATGAAAAACATATACCACTCTTAGAACTACTTCTACAGGTTAAGTAAATACAGGTTACTCCCTTTAACAGGCGTTCTAGGAATGGTATATGTTGTTCATCCACACTTACTGGCAGGTTCCTTGCCGCTTTAAATCTTGCCGAAAGGTCTTCAAGTTGGCTCCTCCACCCAGCCGGTAAAACTCGTCTACCTAATGACGCTAGATCTAGCTCATTGGCAGCTAGGCAGCACGGGCCGGGAGGTTGGGTGGGTCGTGAGGATGAACAACATATACCATTCCTAGAACTCCTGTTACAGGTGAGTAACCTGTATTTCTAGGGACATGGATATGTTGTTCATCCACACTGTCTGGCAGACTCCTAGCAGTTCTCCGGGATGAGGGAGGGAGGCAAGGCACACACCCCCTACTTGGAAAATAAGGACTGGAGAACCGAGGTCCCAAAACCAGCATCCCGGCGTGACTCAAGGTCGATGTGGTAGTGGGTAATGAAGGTGTGTGCCGACTTCCAGGTAGCAGCCCTGCAGATTTCCTGGATAGGGACGTCCCCGGAAGCAGCCACCGAAGCAGTGGTATGGAGGGCAGAATGAGCTCTTATCCCTCTGGGAGGCACCATGCTCGCCAACCTATAGCAGAGATCTATGCAGGAGGTGACCCACCTGCCTATCGTCCGCTTGGCTGCAGGTCTGCCAGGTGCGGCTTCAGCGTAGGTGACAAACAGCTGGCGAACCTCTCCCCGAACTTCAGCCATCTGCTCCTTATAATAAGAGCGCGCTCTTCTAGGGTCCAAAGTATGGAGCCTATATTTGGCCTCCGAGATGTGACTGGGATAGAACACCGGCAGAGTCAACACCTGGTTAAGGTGCAACCCCGACATCACCTTCGGAAGGAATTTCAAGTGGGGGTGCAGTACAACCTTGTCCCTGTGGAAGACCAGATAAGGAGACTCGATGGAAAGCGCCTGGAGATCTCCCATCCTTCTGGCTGACGAGATAGCCACCAAGAAGGCGGTCTTCCATGACAGGTGAGAGATGTCACACCTGTGCATCGGTTCAAATGGTTTGCCCATGAGCTTAGCCAATACCAGCAGTAGATCCCACGGAGGTGGATGTTCTCACACTGGAGGGGATATGTGATCAAGGCCTTTGAAAAAGCGCCCGACCACCTTCTCCTACACCACTGACTGCTTCCTGGACCGTGCCCGTAAGCAGAGATGGTTGCCAGGTGCACCTTAAGGGTTGTCGACTGAAGCCTTTGCTGAGAAAGGGACCATAGGTAGTCCAGAATGCTGGCCAAGGAGCAGGGGGAAGGGTCCAACCCCTTATCCTGACACCATATGGAGAATCTCTTCCATGTGAAGGCATAGCATTTTCTGGTCTACTCCTTATGGGATGCCTCAACAACACTGAGGACCCTCCTCGGAAAGACTCAAGGCCCAGAACTCTAGCCGCTCAGGAACCAGGCCGTCAGGTGCAGGGATTGAAGGTCCAGATGGAGTACTTTCCCCTGGTTGACAGATCAGGTCCGGGCGGGATGTAAGCCGCCTCGGGAGCCTGAAGCCGAGGCTGAGGAGATCTGGATACCAGAACTGGCGGGGCCAGTCTGGGGCTACCAGAATCACCAGTGCCTTGTCCCTCCTCGCCCTGAGAAGCACCTTGTGGATCAAGGGAAATGAGGGAAAGGCGTAGAAGAGGCCCGGGGTCCATGGCCTCAAGAAGGCATCCCCCTGCAGCGAGCCCTACTAAGGGGGGCGGGCATGAATCAGCCTCAGCTTTGCATTCTCCCTGGAGGCAAACAGGTCCACCTGAGGTGTGCCCCAGTGGGAGAATAGATAGTGTACTGCCTCCGGCAGGAGAGACCACTCGTGAGATGCAGCACCTATCCGGCTTAGGGCATCGGCCAGAGTGTTGGAGGCTCCTGCCACATGGATGTCTAGGAGATCCGCCTCCAGTCTGCTCACGAGGGACCAAGTGCGGAGAGCTTTCTTGCACAGGGGCAAGGAGCACGTTTAGGTAGTACATGGTCGTGGTATTGTCCATCTGGACCTGGGCCACTTGACCCCGTACAAACTGAGCGAAGGCGGTGAGGGCTAGATGAACCGCTCGAAGCTCCAGCAGGTTGATGTGGCACTGGGACTCCCGAGGGGACCAGAGGCCGTGCGCTCTGTGCTCCCCCAGATGGGCACCCCAACCCATCAGAGAGGCATCGGTCGACAGACCGTCGGCTTGGGGCAGACAAACAGGATGCCCTCCTGCAGATGAGCTGGAACGGTCCACCACCGGAGAGCGCTCCACATCTCCTGGGTCACTGTCACTGGCTGATCCAAAGGATCGGAGCGCTGTGACCATTGGCTGGCCAGTCCCCATTGCAGGGGACGCATGTGCCAACGGACCACGCTGGTGCAGACCACCATGAGGTCCGGGAAGACCCGGGCAGGGCGCAATTGACAACCTGAAATGATTGGGCAAAGGAGGAAAGAACCTTGGCCCTGTCCACCAGGAGCCATGCTCTGGCTCGCAGAGAGTCGAGCTCTGCCCCGATGAACTGGATCACCTGCTCTGGCACGAGTTCCGACTTGGCCTCGTTGATAAGGAGGCCAACTTGAGAGCAAACCTGGAGGGCCAGATCCCTGGACCGCTCCACCTCCATTCTGGAGGAGGCCGCAATCAGCCAGTCGTCCAAGTAGGGGTACATCTGGATCCTTCAGCGACGAAGGAATGCTGTCACCACTGCCATGCATTTGGCGAAGACCCTTTGAGCTAGAGAAAGGCCGAAGGGCACGGCCTGGAACTAGTAGAGGGACCCCCTGCCCTGAAGTTGAGGAATCTCTGTTGGGACGGATGGATTGGGGCGTGAAAGAACGAGTCCTGGAGGTCCAGAGAACAGAACCACATGCCTCGTTCCAAGGATGGAATGATCTGAGCCAGAGTGACCATCCTGAAGGTTTGAGACCTTAGGAACCTGTTCAGGTCGTGCAGGTTTAGAATGGGGCGCCAGCCTCCCATCCATTTCAGGACCAGGAAGTACCTGGACACAAACCCTGGGTCTGGTGGAGGATCCGCCACCTTCCTGATCACCTCCTTTTCGAGGAGCAGGGCAATGTCGGTTCGATGAGCCGACAGGGAGGCTGTGGACCCCGTAGCCCCCCGCGGGGCAACGGCTCGGAAGGGCGGGCCTGCTCAAACTCCAGAGGCAGACCCTTTCCTACCACCTCCAACACCCAGCGGTCCGTGGTGATAGCGGACCAGGCAGAAAGGAAGTGGCGGAGCCGTCCCCCCCCCCATGGGGGACCCAGTGGGGAGCGACGAGGCTGGGGGCGACACCCCTCAACCCATCACTGGGCAGACTTGCTGAGGGACCTCCTGGGCCAGACGTGCTGCAGGAGCAGAAGGTCGAAAGGACTTATGTTACTGACGACGGCCCTTGTCCTTCTAAGCAGATGTGACACAGTCCAGGGTAGTGCTGGACTTTTCGATCCTCTGGAGGTGGTCTTCCACTCCGGGGCCCTAACAGGTCGGTCCCCAAAAAGGGGATGTCCGCCAATTTATGCTGGGTACCCACCGTAAAGGTGGATATCCTCAGCCAGGCTCTGCGGCACATGGCCACTGCGGCTGCTACTGATCGGGCACAGGAGTCTCTGATGTCTAGAGCCGTTTGGAGCTGCTGTTTCGCCATTGCCCTTCCCTGATCCCGCACCTGCTTGACCATAGTCTGCAGGTCGGCCTGGAGACGAGGGATCACCTCATCCAGGGAGTCCATGAGGGCGGAGAAGTGCGCCATCAGTACGGCTGAGCTGGCTTGACGAAGGCCGAGGGAGGACGCAGAGTACACCTTGCGCCCGGCACAGTTCAGCTTTTTGGACTCCTTGTTGGGCGGCTTATCCACATCCCTAGCGTTCCCGGAGCACTGGAAGACGCTATCGGTGACCAACCCCTC
The DNA here is from genome assembly GCA_016271365.2 of Neoceratodus forsteri. NCBI lineage: Eukaryota > Metazoa > Chordata > Ceratodontiformes > Ceratodontidae > Neoceratodus > Neoceratodus forsteri. The sequence continues at coordinate 273,062,727 of JADMNL010000027.1, forward strand.
TGCAGAGGGGTGTTCCGAAAAAACGGACAAAGAGCTGGTAGGGACTGCATACTTCCTGGCCGAAGGCGCAGGACAGGAATCCGGCCGCTGCAAAGCTTCAAGGCTAGGCCAACAATGGCTTCAGCCACCGGAAAGGCCTCCGTGGGAGAATCCTCTCGGTCCAGTATCTCTGTGAGGGGACTCTTGGCCTGCTTGGATTCGGGCTTAAGCTGCATCCCGGTGGACTCCGAGATGAGCCGAAGCAGACCCATGAACGATGATGGGCTCGCGTCCATCGACTGCCCCCTGGAGGACTCCAGGTCAAGAGGCCTGGAAAACAGGGAGGAGTCGTCAGACTCAGAGGAGTCTGTGAAGAGCTGCCTGGGGCCTGAGCCACCCTCCACCTGGCGAGGACAGTTGGGAGTGAGGGTGACCGACAACCGGTGGGGCAGACCGTGACCCGACCGAGAGTCCTTGGTCGGAGCCCCCGATTTTGGTTGTGGAGGCGGAGGTTCCACCACAATCAGTGTGGCAGCTGGTTTTGGCCGAACAACCGGCCCAGGCTTGGGCACCTCGACCACTGCCAGGGGTTATTTCGGCCTTCCGGGTGACAGCCACTTATTGGCCGGGGAAGGAGACTGCTACAGCTTGTTCCCGGACAAAAGGAGCTGCTGCCACATTAAGTCCTTGTAGCATCGACGCAATTTGCACCGAAGCCTCTCCTCTTCTGAGGACGAGCAGCGCCGCCACTTTCCTTGGTGCTGAGACCACAGATGTCAGCGGGATCGGCTGGACCGAGACGAGGTCCGAGACCAAGACCCTTGGTGTTTCTGAGGGTGGGTCTGGGAGGGAGCGGGGGACACCTGCTACTCCCTCAGCTCGGGAGCCTTGACCGGGCACTCCGGCACAGAAGGTGCAGGCAAGTCCTCGGTTTCCACCGAGGGAACCGGTGATGAAGGGTTGTCAGCTTCACCAGTCGACAGCGCGTCTGACGGGTCGAGAAAAATCTCAACCGTGTCGACGGGTGTCTCGGACAGCTGACCTGACGGGGACACTGTAAAGCCAGCAGCCTTAGCCACAACCTTGACCAAAGTAGTGTGTCAACTGTGCGGCGAAGGGGACCTCTCCCGCTCCCACGAACGTCGACGGTGGGACTTACCCTTAGAGTTCTCCTTTTTTGACAGAGAAGAGTGTCCCGATGACCCCTCACCCTTTGTGGAGAGGGATAGGCAACGCTCCTTAAAAGAAGCTGTGTAGGAGGATCCCAGTGAGAGAGGGATAAATGCAGCGACCGAGGAAGATGAGGATGCAGCCTGGGCTGCCTCCTCCTCGAGGGCAATCATCTGCTCGAGTTGCTCAGCTGAGACAGCCACTGGACACGCCCAACGGGCCTCCTTGGACTTCACCAGCGGATAACGTTTCTTGGGGCGCCTAAGTTGTAGCTGGGCAGCACAGTCTTCAAGGACGCTGGCGGAAAAAGACCTACACAACTCGCAGGCCTGTGGGTCATGGTCAAGGCTGAGGCAATAGACGCACGTGGAGTGCGGATCCGTCCTGGACATCTTCTGCCCGCATGGGCACCGCCAAAAACCGGGAGTTGATTTGTCCATCTCAGCCGCAAAGGAAGAATTTGACCGAAGTCTTGAAAACTTTAAAATTATTTTCAGATGAACCGAAGAGTTAGGATACAGTCTATATGCAGAACATTAAGGAGGGAACCTGAGCTTCCAAGCGTTAAGGAAGATCTGGCGTCATGGGGTGGAGCCTAGAGTTTTACCACCGGGTTGGGTGGGAGGAGCCAGCTTGAAGACATTCCGGCAATATTTAAAGCGGCAAGGAACCTGCCAGACAGTGTGGATGAACAACATATCCACATCCCTAGAACTGATTATTTTCTTGAATAATTTGTATTTTAATGGAGTGCACTATTTATGAGACTTCCCTTGTAGAACTACCACAAGATGAAGACGGCGTAGTCGAAACTGGTTGGGGTGGTGAGTTAGTTCATGGCTTAGCAGTCCAACTTGGGTCAACGTATTAAGGTGCAACACTTACTGTAAGGCCACTGGGTAGCCCCAGCTAAACAGATTTCAAATATTCTGCCATTAACAATGTTCTACCTGTGGGGCCATGAACTGGTATCAACATAAAAATAATATTCAATAATATATTATAATTTTCAATTACGAGGTACAAAACGTTTCCAGAATTTACCTTGTTGTCAAAGTTGAACCTACTTAAGTCTCTGGATTCAGTTGCTCGTCTGTCACCATGGGTAAGGGCACCCTACCAACAGAAATGTCAAATTGAAACATGACAGCAAAGCAGATACAATAATATACACTACTTAAATATTCAGATTATTCTTTCTATAAAATTCAGTTTTAAACCCAGTACTTAAAACTTTTAAAATTAAAGTTCCTTTTTTTTTTTTGTTGACCACCTTCTTCCTTCTGAACCTCCGCACAGACCTTCACTCTGGCTTCCCCTTCGTCACAGCTACTTATCCCACTGTCTCCTATCCAGACCAGTCCTAGTCCCCAGACCCAGCAGTTTATTCCATACTCAGTCAAGGAAGGTCCTTTCTTGGCCTGCTCAGGGAGTCACATCCATACTGTAGTAAGGATGATGGGGGCCCTGGACATTTAATAGCTCATAATGTGGGGCGGGCACTTTCCCCTAGTGACGTCCCTCCCTGCACCCAACTACCACAGCCAGGGCTCCTGCAGTGAACTCAAGATTGGCAGGGGATAACAGATATATGGGCGGTCACCCATGAAATCAACGTTATCCCCAACCCTGCGGTAGAAGTTGCTACTGTTGTGGAGCACCTTAATCCTCCCTCCCAAGATCAGTGCTTGATGCCTTCCACATCATGTCCTGGCTTCACCGGCATGGGGAAGCTGGGTGAACCTTGACCCCCCATCTCCCACAGAGCTGGTGCTGAGTTGGGCACCAAATGCCTTTACGATAGAAAGTAAGGTGTATTTATGATAGCCACTGAGTAAAAAGCGTACCAAGCTCTCCAGTCTTTTTGCAACTATCGATGCAAATCTCTGCTCTCCAGCCAGCTCAGAAATGAGAAAAACGTATTCAGGTGCCGTCACCTGGTTTGATCTGTGTGTTCTTCCTATTTAACCAAAGAAAAATACCATTAAACAGTGTCCATTTTTAAGAACTATATAATGCTCTTATCTAGATTACTTGTCACAGATAATATGCAATATAATACACCATAAAGAGAGATTTATCACAATGCAAATCTGACACCGTGGCTCATGTGGCAGTACATCCGCCTCTGGGCCAAAAGGTCAAGGATTCTTGTCCCACACAGGGCCTGGGCTCACGATAAACACTGACTCCAGAGTTCAGTACTAGGAGGGTGCTGTCCTTTGCATGAGATGCTGAATCGAGGTCACTTGTAACCTTACCAGTTACCAAAGACTAAAATAAATACAAATAAACTTCTACCCATCTCTGGTGCTGTCCAGGTGGAAGTAAAAGAACCAGTAACACTTTTCACAAAAGTAGAGGATTTTCTCTGGTGTCCCAGCCAACATACCCCTTCCCATTAAACAGGTTCATGCAACTGTCCAAGGTTATGCATGGGTACTGATGTGCGAAATGGCTGCCACTACACAATCGCACTCACTTCACTATCAGTCTCTTGTTGCTTGTAAAGCACTTTGGGATACAATCTGTTTGAAAAACGCTAAATAAATGCTGATTCTTCAGTATATCTCATCTCCAGTTTTTCAGGCACACTATGATGCCACCCAGAGTACCCATTGGGAGAGGGGCTATGGCTCCTCTTGGGTTACTATCTGACCCACTTTGTGGTCTTGTACAATTTTCGGATCCTACTGGACCAACATTGCCATGGAATATTTTTTTCTTAATAACTGAATTTTATCTAAAGAGCTGCTGAAACACTCCAGGCAGGCAACTCATACCATATAGCAGCCTGCCCTGGGAGCTTTTTCTAACCATAATTTTTTTATCCAGGTGTTAAAAGGTAATATTTACTCGTAAAGCCCAGGCCTGTAACTTCCAGATACGAGCTGAGTAGCAGAAGAGCACTGCAGCCCCACCCCTAAAAACAGCATAATTATGATGTGAAGTAGGGAAAGGGCTGCAGGCGCCTATGGTGCTAATGGAACGGGGGGAGGGGGGTCTGTTTAATGTACTAAAATTACCTTTGTAGGCATGCATACATGTATGGGGTTACAATTATGTTGTTTTAAGGGGCGGGGCTGCAGAGCTCAGCAGCCGCTTGGCTCGTATCAGTAAGATTCAAGCCAGGCTTTACAGATGAAATTACTTTTTAACCCCTGGACAAAAAATACAGGTTACTCACCTGTAACAGGAGTTCTAGGAATGGTATATGTTGTTCATCCACACTGTCTGGCAGACGCCTTGCCACTTTAAATCTTGCCAGAAGGTCTTCAAGCTGGCTCCTCCCACCCACCCGGGTGGTAAAACTCTCGGTTCCGCCCAATGATGCCAGATCTAGCCCGCTAGAAGCCAGGTTGTGCGTCGAAGCCGGGGAGGTCGGGTGGGTCGTGTGGATGAACAACATATACCATTCCTAGAACTCCTGTTACAGGTGAGTAACCTGTATTTCTAGGGACATGGATATGTTGTTCATCCACACTGTCTGGCAGACTCCTAGCAGTTCTCCAGGAGGAGGGAGGCAAGGCGCACACCCCCTACTTAGGGAATAAAGACTGAGAACAGAGGCCCCAAAACCAGCATCCCAGCATGACCCAAGGTCGATTGGTAGTGGGTGATGAGGTGTGTGCTGACTTCCAGGTAGCAGCCTGCAGATTTCCTGGATAGGGACGTCCCTGGAAGCAGCCACTGATGCAGCGGTATGGTGGGTAGAATGAGCTCTTATCCTCTGGGAGGCTCCATGCCCGCCAACCTGCAGCAGAGATCTATGCAGGAGGAGACCCACCTGCCTATCGTCTGCAGGTCTGCCAGGTGCGGCTTCAGCGTAGGTGACAAACAGCTGGTGAACCTCTCCCCGAACTTCAGCCGTCCGCTCCTTGTAATAAGCGAGCTCTCTTCTAGGGTCCAAAGTATGGAGCCTATATTCGGTCTCTGAGGTGAGATTGGGGTAGAACACCGGCAGAGTCAACACCTGGTTAAGGTGAAATTCCGACACCTCCTTCGGAAGGAATTTCGGGTGGGGACGCAGGACAGCCTTGTCCCTGTGGAAGACCAGATAAGGAGACTCAATGGAAAGTGCCTGGAGCTCTCCCATCCTTCTGGCTGACGTGATAGCCACCAAGAAGGCGGTCTTCCACGAAAGGTGAGAGATGTCACACCTGTGCATCGGTTCGAATGGCCTGCCCATGAGCTTAGACAATACCGGCAGTAGATCCCACGGAGGTGGAGGTTCTCGCACTGGAGGGGATATGTGATCAAGGCCTTTGAAAAAGCGCCCGACCACCTTCTCCTGCGCCATCGACTGCTTCCCGGCCCGCGCCCAGTAAGCAGAGATGACTGCCAGGTGCACCTTAACGGTCGTCGACTGAAGCCCTTGCTGAGAAATGGACCACAGGTAGTCCAGAATGCTTGCCAAGGAACAGGAGGAAGGGTCCAGGCCCTTGCCCCGACACCAAATGGAGAATCTATTCCATTTGAAGGCACAGCTTCTAGTCGACTCCTTACGGGACGCCTCAACGACATTGAGGACCTCGTCGGAAAGACCCAAGGCCTGGAACTCTAGCCGCTCAGGAACCAGGCCGTCAGGTGCAGGGATTGAAGGTCTGGATGGAATACCTTCCCCTAATTGACTGAGATCAGGTCCGAGCAGGCTGGAAGCTGAGACTGAGGAGATCTGGATACCAGAACTGGTGGGGCCAGTCTGGGGCTACCAGAATCACCTGTGCCTTGTCCCTCCTCGCCTTGAGAAGCACCTTGTGGATCAAGGGAAATGGGGGATAGGCGTAGAAGAGGTCCGGGGTCCACGACCTCGAGAAGGCATCCCCCTGCAGTGAGCTCTGCTGAGGAGGGCAGGCATGAAACAGTCTCAGCTTCGCATTCTCCCTGGAGGCAAACAGGTCCGCCTGAGGCGTGCCCCAGTGGGAGAAGAGATCTTGTACTACCTCCGGCAGGAGAGACCACTCGTGGGACGCAGCCCCTATCCGGCTTAGGGCATCGGCCAGGGTGGTGGAGGCTACTGCCACATGAATGGTGAGGAGATCTGCCTCCAGGCTGTGCATGAGTGACCAAATGCAGAGGGCTTCGCTGCACAGAGGCATGGAGGGCATCCCGCCCTGGCGGTTTAGGTAGTACATGGTCATGGTATTGTCCGTCTGGACCTGAACCACTTGACCCCGCAGAAACGGAGCGAAGGCGGTGAGGGCTAGACAAACCGCTTGAAGCTCCAGCAGGCTGATGTGGCAGAGGGACTCCCAAGGGGACCAGAGGCCATGTGCTCTGTGCTCCCCCAGATGGGCACCCCAACCCATCAGAGAGACATCGGTCGATAGAGAGACCGTCGGCTCGGGGTGGACAAACGGGATGCCCTCCTGCTGATGTGCTAGAACGGTCCACCACTGGAGAGTGTTCCACATCCCCTGGGTCACTGTCACTAGCTGATCCAGCGGATCGAAGTGCTGTGACCATTGGCCGGCCTGCCCCCCATTGAAGGGGACGCTTGTACCAGCGGGCCCAACGGACCATGCTGGTGCAGGAAGTCCCGGGCAGGGCGCGATTGCCCAACCTGAAATGACTGGGCAAAGGAGGAAAGAACCTCGGCCCTATCCGCCAGGAGCTGTGCTCTGGCTTGTAGAGAGTCGAGCTCTACCCCGATGAATTGTATCACCTGCTTTGGCACGAATCCTGACTTGGCCTCGTTGATGAGGAGGCCAACCTAAGAGCAACCTGGAGGGCCAGATATCTGGACCGCTCCACCTCCGCTCTGGAGGGGGCTGCAATCAGCCAGTCGTCCAGGTAGGGGTACACCCGGACCCCTTCAGCGCCGAGGAATGCTGTCACCACTGCCATGCATTTGGTGAAGACCCTGGGAGCTAGGGAAAGGCCGAAGGGCATGGCCCAGGAACTCGTAAAGGGATCCCTCCGCTCTGAAGTGGAGGAATCTCTGGTGGGACGGATGGATTGGGACGTGAAAGAATGCATCCTGAAGGTCCAGGGAACAGAACCACATGCCTTGTTCCAAGGATGGGATTATCTGAGCCAGAGTGACCATCCTGAAGGTCCGAGACCTTAGGAACCTGTTCAGGTCATGCAGGTCGAGAATGGGACACCAGCCCCCCCCGTCCGTTTTGGTACCAGGAAGTACCTGGACACAAACCCTGGGTCTGGAGGAGGATTAGTCACCTTCCTGATCACCTCTTTTTCGAGGAGCAGGGCAGTATCGGCTCGGTGGGCCGACAGAGAGGCTGCAGACCCCATAGCCCCCCAAGGGGCGACGGCTCGGAAGGGTGGGGCCTGCTCGAACTCCAGAGGCAGGCCCTTTCCTACCACCTCCAACACTCACCGTTCCATGGTGATAGCGGACCAGGCGGAAAGGAAGAGGCGGAGCCGTCCCCCCACGGGGGGAACCCAGGGGGAGAGTGATGAGGCTGGGGGCGACACCCCTCAACCAGTCACTGGGCAGGCATGGAGGAGGAACCGGCAGAGGGACCTCCTGGGCCCTTTACCTCCCTGCTTCCTAATGGAGGAAGCCACGGGCTTGGGTTTGGGATGCCACGCGTGAGCCTGCTGGCCCTGGTGCTAGTGGGCCGGACGTGCTGCAGGTGCAGAAGGACGAAAGGACTTGTGCTGCTGCTGTCGGCGGCCTTTGTCCTTCTGGGCAGAGGTGACAGAGTCCAGAGTGGCATTGGACTTCTCGATCCGCTGGAGGTGACCTTCCGCTCTAGGGCCGAAGAGGTCGGTCCCCAAGAAGAGGACGTCCGTCAATTTGTGCTGGGTATCCGCCGTGAAGGTGGATATCCTCAGTCATGCACTGCGGCGCACAGCTGCAACCGATCTGCTACAGGAGTCTCCTATGTCCAGAGCCGTTTGGAGCTGCTGCTTAGCCACTGCCCTACCCTGGTCCCAAACCTGCTGGACCGTGGTCTGCAGGTCAGCCGGGAGATGAGGGATCACCTCATCCAGGGAGCCCATGAGAGCATGGGAGAAGTGTGCCATCAGCACGGCCGAGCTGGCCTGGCGGAGGCCAAGGGAGGACGCCGTACACCTTGTGCCCGGCGTAGTCCAGCTTTTTGGACTCCTTATCAGGGGGCTTGTCCACATCCCTAGTGTTCCCGGAACGCCGGAAAACGCTGTCGGTGACCAACCCTCGGCAGAGGGTGTTCCGAAAACCCGGCAAAGAGCCGGTAGGGACTGCATACTTCCTGGCCAAAGGCGCAGGGCAGGAAGCAGGCCGCTGTCAGCTCCAAGGCTGGGCCAACAATGGCCTCAGCCACCAGAAAGGCCTCCGTGGGGGAATCCCCTCAGTCCAGTATCTCCGTCAGGGGATACTTGGCCCGTTTGGATACGGGCTCGAGCTGCATCCTGCTGGACTCCGAGATGAGCCGAAGCAAACCCATGAAGGACGATGGGCTTTCGTCCAACGACTGGCCCCCGGAGGACTCCAGGTCAATGGGCCTGGAGAACAGGGAGGAGTCGGACTCTGAGGGGTCCGTGAAGAGCTGCCTGGGGCCTGAGCCACCCTCCACCTGCCGAGGACAGTTGGGAGTGAGGGTGACCGACAACCTGTGGCGCAGGCCTTGACCCGACCGAGAGTCCTTGATCGGTGCCCCCGATTTCAGTTGTGGAGGCGGAGGTTCCACCACTATCGGTGGGGCAGCAGGTTTCGGCCGAACAACTGGCTTAGGCTTGGGCATCTCGACTATGGTGAGGAGTTGTTTCGGCTGCTCAGGTGACAGCCACTTGATGGCCGGGGAAGGCGTCGGCTTGCTCCCAGACAGAAGTAACTGCTGCGATATCAGGTCCTCGTAGCATCGACGCAATTTGCGCCAAAGCCTCTTCTCTTCTCTTCCGAGAAGGAATACGAGGATGAGCGGCGGCGCCTCTTGCCTCTGTGCCGAGACCGGTGATGTCGACGGGATCAGCTGGACCAAGAAGAAGTCAGAGACTGAGATTCTCAGTGTTTCTGAGGACGGGTCTGGGAAGGAGCGGGGGACACCCGCTCTTCCCTCGGCTCAGACGCTTTAATCGGGGACTGCTGCACTGGGGGCGCAGGCAGATCCTTGGTCTCTACCAGGGAAACTGGTGAAGAGGGGTTGTCAGCTTCACCAGTTGACAGCTCGTCCAACGGGTCGAGAAAAATCTCGACCACGTCGACGGGTGTCTTGGCCGGCTGGCCTGAAGGGGATGCCGTGAAGCCAGCGGCCTTAGCCGCACCCTTGACCGAAGTCGACAGTCTGCTGTCTGGGGAAGGAGACCTCTCTCGCTCCCACAAACGCCGACGATAGGACTTACCCTTAGAATACTTCTGTTTGGACCGAGAGGAATATCCCGATGGCACCTCTCCCTTCATGGAAAGGGATTGGCAAAGCTCCTTGAATGAAGCTGAATACGAGGTACCCAGAGAGAGCGGGATGAATGCTGCGACCGAGGAAGAGGATGATGTGGCCTGGGCCGCCTCCCCCTCGAGGGCGATCATCTGCTCGAGCTGCTCAGCCGAGCCAGCCGCCGCGGGATCCGCCCAATGGGTCTCCTTCGACTTAACCGTTGGGTAGCGCTTCTCGGGGCGCCCCAGCTGTAACTGGGCATCGCGGTCCTCCAGGACGTTAGCCAAAAACAATGGCATGACTCGCAGGCCTGCAGGTCGTGTTCTAGGAGGAGGCAGTAGACGCACGTGGAGTGCGGTTCCGTCCTGGACATCTTCTGCCCACAAGGGCACCGCCGAAAACCGGGAGTTGATTTGTCCATCGCAGGCGCGAGGGAGAAAGTTGACTGAAGTCTTGAAAATTTTAAAATCAGTTTCGGGTGAACCGAAGAATTAGGATCCAGTCCATCACACAGAGCGTTAAGGAGGGAACCTGAGCTTCCAAGCGGTAAGGAAGATCTGGCGTCATGGGGTGGAGCCGAGAGTTTTACCACCCAGGTGGGTGGGAGGAGCCAGCTTGAAGACCTTCCAGCAAGATTTAAAGTGGCAAGGAATCTGCCAGACAGTGTGGATGAACAACATATCCATGTCCCTAGAAAAAAAATGTATGGGTAAAAAAAGCTCCTAGGGCAGGCAACTAAATGGTATGAGATGCCTGCAGGACAAAAACATGTCAGCTGCTCTTTCAAACAGACAAGCAAAACAAATGATACAATGACAACAGGACATTGCAGCATTTATACAGAGATTCAAATATCTAACTGCAGTACATCTGAAGGCTTCAAGACAGACCGGTCAGATATCATTTTACAACACCAAGGTAGTTGATTTTCAAGGAATGGAGGGTTCCATGATAAAAACAGACCCCCCCCCAATCAAAACTGGGAGTGAAATGTTACAAAGAAACCGGGTAATGAGTTTATATGCACCTCATATCACCTCATAAGAAGACATCCTAGCACAATTACCATTATGTGTGGGTGAATGAACGACTCACCAGAGGGTGACCCAGGGATCCACCCCTCTCACCACTTAAAATGCCATGAAAATATTTTGATCCCTTAGGACTACTAGTGAGAACAGACTTGAAGCAGCTGCCACTCAGGAGGTCCCACAGGAATTGCTAAACACACAACAGGCATCTTTACATCATACTTACATGTGTATGTCTCCCCCAGCACTTTTAAAAACCAGAAGACCCCTGTGAATTTGATTTACGCTATTAACTTTCTTTACTATGCACTCAAGAGTATTTTATTCAGTAACAGATGGCAACAATGGGCCCTTTATCTCATATATAAGCTCCTGGATTTTTGTACTGTAAAGTGAAACAGTGCAGGATCTGAAATAGTCTGAAAACATATGAATTGCCAACAAACAAGGTACTGGGCAACTTACCTGTAGGTGGTGGCTATTTAGAGATAAAGTTGGCCCTATATGAAATTTAGGCAGTGGCCATTTCACAGAACCTTGAGGCAGAAAGTGAGGTCTTGAATGGGGAAACAGTGCGTTTGAGCATCAAGGACAGCCCTTCCTTTCTCAAGATTCCATGAAACACTGCTGCTCTGAAAGAACACAGGGTAGACTCAGACAAGGATTTCTCCATACTGTACAAACCTACAAGCCAGTCCAATATCTTGTTTAAAAGAAGTTTCCATCGTCTTTTAGAATTCGGGTGACCCTGTAACTTGTAGGTTCCATGTAAAAATCGCTAAAATCAATGTCGTGATTGCAAAAAGGCGAACTGCATAATCACGTCTGTAAATAATGGCGTTTACCTATTTTGACGATTTCAATAAAAGCACACTAACATAATCCAGTACCTCATATGGTTGGAGGATCCTAATAATGTGTAACCCACACATGCAACAGCATATATTTTAAACGGATACTCCTATATTAGACTGCATTTCATGGTGATAGGTTGTGAGAGACTGAGATGGAGACGTTTGAAACTGTCGCGAGCCAGAAAGGTAAGCCACTGGCTATACATGCAGGCTTTTTGTACAGAAAAGACAAGGAAAGGGGCGAGAAGATTTATTGGCGCTGTGCTGTTGGTCCAAAATTCTCCTGCCTGGCTCAGATGCACACGGTTGGAAACTCTTACTTCGTTACTGAAATAGCATACTCACACACCTGATGCTGGGGTAAGTTGGGGCTCGTAAAATCATGGCCAGTGTCCGTGAACGAGCACGGTCCAGCGTGGAGACCACTTCACAGGTGGTTGTGCACTGCCCTGGAGTCTATAACCGGTCGTTTGCCAGGAGTGCCACTGATGAAAAGAACTATACAGCGGATCAGACAGGTTGAACGTGGCTGTCCCGTCACTCCTGCTTCTGTGCAGGAACTGGAGTTCCCCATAGAATTTAAAATAACGTGTTCTGGAGAAACACTTCTATATGATAGTGGCAAGGAAAAGGATCGCTTCCTTGTGCCTGCCATGGAAGGTAATCTTAAAATGCTCCAGGAGTGCAGCCAATGGATATTAGATTGCACTTTTAAATCATGCCCTTTGTTATTTCAACAGCTGTGCACTATTCATTGCATTAAATCCGGAGAGGTTGTAACGGCATTGTATGTGCTTATGTCGACAAGAAGTTCAGCAGCATACTTCAGGCAATATGAATTACTACAAGAAATGTGGCCCAACTTGAATCCAGAGTCTACTTTAATGGACTTTGAAAGGGATGCATGGCTTTCATTTAGTGCCTGTTTTCCAAATGCCGAGATACGTGGCTGTTTTTTCCATTATCGGTGGAGGATTCAATAAAGCAAACCAAGTAATTGAGACTTGGTTTCTTTTTTTTTTTTTAAACTCTAGATGTCACTGTTTTGACGCGTTGGTGTTGGGTGCTTTTACTGTGCTTATTGCTGTTCGTAGCAAGTTAGTAGTAGTTAATGATGTGGATTTTATTGGTAAAAGGATTGCAAGCTGTGGTTTTATTGCTTGAAGGATGGTACGAGGATCGCAAACGGTGGCGCTATTTCAGCATGTTAGCTATTATTACTGTAGCTGAATTTGAGAGTCGCGGATTTGCCAGTGCTGCTGTTGCAGACGCCTTTTTTTTTTTTTTATTTATTATTCGCTCATATCATGGGTTACCCAACTTGTACACCAATATTCCCATCTAATATGTCACCTCAGATAGTTCTACTGCTCTTAATGATTTGTTCATTATGTTTATTATTATTATTTAATTCACCGGAAATAACCTTTGAGCTAGATGCTCATTTACAAAGGTTTCACATCATGAGATGAACGAGACCGTTACAATGGCACAGTTCACATAGACATACAAGTATCTAACATAGGAATACTAACAGGACAAGAAAGTTTCAGGCAACTGATTACAAGCAGTTGTAAAATTACAAGTTTGAGAGGTATAAATAGCTGCCTAAGTGCCAGGTATTGTCACTTGTTTCAGGTCCTTATTCTACTGAATAGATGCAAGTGTAGGGTGGATGGAGAGGGGTAAGGGAGCGGAAGATATTTTATTTATTTCAATCTAGGATTAGAAAATAAATTTTGAGCACAGTGGAGCTCATTTACAAAGTTTCCACGTCAATGGTGAGGGGGGTTACAAAACAGACAGAGTATAAAGCACAATAACATGTACAGATAATATCAAATACGGTGAACAGTAGAACAGCACAATACATACTAAACATAGATGATTGCAATTAGATACATTGTTGGCATTCTAGGGCTTTATAGGCGAAAACGTGGGCGGGTAATCCCATTTGGAAATTGGGAAGGGTAAGTCAGGGCATGAAGAGTAGCAGCAGGACAGAGAAGGGGGTGGGGGGGGAAATGCAGCCAGGCGGCATTGTCAACCATGTTGAGCGAGGCAGGAAGGGGTAAAACGGGTGCAAGCACAGGAGAAGGTGACAGTAGGGAGAGGATGGTGAGGTGTGGAGGGAGGGAAGAGGGAGGAAGAAAGGTGTGGAAAAGAGTCAGTCAGGGGTCATAGTGGGCAAGTTAGTGGGACAGAGTAGGAGGGTCAGGACGTGACCAGTAGGAGCAGATAAAACATGCTCAGTCCCAGAAGTGGGTTGAAAAAAATTGGTGCTAGGAGAGCAACTGGTGAATTGAAGAAGGAAAGAGAAGGTGAGCAGGAGGTAAAAGCAGGTTAGGGTGGCGTGACAGATTAGGAGGGGGAGAGAAGGTAAGGGGATAGGAACAGTATAAGAGTCACAGAGGTGAGATCAATATTACTGGAGCTAGTGCAAGCAGAGAGAGTGTGTGGAAGGAAGAGCATGAGTAAGTATGAGCTAGACTAAGGGAGATTTATATCGTAGGAAGAGGAGTTAAGAGTCTGGAGGCCATACTTGAGATGGGACATCGAGTTGGTGGAGAGGGTACAACGTAGAGCCACCAAAAATACCAAATTTAAAACACCTTAGCTACCAGGAGAGACTAGTAGCACTAAGGCTAGTCAGCCTTGAGGAAAAGAAATAGGGGTGACCTCTTGTTCCTTTTTAAATTCTTGAACAACCCAGACCTTAGTGCACAATGTTCAATATCATTCGACCGCCGCACCCCCTAGTCAAGATCTCACAATAAGCAGCTACTGGTACCCAAAGCAAATACTACTAAGAGAGAAAGTTATTTTACTGTTAGAGCTGTTAAAGCATGGAACAAACTTCCCTAATATGTTGCAGACTCTAACAACTTTGATATGTTCAAACTGAGATTGGACAAGTACCTCAATTGGGCGCCTAACAAGGGATAATTCACCCACACGGTGTGGGAGACATTCCAGATGGGCAACTGCCTGCTTATGTCTGCTAAAACTGAGTAAACCGAGTAAATAACTCACAGTAGAGTTCTTATGTGGACAGTGAGCACCTTTCTGAGGGGTGTAATGCATGTTAGCATTCACAAATTCTAGTATTGATAAGAGCTTGCTTCAGTTCACGTTTAAAGGCAGGGAAGTTCTTTGAGTTGTTTACTTCGACCGGGAGCTCACTCAGGCAGAGGGGAGCCCTGTAAGCGAATAAGCGCTGGCTGAGAGAAGTGCTCCTGAAGGGAACGCATGGAGTGCCTCTAACCGTACTCCTTGTGTTATGTTGCAGGTCAGTCGGTTGGATGATCGGTTCGATGCAAGGCAGTGCAAGGCCTACTTGGGCTTTTTTACCTAGTAAGCAAGTTTGTAATTTGACCCCATCTCCGAGAGTAAGCCAGTTTGTTTTGTCTGTACAAGGCGCACGTGTGGGTATGTTTATCTGCATCATGGACTAGCTACAGGTTTTACTGAGTGCCACTGCTACCCATCTTAGGGCTGTTTTAGAAGCCGTACTGTACACTACCAGGCCGTAGTCAATTATTGATTGGCTTGAGCTAGCTACAGAGGGGCCAAGGGCTATGGGCATAAGGTAATGCTGGTGCCTATATAATACTCCAAGTCTGACGTTGACTGCTTTTACTACCTGTTCAATGTGCTCTGTGAAGGATAGGGTGTTGTTTATTGTGACCCCAAGGTATTTAAAGCAGTCTACTTGTTCCGGGTGGACAGTCTTGTTATTAAAGGTGAGCAGAGGGTTTCTTGCCTTATGTTTGTAGCTAGAGATGAGCATGGTTTTTGTTTTTATTTGTAACCAAGTAGCAGCTTTTGTTGGTGAAACCAGTCTTCCAGTTTATGAAAGGTAGACTGAAGATTTTGTTGGAGCTAAGCAAGCTGGGGGAGGCAATTTAGAATGACAGCACCATCCGCATGCAGAATGATTCTGCTAGGGTAAGCATCAGGAAGGGTATTTAGAAATGGGTCAAAAAGCAGAGGGCCAAGTATAGACCCTCGGAGAACTCCCAAGGAGACCCTTTCTAGCAATAGAGACAGCAGCCCCTATTTTAACGCTTTGTGATCTGCAGGAGAGGTAATCGTGGAACCAACTTACAGAGGAAGTTGACAGTTGAAGACCTTACAGCTGCTGAGTAAGAAGAGAATGGCTGACTGTCAAATGCTTTGGTGAGGTCAATAAAAACTGACCCCACTAGCATGTTTCCATCCAGAGCTCTGTGCACAAAGTCAGAATTCAACCAAGGCAGCTGACGGGCTATGGCTTTTCCTGAAACTATGATGTTGTGGACATTGGAGACTGTATTTTAGCAAATAATCAGTGATTTGGTCGGCCACTATTCTTTCCAGCGCTTTTTTTTTGGGGGGGGGGGGGGAATCGAGACAGGCCAATATTTTTAGGTGCTTGCGCGATCCCCACTTTTGTGAACGGAAGTCACTAGAGCACGTTTCCAAACTGGGGAATTTAGCAAGTGTGAGGGATTTATTAAATATTTCAGTAATGGGGCAAGCACTTCTTCCAGGGTAAGAGCAACCATTTTCATGTCAAGTTTACTGCTACCTTGTCTGGTTTTGAGGAGTAGCTTTTTTACATATTTCCTAACCTCCTTGATGTAGCTGCATTTAAAACAGAAGCTAGGATGCTTGTATTCCTTGCCAGTGGTGGACTGAGGAGGTTTGGAGGTATCAAGATAATCAAGAGGAAGTACCAAGCTAAGGTCTGTAAAGCTTTATTGAAAGAATCAGCAATGGTGAGCAAGTCTTGGGTGACAGTTCCATTTATGTTCCCCCCAAAACTCCTGCCATCGCCCTACGACCTCTCAAGCTGATCCTTACAGAACTTTGCTTTGGCAAGTCTTAAGGTTTGTACACTTATTTCTGGCCTCCCTACAACTCTGATAAACATCTCTGTTGATTGTGTCCTTGGTCCTACACCAGAGATTGTCCCAGTCCCTCTTTCGGTCAAGCAGTTCCCTGGTAATCCATCCATTATAGGATCCCTGGGTTTTCCTTCTTACTGGGACAAATATGTCACAGGCTGCACTGAACTGGCCATAAAGTACTGAAGACCTAGGTCTATGTCCTGTATTTTGTCCAGGGGCTACCAGTCGAATCGGGCAAGTGCTGCCTTAAAGGAGCTCAGCAGGCCTCTCAAGTACCTGACTTGGAACCACAGTAGGTGCCACCTTCCTGATTGTATTTGTCCAGTGACAGGTGATAGGCAAGTGGTCACTTAGGGAGTCTGAGTGAACCGTGACCCTCACTATCCTTGACGGGCAGCTGGCCAAGACCCAGTAAATGAGTGTGCCACTGCCACTTTTGTAGTTATGTCTTGTGGGTTCAGTAACCAGCTGGGAGAGAGACTAGTGACCAGGTCCTTCTGGGTTATTTGCATGCAGGCCAAAATACATTCATTCTGGGTAACTGTGTTTTCTGACATTTACTTAATTTAGTTTTATGACAGAAAAGTTCTGAGATTTGTTTGCAACATTGTATCTTGGGGTATATATGCATTTGCTATGTTTGAAAAATGAAAATTACGTACCTACCGTAATTCTTGGTCTTCCTGGATATCTTCACCATTCATCACTGGTGAGTTCAAGCCAGAGGTGCTAGGACCCTGCAGGAAGCTTACAGCGCTAAGCTTTTTAGCTTTTCCTCAGGAAGAGGGGCCCATGTCAGGGACGGTGCCGCCCTTGAGGCCACCTCAGTTCTGCTCGCTGGAGAGAAATTAGAGATAGAGGAAAAAAGGAGGGAGGGTGGGGCAAGGAAGCCCAAGGGATAGTAAAAGGAAAGGGTACACACTGAAAAAGGAATAAGCCACCCACAGGAGAAGGGGGAGGGCTCTAAGGATTCTGGGAGGGAGACACCAACCTCTTGGCAGGCCAAGGAGGGGGAGAGAAAGGAAGGAAAAGAGAACAGAATAAAAAAAAGAAAGCGAGGGCATACAGAAAGAGACAGAGAGATGGACACCAGCAAGGATAACTGTAAGAAGAAGGGTTTTCCTCTGTGGACCAAAGATAGGTGACCCACTTTTTTTTTGTTTAGTGATCAAGACCCTGGGTGGCAAGTACAGGAGGACTGAAGAGAGGCCAAGAGACTTCACAGGCTCCACGATCTATGGAGTAAGCGCCACAGAATGTGTCATGCAAGAGGAGGACTATCCCTGCCCTCTCCATTTAAATGTCACTACCCTTCAGGTTCACAGAAAGAAAAAAGGGGCCCCCCCCACCAGAATCTCTCACCCTCTCTCGTTGCATAGGGGTGGGGAAAGGAGTCCACCCCAGAGCAAAATCCATCTGGATAGGGGTAGGTGGGGGAGGTGTCACCTGGCTCAGTGAGCCCTGGATCTCCAAGTGAAATGTTTATCCCGTTAAGCCTATTACCACCAGAAAAGTGGTTAATGGCAGAGGATTTATGCCTTCAAGAAAGGAGCAAGGGGGTTGGACGTAGGAAGTCTGAAAGGACCTTGCCCCATGGGTAACCCAGGAGTGGCTCGTCAACGAGGAGAAAAGGAGCAACCCAAAGGCTCGAAAAGAGGAAGAGGGTCCCTGGAGCCCCTGTGACCAAGACAAGGGACTTGACAGAGAGGGAAATCCTTGAGCTCCAGGCACAAGGAGGCAAGGGAGACAAGGAAGCCCAAGAAAATAACAGGGAGGAACTCCTGGCCCATGTAGCTGCCACAAAGGAGTCCCAGTCAGGGTCGAGCAGGGCCCCAAGGAGCCCCAGGCAAAAGGGACAAGAGCCCCTGCTTGCCTTCTCTCTAGAAGAGGAGTCAGGGAACCAAGAGATGACAGCGAGATTAGACCTGCAATTGGTCTCAGATAGGGAGAAAGCAAGCAGGGAGGAGGCACTGCCCAGGAAAAAGGCGCCCAAGTGGGGATGGTGGTCGGAAAGCAGTGATGAATGGTGAAGATATCCAGGAAGATCAAGAATTGAGGTAGGTACGCAATTTTCATATCTTACCTGGATTAATCTTCACCATTCATCACTGCTGGGTGAATACCAAGCACCATAAAATGGCACTGGCACCTCCCTGAGGGAAAAATCACCTTCAGCCTCCTGTGGGAGACACACAAGAGGAGAGGGCCCTCACGGGCCTGGCTAGGCCCGCAACTGGTCAGAGTCAGGTCGCGGCTCCTGACATGCAGGAGAAGGAGAATGCCCAGACAGCTCTCGCCTGGTTGTACAGGAGAAGAATCTGGCACCCTGGAATATCGAGGCAACCACCCTATGCCAGGCGAAGGGTGACAACTGGTATAGTCGGAGCCATGCTGTCTACCTAATGCAGACTGCTGTTCCTACCAGCCTGGAGTCTACAACGTTAGCATCTTAAGATGCCCTCACTTGGTGTCTCGCCAGCTCCAAGCCGCATGTAGAAGTGGTGATGGCCCGTCTGGTTGCCTCGCTATCAGACATGGCTGCCAGGATCTGACATAGTGAAGCCCACAGGTGCCTTGCATAGGCTACCTGGTGCATGGAGATGGACAGCAAGAGATGAATGGAAGAGAAAACCCTTCTGCCCCAGCTATCAAACTGTGCAAAGACAGCCTCTGGGAGGGTGGTCTCTTGAAAGGGGATGACACCATGAGGGGGTATTCAGCCACACCAATCCAGATGTAGGATGGGTCATTGCTCCAGGAGATGTTGGGGGCGCAATACTTGCACAGGCAGTCCCAAGGGTCAGAACAGAGGTGGTGGGAAAACTGCCAGACACTGTGAGACTCCTCTATGAAGGGACGGGGAAATGGAGGGATCACGACGGATTCCAGACTGTACTCCCCAGAAAAGACATCATTGCACACACAGGATTGTGGGTCTATGGATGGGGGAAGATGGGAGCTCCTCTAACATCGTTGTGAGGAATCGCTGATAATCTGTGTACTCAGCGTCAGAAGAGATGTGAGTGTAGGTATCCTCTTCCTTTGAGGAGGAATCAGACGAAGTGGAAGGACTCTGTACAGGGGGCATTAGTGCATGGGCAAGGAGGTGGCAAAAATAAAAATTACGTACCTACCGTAATTATGATCTTTCTGTGTATCTTCACCATTCATCACAGATGGGTACTTGCCGGAGATCAGGACCCCGCGGGAGCCTTTTTTCTTTTTAAAAAGGATAGGCGGAGCCGATGCAGCATAGGTGCCGCCCTCGAGGCCGACGTATTATGTGGCGCTCGAGGATTAGCCGTTAGGCTGCGTCGACTCCGCCTGCCTACCAGTTCTGAGTTGCCGGAGAGGTAAGAGGAAGGGATGGAGGGTGGGACAAGAGTCTCCAAGGGACATAAAAAGGAAGAGGAAAACTGAACTAAAAGGAGAAATAATGACTGAGAGGACAGCATAGGAGAAGTAAGACTAAGGGGATTGGGTAGGGGCCCCAATCTCTGGAAACGGAAGAAGGGGGGAGAGAAAATTTAAGAGAGAGTGGGAGGTAACAAGGATCCAGGACCCTTGTCCATCACCAGACTGTATAGGAACTGCAAGGAGTAGCAAAGCTCTCTTGCCAGAATTCAAGGCACAGAATAACTGGCAATACCCCAAAAGCAGAGTCGGCTATTCTGGAGAAGGACAGGGCACAAGGACTCTGTACTCTCTCTGAAAAGATATTTGGTGAAAAAAAGGGTAAATTTCCTTTTTTTTTTTTTTTGATTGTATGGATAACAGAAGGGCAACTACCAGTTCCCACCCCATAGGGGGTGAAGATATCGAAGTAGGTAGTAGAGAAGGAGTGCCACTCCAACTGAACCCCTTAGGGAAGAAAATTACCCCCGTGTGTCTCAATTTTATCCCACTCAGAAGAGGGGAAGGCACAGAGGGAGGAGGATCCAGAGACTGGAGCCCCAGGGGGATGGCGAGGATTAGATGAATGGTGAAGATGCACAGAAAGATCATAATTACGGTAGGTACGTAATTTTTATATCTTATCTGTGTCAATCTTCACCATTCATCACAGATGGGTGAGTACCAAGCCCCCCGAAGGGGGTAGATTCATTGCACCCTAAGTGACAGAGTCCCTTAGCCCTCAGTGGGTGACACACTAAGGGGAGGAACCTTCTGGGCCTGGAGAGGCCCGAGAGTGGGGAGAGCGAGACGGGTTCCCCCCCGGAGGGGGAAGGAAGTTGCCCCGACAGATGTCGTCTCACCCTACGGGAAAAGAGATAGGTTCCCTGGTGAGCGGAGCAAATCACCCTATGCCGGGCCAAGGGTGACAACCGGGAAAGGCAAAGCCATGCCGATCTCCGGGTGCAAATTGCTGTCCCTACGACCCTGGTAGCTACCTCACTGGCGTCGTACAATGCCCTTGCTTGGTGCCTTGCTAGCTCCAGGCCACGTGCAGAGAGTGCGATGGCTTGCCTGGTTTGCTCTGAGTCAGGCAAAGCAGCTGGGACCTGACCCAGCGCTGACCACAAGAACCTGTTGTAGGCTGCATAGTGGGCCCGATGAGCTGAGATGGAGAGAAGCAACCGTGCCGAGTAGAAAGTCCTCCTCCCCCAGAAGTTAAAATCCAAGGAGTCTTGATCTGGGGGCCGGTCACGGTGGAGGGCGTGAAGCCCGTCAGGAGTGTCCAGGTGCGTCAATCCGGACTGCGGATGAGGCATGGAGCCTGGAGACTCCGGGGGTGCGCAATACCTCTGGCTGAGGTCCCTAGGAGCAGGAACTCCAGAGAAGGGCCTCTGCCAGAAACGCATGGATGCCTCCCGAAAGGGAGCAGGCCAGGGCGGCACCACAAGGGTGGCTGTCTCGAAATCACCTAGAAAGGCGTGCGCCGCATGCTCCAGATTGCTTACGGACAGGGGAGAAAGGTGAAGGTCCTCCATCATCCTCACGAGGAAATGCTGATACTCGGGAGAGATCAGCGGCAGGAGAGATGTGGACAGATGGTTCCTCTCCCCCAGAAGAGGGGATGAGGAGCTGGAGGTCACCATGTGTTCTAAGGGTGGCTGCTCAGGGGGAGGTTGAAAAACCTGGCTGTCCATGGCCCTAACGTAGGCAGGGAACCGAGCAGCCACCGCTCTGAACTGCTCCCAGGTGAGAGGGCCGGTAGGACCATGGATGCCTGGGAGCGCTGGAGAATGCGGCAGAGGGGTAGGGGCAGAGCCGAGAGAAGGAATCGGCTGACCTCTGCCAGGGCTAGGGAGTGGACCATGGACACCCCGGGAGGGTGTCCCGGAAGACTCCGCAGCCGACAGCTGTACAACCACATTGGTACTGCCTAGGCTGTGCCCAGAAGAATCCCCCCAGTGAGGCGACCGGGGCCGTATAGGTCCAGAAGGATGGTCCCCTGCCTCCAATGAATGGGACCCTCTCAAGGACCCAGAAGGGGAAGGGCGGAAGTCTGCACTTCAGCTTCGTCCAGGGCTGGGGTGGGCCCCAAAGAAAGGCCGACGCGCCGACCCCACACCCCTCGACCCCTCAGAGTCCGAGAGGGTCCTGGTCCTCGAGAGGGCCAGCCTAGGCAGCTGGCAGCTCTGGGCCGCCCCCGAAGGGGAGACCCAGGGAGCAGCACCCCCCCCGCGTAGACTTCTCGATAGGCTCCAAAGTTGGGCGATCGAGACACACTACGGGAAGGGGTACCACCTCCAAGGGGTCAAGGAACCCCCCACCCAGGCCAGGTTGCATGGCTATAGTGGCAAGCACCACAGCCTGCTGGTCAGTACCACTGACCCCAACCTCGGGGGAACCCCACGCTCCTCAGAAGGGGGCTGACAGACTCGTTGTGGAGACCACCGGTTCGCCCTCCTCTGCAGGCAACCCCGGAGGGTGTGACTGCCCGCCCGACTCAGACGAGGTAGAGTCTGAGGCCCTAAGCCTGACGGTAGGAGGGCGAGGGAAGGTGACCTTTCCGAAGGGCCCAGAAGTCGCAGCAGTGGTCAAGACGGTACCCACGCCCTCCACAGCCCCACAGGGGGGACTGGCAGAAGGCAGGAGGGCAGCTTGGACCACAGGTCCAGAGCTAGGGCCAGCCGTGGTGCCGTTAAGTTCACCGGCACCGGGGGCGGTACCAGGGACAGAGACTGCACCGATGGCAGCCCCAGCAGCGGCCTCGGTGCCGATGACACCGCCAGGCCCCTCGGCGCCGTGACGAGGACCGAAGCGGCGCCGACGGCGGACCTGGCGCTGAAAACGACACTGCCAGGCTTCCCGGCGCCAAGAGCAGCAGCAGCGCTGAAGGCGGCACCAAATGACCCCGAAGGTCCCACGGCACCGAGGCGAGACATAGCGAAAGGTGATGCCGGATCCAGGGTCACGGCACCGCGGGCATTGCCGGCGCCGCTCGTGGCGCCGACAGGGCCCATGGTGCCGAGAGACGAGTCGGCGCAGACAGGGCCCATGGCACTGCGAACGGCGCCGAAGGCCTCGGCAGCACCGACTGACGGCATCGAGGACGGCGCCGACCTGGACCTTGCAGACCGCTGGAGTGACACCGGGGAGCTTCACCTCGGCGGGAGATTGCCATGGCGGCGCCTCCCGCCCACTCCCGGGAGGAAGCGGGACAGGCCTCCAGCGCTGCGGAAGGAGTCTCGACCAAGGCTAGGCTACGAGAAGTCGAGGCTCCTCCTCGGTCCGTACAGAACCGGAAGGGGACCTGGAGGAAAGGCCGAGAGAGCGTGGCTTGGCCCGACGAATGCGAATCCTACCCCAGAAAGTCGGCGGAGATCGCCCTACTTTGAACGTGCGCTGTTGGAGGACGCGGCGGTCCATGGAGAAGCAGGCGCCGCACAAGCCCATGTCGTGGAAGCGGCCAAGACACGCGAGACACCGTCATGCTGGTCGGTAATGGAGAAACTGCGTCGCATCGGCACCGACGATAGGGGCCGCCCGCTTCAAAGATTTTCTTGCACTCCAACCGCGACATCGGCCTACGGGGTGGGGACCACCAAAACAGACTCGACGTCGCTTAAACTTTAAAATAAATGGAAAGATCTTACCGGCGGCGTCGAGTGGAGGCAGAACCCAGAACTAGTGAACCGATCGGACTGTAACGAACGAAAATGCGCAGGCTAAGGCCTAAATTTTTGAAAAGTTTTTCTTCAGAGGCTTCCCACAAGGCGACCTCGACGGCGGGACATGAAGAACTGGTAGGCAGGCGGAGTCGACACAGCCTAATGGCTAATCCTCGAGCGCTACGTAGTACGTCAGTTCGCAGGGCGGCGCCGATGCTGCATCGGCTCCGCCTATCCTTTAAAAAAAAAAAAAAAGGCTCCCGCGGGGTCCTGATCCCCGGCCAGTACCCATCTGTGATGAATGGTGAAGATTGACACAGATAAGATCTATCTCATCCACGGCCCTAAAGTAAATGGGGAAAGCAAGTGCCATCGCCATGTGCTGTTCCCATGTAAGGGGACCCAGGAGACCGCAGAGTCCTGGGAGGAAGAGGCAGTGAGGAAAGAGGAGGAGAGTGGTCCCGACAGACCATGGACCCTCCTCTGCCAGGGCTGTGGAACCCAGTGACGATGACAGCACCCCCTCGCTCACCGACACTGGGGTTGGCGTCGGGAGCCGAGGCTGCGCCAGCCACAGCCACTGATGAAGCAGTCGATGTAGGCCTAGCAGATAGCTGAGGCCTCGACACAGCAGCTCTGTTCCTCGAAGAGGAACCAGGGCTATGAGGGGTGCTCAATCGGCCCCCGGAGGTTGATTGTTCACCCGACCCCTAGCCCGGGCCTCTGGTCTCAGCAAGACCAAAGACAACTGGATGCCTGTTCTCCCCCAGTATGTATAGCAGTGGGAGGAGGCCTGGGGGAAGGGCCCAGAGACCTTACTTTGGCAGCCCTCGTACAATGTCAACTACTGAAAGTTGAGAATCTCTCCCCAGCCTTGCTGCACGATTTAGCAGAGTGCGGAAGTCCATCAAAAAATGGGCATCGCACAAATCAATGTCATGGTGCAGCCCCAGGCAAGTGAAACACCGATCATGCAGGTCCGTCATGGTTATGAGACTACCACAGGGGCACCGATGCATGGGGATAGTCCCCGCCTTGGAAGAATGCTTCTGCCCCGAACTAGAAATGATCGACTGCAAAAAAAAAAAAAAAAAATGAAGAAAGAGACCTGACACTGCAAAACTATCTTAAAATAAGAAAGAGGGAAGGTGCTGAAAACGGCAACGAACTCGCTACATCGAGTTAACCGCTTATCCGACACACAGAACCTTCTGGAATGTAGAACTACTGCACTGCTCCCGTGTAGTCAGCTTCTGCCTCGACTGTGAGAAAAACAGAATGGAGCTGGTGGAGGGGACGGCCAATCAGCAACTGCCACGTAATACAGCGACTTAGAGGGTGGCACCATCACAGACCCTGGCCCCTCCTCCAGAGGAAAAGCTAAAAAGCTTAGAGCTACAAGCTTCCTATTGGGTCCTAGCGCCTCAAGCTTAAACCCACCAGTAATGAATGGTGAAGTTTAAACTAGGTAAGATCTTAGAAAATACAAGTTTGTCAGGAGGTTTTGCAGTTGTGCTTAAGTAGAACCACCAAAATACTGAAGAAAAATAAACATGAATTAAAAAAAAAAAAAAACAACACTAAAATTCCCCTGCATAAGCATGGTGTGTGCTCCTGACTCAGGGGTAAGACAACTAGGAAGTTTGTGTAAAGAGCAAAGAGACAGTCCTAATGACTCCAGTTTTCAGTCCATCTCCTGCTTGGGAGGAGAACACACTTACTGCAACTCTACCTGACCAAAGAAGTTGACAAACACAAATAAATAACAGCCAACTCTTGGATCATCTAGGAATTACATACAACAAATAAATGTGCGCAATCCAGTGGCAGTATGTTGAACCAGGCAAGCTCAAAGATAATGGTGTGTGTGATGCCTTGTAAAGAGATCTTGTTAGTACTCTGAGGGAAAGGCGTGAAAACTCACATTCAGTAGCATCTCCTAAGGTGGTCAGGTGTGATGGCACTTGTGGTATGGGTGACTAACCACACACTGCCAGCTGGTCACCACCCAGGGGACTAGCAATGGAGACCTTACCAATTACATGGAAATGGTTTGGGACATTGGAGGAGAAGACTGACTTTGTACTTGCACGATGATCTCCAGCCCCCACACCCTAATCAAAGGGACTACAATGTTCCTGACCCCACTCTACTCACTATCTTGCCAAAATGAAAATGACGTATTTAGCATATTTGTTGATCTGCCAGAATATCTTCACCATTGATTCACACTCATGGGTCTAAGACCAGAGGCACTAGCAGCTGCTTTCTTCTCATTGGACAGAGCAGATGTTGGCTATCAAGATCACCCGCGCACTTGCATAGTGCCGTGCACGCTAGCCAATAACCGCCGGCTCCTCCAGGCACCTCAACTCTGACTGCAAGAAAAGGTGGAGAGAAATAAAAGGGAGGACTAAATACTTTCTAGCCCAAAGGGATAGTAAAAGGACATATGAATAAAATAAACTAATTAGAACCAGACTATCAGACCTATCAAGTGGCATAACAGTAGTGGGTCTAAAACAAGCCAGAGCCTCTTATCACTAGTCAGACACAGCATGACTAGGAATATGTAAAAAGATAAGGCAGCAGCCCAGAGCAAACTGCTCTGGTAAAAGTAGCAAAAGAAGTCCAGTCTGGAAATGACAGCAAAAATGAATCTCTGGATTCCCCAGAATTAATAGTCTCATACTACCAGACAGAACTTGAGTAAACTCATAACTTTTCTTCTCAATGACAGATTTTTTTTTGGGGTGGGGGACAAGAATGAAGAACATAGGAGTTGCAAGACTAGCAGTCTTGGGAGGCAATATGGGGTTATTTCTTCTGGCATGCTCCAGGTGGAGAGGGCAAACAACAGAGAGCAATAACAAGGGATACCAACCAAAAATTCCAACATGAAGAAGAACATGCTGTGCTTCTTCCTGCAACCACAGGGATGTACCCTGTGTGAAGCTAGTACATGGTTACAAGTGCACAATGCTTCTCCAGAGATGGAGCACTTGCTTAGTGGAGCTAGACTGGATACTGCCCAGTGCACTACTGCATATAGCAACTAACAGTGATACACACCCCAGGCATGAAGGAGGACAGGAAAATGGAGTTAAAGGGAGCCACCTATCCACTTCATAGAAACAAATACAAGGTGTTTTTTTTTGTTAATGGGGGCCATGAGTGAACCTCCACTCTTATTTTGGTGAGGCTGGCACCTGAGTGACTAGCACGTCTGTTGTTAAACAACCAATACTACCAAAGGAGCATGGCAGAGGAGACATATGCAGATTGATCTGCTGCCAGCACCCACAGGGTTAGCTGCCAGAGGGCATCTGAATCAATGGTGAAGATATTCTAGAAGATCAACAAGTACAGTAGGTAAAGAATCATCACATCTTTCAAGAATTAATATTCACAATTAATTCATACTCATGGGTCCAAGTACCAAGCTTCCCAAAAAAAGGGAGAAACTGGATCACTCTGAGGGTAACAAATACACCCTCAGCCCTCTGCATGCGAAGAACAGCTGAGGGCAGGGGCTCCTCGTGGGTCTAACAAGATCAGAGACAAGTCAAAGTCAGACAGACAAGCACGACGACTCGCGGATTAGCTCATGCATGACCAGTGAGCCCCCTGAAACCAGGAGTTAAGCCCGTCGCTGGGCCACAGGTGCCACCTGATCAAGGTGAAGCCAAGCCATCTGACAAATGTAGACTGCAGCTCCCACCAGCCTGGAGCCCACCTCAGTGGAATCGTGTGATGCCCTTGACTGGTGCCTCGCCAACTCCAGGTCCTTGGCTGAAAGGCAGAAGGCATGCCCAACTAACTCCATATGTGGCATTTCAGCTAGGAGCTAGCCTAACTGCACCAAGAGGTGCTTGTTGTAAGCTACCTGATGTTTCTGATGTGTAGCAATGCACATCATGTTGTGAGCAGAGAAACACCTTCCTGCCAATAGCGTCTGCCTGAACAGTCAGCTTCAAGAGGTTGGTCACACACTGGGCACTGAGGCCCTGCAGGACCTCAATCCCCAAAGTGGGCTGAGGAATGTCATTGAGGCACAGGTCAGGAAGCACAGGAAAACCCAGAAGCAGTTGTAAAATTTGCAACAAGAGTTTTATTATGAACAATAACATTGTTCAGTATAACTATTTACATAGGCCGAATAAACAGACGATCCATCTGAGTTTTCCTTCCATCTCTGTGTCTCCCTGCAAGCAACTGCAGCTCTGTCTTATAAGTCTTTGCAACCCCCCTTCTTAACAAGCATCCTGTTTTTTTCCAAAATGTTCCTGTATATATCAGGCAGGTGCAACTAGAACACAATGTCCCAGAATTGAGGCCCTTTTTCCACAGCTTCTGCAAGAGGCTTAAAAAAACAGGTTACTTGCATGTAACAGCAGTTCTAGGAGTGGTATATGTTGTTCATCCACACTTACTGGCATGTCCCTTTCCCCTTTAAGGATCACCGGAAGTCTTCAAGCTGGCTCCTCCCACCCATCTGGGTGTTATAACCCCCCGGCTCCGTTCCATGATGCCAGATCTCAGCCCGCTGGGCCAGGTAGAAATGACAATCCGCATCAATGAAATCTAGAGTCCCAGCTGCAAGGACACAGTGCCATGGCTGGCAATTGTGTCAATGTCCCACGCCTGCAATATGTTCACTAGGAACCTCTGGCACAGGGACTACCAAGAGGCCGAGCATATGTGAAGGAAAAATTCCGTGCTCTCAGAGGCTGATGATTTTATATGGCTTTTAACTATAGGATGTTGCATGGAAATGGCATGAAGCTCACAGAAACTGTGCTAGTTGCACCCCAAGGAAATGAAAATTACATACCTACCATAATTCTTGATCTTCCTGTGTAACAGCACCTCGCAGGAGGGCCCCCCCTTTTTTCTCTAAAGGAGGCAGCTGACGCACTGTGTGGCACTTGTGAATTGGCCACTAAAGGCCGCAGACTCCTCCTCCACCCCAGTTCTGCTCGCCAGAGAGGGCAGAAAATAGATGGACTGAGAAAAGACAAGGGCAGGGCAAGGGAGCCCAAGGGACAGCAGACTGAAAGGATGTAAAACTGAAAAAGGAATATGCCGGCCAGAGAAGGAGCTATAGGAGTGGGCTCTGGCCCCTGCCCTGGGCAGCCAACGAGAGAAAGAAAAGGCAAACGAAGGAAAGATTTGGGGGGAGGGTATTTTAATTCTGGGGAGAGAGAAGTTAAAGACATCTGTGAGGGAACAGAGGCCTTCCCAGTCCCCACACCTACAACACCTGGATTTTCAAGTGATCTCTCATTTAAGTAGAACCGGGCCCAACTCTACTTGGCTACCGAGATGAGACAGATTAGGTGTAACCAGGAAAGAAGGCCAGAGGCAGAGACCTCAGATTTGGCTTAACAGCAGTACTGAGATCCTCTCTGCTTAAGATGGTGTGGAGAAGGCCCCCCC
Organism: Neoceratodus forsteri; assembly: GCA_016271365.2. Taxonomy (NCBI): domain Eukaryota; kingdom Metazoa; phylum Chordata; order Ceratodontiformes; family Ceratodontidae; genus Neoceratodus; species Neoceratodus forsteri. Next base: position 273,091,471 of record JADMNL010000027.1, read on the forward strand.
CCCCACTTCAGTACAGGATAGGACAGCCACCCCAGGACAGGACCTCCCAAAGGTTACCACTGTACCAGAGGGAGAGCCCTGGAGTTGGGGGGATTCTGTCCAGGATAACTTCCCTCCAAGGGGGGGGAGATAATCCAGAGAAAATGAGAGTCCCAGTAGGCCCTCTCCTCATCCGTGGGGGCGGGGCACCAAGGGAGTCAACCATGTCCCAGACGAACCCATCTGATAAAATGGAGGGATCCATGGGGAGTCTACACAGCCAGGGCGAGAATACCTACTTCCCCTCCCCCTCAGGGTGGGCCCTCTATCGCTTAAGAGGGTAACATAAGATATGGAGGTACCAGTGAGACTCCATCCACAACTGACCTCAAGGGGGAGGAGGGCAAGCAGGGAGCAGGCATCGCCCAGACACTGAGGCCCAAGGGTGGGAAGTGGGCAGGTTTCAGTGATGAATGAAGATACACAGGAAGATCAAGAATTATGGTAGGTACATAATTTTCACATCTTCTCTGTGTCAATCTTCACCATTCATCACTGACTGGGTGAGTACCAAGCTCTCCAAAGGGGGCCCAGCACTGCCCTGAGGGACGAGAGTCCCTCACTGCCCCATAGGGGAGAACTACAGGAGGAGACTCATTACAAGACAGTTAAGCCAGTGACTGGTCAGGGCAAGGTGGGGTCTCCCATGACCTAGGAGACTGGAGTCGCCCCTGCAGTTACTGCCTTGACCTGCAGGAGAAAAGACTGGTCCCCTCGGAAAGCGGAGGCAAGTACCCTACACCGGGCCACGGGTGACAACCTTGACTGACAAAGCCACGTCATCCACCTAATGCACATCGCTGTCCCCATTAGCCATGAAGCTACCTCACTGGCAGCGTAAGATGCCCTTGCCTGGTGCCTTGCGAGCTCCAGACCCTGCGCGGAGAGGGCAATGGCCTGTCTGGTCACCTCCAAATCAGGCAGCAATACCAGCACCTGGCTTAGCATTGACCACAGATGCCTATTATAGGTAGAGTGGTACATCTGATGAGCTGCGATGATGCTAAGCATAATATGCACAGAGGAGAACACTCTCCATCCCCAACGGTCAGACTCAGCAGAGTCTGCATCGGGGGGCGATACCAGGTGTCTATGCCCAGAAGGGGTGTCCAGCAACTTCACTCCTGAAGTGGGGTGAGGCAAGTCAACTGGAGACCCCTGGGGTGCACAATACCTGCACTGGCAGTTCATTGGGGCTGGGCTGACACTACCAGGCACGATACGACGCCTCCTGGAAAGGGATCAGCCAGGAAGGGACCGCCAGGTGGTCAGCGCTGAATTCACTGAGGAAAAAGAGCGTCATCCATTCAGGATTGAGTCTTTCAATGAGGGCGAGGTCACCGACCAGCCTCAATTAAGTACTGATACTCAGATCAGCACCTGAGAACAGATGGCTGGAGGTATCCTCTTCCTCAAAGAAGGAAGACGAAAAGGCCAACAGTTCTGAAGAGCCAGAGTCTGGCTGCTGCAGGGGAGGACTGGCGACTGACTTGCTTGTCCATGGCCCTGACGTACCTGGGAAAGGTGGCGGTAGTGGCTCCGAACTGCTTCTAGGTCAAAGGCCCCACATGACCCAGGAAACTGGGGGGGGGGGTTGCAGAGGCAAGGAAGAAACGCACTTTACTTTATGCGAGTCACCTCTGCCAGGGCTAGGGGACCTTGCTGGCGATCTTGGACCTCCTTGAGATCTGCGGGTCTGACCAGTGATTGGACACTTAACCAGTCTGAAGCAATCAGGACTGAGCCCTGAAGGAGAAACTCCCCTGTGAGGAGATTGGGGCCATGTGGATCCATAAGTGCAGACCCCAACCCCATCCAATGAGGTCTCCATCGAAAGAGAGAAGGAAGGCTCGGTGCTCTGACTCTTCCTGGAACTCCAAAGGGTCCAGGGAAGGGTCGTCTCAATCCCATCGACTCTGAGGCAGACTTCCTCTACACTCCCAGTTCCCCTATGGGAGGACACAGAAGAGGGAGTCCCTGTTCTGGCCCCGGAGGATTAAACTGCACTGGGGCTGGCACCCGTCAGAACCCCCGAGGCCAGAGCCACTGTCCCTCCCAGACCAAAGACTGCTATTGGCCAACCTGCTCCCGGTGCTGCCCACAGCGTAGGAGCTGGTGCCGACTGCAATCGCACAAGGCAAGGGAAGAGGAACACGGGAATGTGCAGAGGTACTGGGCACTGGAGAGCCATACGACTCCGACAAGTCGGGCTGCCAGTCCAGATCAGACTCTTGATCATCCAGCTCCAGAGAGGAGAGGATCCAAAAGACCTCCAGACGAGCATCCCCAGAGTCTCTCCCGCCATCAGCGCTGGCTGCAGGCGGGCCCAGTACTGATGGGCGGCGCTGAGGAGCCACCCATGTCAGCCGTGACACCAGAACAGCCTGCACCTCCGAGGAGGTGACTGACTGTGTGATACCCCCCTCCCCCCGGGAGGACCAGATTGTTCCTCTGGCACCGGAGAAGAGGCCTCCTCCTCCCTGGCACGGCTAGAAGGGGAGGAAGGCCCTTCCCTCACCAGTCCTTATAGAACCGGGAGGAGGCTGGAGAGTATCCAGCCAAGTGGGCACTCACTCACACATATTTTGGTCCTGCCCTACAGTGGTTGCATTCTGGACTATAATTCACCAAGAGCTTAACAATATGTGGGAGACTCAAATACCATTCAACTTTAACACAAGATCCTGAGCTTCAGGGGTCCAGCAGTTGGAAATTACAAGCAGCAAGGTCTAGTCAGGGCATTATGCTAGGCTGCACAGAAGGAAATAATGATTAATTGGCTCAAAGTGTCCCAACATCCGTAGATTCCTGGAGAAATAGGGTGGAAAACATAAAACAGATGGAATTAACAGCGAAACTCAGGCTCACCACTGACGAACAAAAGAAGCAGTGGGGGAGGTGGGATGGATGGGAAATCCTGGCCCAGGGAATGGAACAGAAAACAGTCAGGAGAAGGACCAGCAGGTTAGATGACTCAGCCCACTCTAATAAGGCTATCTAGAGAGGCAAAAAGGAACACCCTGCGCCCCCCCCGTTAGCGAGATTCCCCCATAAGAGATTTGTACAAGGGATAACATGATCTCCTCAACTCACATTTGTTGAGCCACTCAACATAGTTTTAAGTTTCTGTATGGAAATCTTTATTGAGTATGGGCACAGACCTGTTACCAACAGCCGCACCTGGATAGGGTGGTATGGGAAGACAGTAAATTTTGTCTCCTCACAGGGCAAGGAGCCAACTCTCCGATGGGAGGGATCTAGTACTGGATCATTATTACATAACCCAGGGCTGTATTTTTTTGGGGGGCCCTGCAAAAAAACACCATCTTTTGGGACGATACAATAGCGGAGTCGGTATTGTGCTGTCGCTGTGCGAGATGTCGGAATTCTTTGTTTACCACAAGTGGTGCTTCCATACCATGGTCTGCTGGGAGTTCTCATAATGCCCTTGAAAGGCTTTACTGCCATGCTACATGTGTTCTTTTGATTTTACTCATTTTTCTTTGCCCCCTTTTTTTGGTGGTGGGGGGCCAGGAATGGGTGAGGGACTGTAGGATTAATGCACGTTAAATTCCTCTTTAGATAGGAATTGGTAGAATAAGATAACTGTACAAGTTTTAGGGGACTTTTTATTATGGCGATGCCACTATAATGGCGGTGATGTACTGCATAAGGGTACAAACAACAGACACTGCCTAGGTTTTGAGAGCCCCCATCAGAAAAAGTTAACAGACTTGTAGGAGGGAAGAGGCTAGTCATCATGGACATGCTCATTTCTTTTCTCCCAGTTGCCAGTGCTGTAATTGTGGCTAGGTGGTTTTGTAAATTGTGGGACGTACTCTGTTACTTTCAAATGGTGGTTTCGGGTCTTGTTTAAACAGTGATAACTGGTTTGAAGAGCTAATGGAACCAAAACAGACAGAGAAATAATAAAAATTTCAAGAGTAGACAGCTGCGCCTTTTTATTTTGCTCATTAGAAAGTTTTCTATGTGATAACACTGTACTGGATGTGTGGAACAGTTCTCAGACTGGTAGCTAACAGATCTATCACTACTCTACCCCCCCCCCCCCAATCATTAGCATTGTGACTGCACAGACAGTGTCTTCTTAGGCTGATGACCTGGCAGCTACTAGTAGCTCTTTCTGGGCAGCAGTGAGTTCACAATGCTGAACATGCAAGTGGTGGCGAGGGGGAGAATATACATGGGATATACGATGGGCTGACTCAAAGTATGCAATTTATTTTAAAGTGTGAGGGGGCAGGACTGTAACTCATGAGTGACAGCCATACGTGAGTTATGAAAGTCCTGCTCACTCAAGTGGTGATAAATTGCCCATTTTGAGTCCGGCTATTGTATATTTGACATATACAACAGCAATTTACAAGTTATAGCTTTTAAATCTGCAGTTTGTTTAAACATTATAGATAGAGGGAGGGCTCCCGACCAATTGGAGCACTCCTTTCCCCTGCGTGAGGCATTCTTATTCTGAGATGAGCATCTCACACGCAGATGCCCTGGAAACGGGCACATTCTGTGGCCAATTTTTTATTTATTTATTTTTTAATATATTAATCTGTCTTGATCAATAATATCTTAATACGTCCCCCGGAGTCACTCATTGCTGAAAATGAGTGGTTTCACGTGCCTTCGGCTGAGCTTCAGTGCTGCACTAGGCATTGTGATCTCAACATCGTAGAAGCTGCTCTTTGATTGGTTCAGTATGCCACAGTGATGACAGTAACTTAAATATCCACTGTGACAACCGTAATGATATTTTTTGATACCTTGCCGTTACTGATGTCACCAAGATCTTTTTTTATCTCATTTTTTTCACCCCCACTCATGTTGTATATAGCTAGGTACGGCGGCTGCCAGGTGGAGTGCTGTTACACACATCCCATCTACTGACATCAGGCAAACAATCTTCTGATTAAAGAGAAAAGAAAAAGGACCTTGGATATTAAAATAATGGTTGACTGCTTTTAATGTTAGTCTTAGGCAGTACATTAGCTCTTTAATCAATTCTATAAAATGTGCCAATTTCTCGCATTAGTCAAGAAGGTAACAGACATTTTACTTAAACATTTCTGGATTCAGGTGGAGGGCACAGTGGGTACAAACCCCATTACGAGCCATTCAGAAAGCGATACTAACTTGTACAAACAGGTTACTCACCTGTAACTAGTTCTTGGGAGTGGTATATGTTGTTCATCCACACAGTTTGGCATGTCCCTTTAAATCTTGCTTGAAGTCATCAAGCTGGCTCCTCCCACCCACCCAGGTGGCATATACCTCTACTCCGCCCCATGACGCCAGATCTTAGCCCACTGGAAGCCAGGTTGTGTGCATCCGCAGCAGGAGAGGTCGGGTGGGTCCGTGTGTATGAACATAATATATCACTCCTAGAACTACAGTTACAGGTAACTAACCTGTTTTTCTAGGATTGTGCTTATTTTGTTCATCCACACTGTTTCGCAGACTCCTAGAAGTTCTCCGGGAGGAGGGAGGCAAGGTGCACACCCCTACTTAGGGTACAGAGATTGGAGAACAGAGGTTCCAAAACCAGCATCCAGGCGTGACTCAAGGTCGATGTGGTAGTGGGTAATAAAGATGTTTGCCGACTTCCAGGTAGCAGCATGACAGATTTCCTGGATAGGGATGTCCCTGGAAGCAGCCACTGATGCAGCAGTATGACAGGTAGAATGAGCCCTTATCCCTCTGGGAGGCTCCTTGCTAGCCAACTCATAGCAGCCCTATGCATGATGTAATCCATTTTGCGACAGCCCGTTTGGCTGCAGGTCCACCAGAAACAGCTTCAGTGTAGGTGACAAACAGCTGGCGAACATCTCCACGACTTTCCGCCGTCCTCTCCTTACAGTAGGAAACAGCATGTCTCAAGTCCAAGGTATGGAGCCTGTACTCAGCCTCCAAGGTGTAATTAGGGTAGTATACCGGCAGAGAACACCTGGTTAAGGTGAAACTCTGACACCACCTTCAGAAGGAATTTCGGGTGGGGGCATAGGACAACCTTGTTCCTGTGAAAGACCAGATAAGGGGGAGTCCACTGAAAGCGCCTGGAGCTCCTCTGTCCTTCTCGCAGACGTGATAGCCACCAGGAAGGCAGCCTTCCACGAGAAGTGTGACAGCTCACACTTGTGCACTGGTTTGAATGGGTTGCCCATGAGCTTTGCCAGTACCAGCAGTAGATCCCACGGAGGTGGAGGTTCATGCATCAGAGGGAATATGTGATCCAGGCCTTTGAAAAAGCGCCCAACCACTGTCTCCTGCGCCAATGTCGGCTGACTGGCCCACACCCAGTAAGCAGAAATGGCTGCCAGGTGCACCCTAAGTGTCAATGACCATAGACCCCCTTTGGAGAGAGACCAAAGGTAACAGAGAATGTTAGCCACCGAACAGGATAAGGGGTCCTGACACCAAATGGAAAACCTTTTCCATTTGAAGGCATAACATTTCCTGGTCGATTCCTTTTGAGATGCCTCCATCATGGTGTAGACATCCTCGGAAAGACCCAAAGCCTGGAACTCTACCCCCTCAAGAACCAGGCTGTGAGGTGCAGGGACTGAAGGTCCGGATGGAAGACCTTCCCCTGGTTCAGAGTTATCAGGTCCGGGCATGTACAAGGCTGCTCCGGGGGCCTGCAGCTGAGGAGATCTGGATACCAGAACTGGCACGGCCAGTCTGGGGCTACCAGAATCACCTTCAACTTGTCCCTCACCTTGAGTAACACCTTGTGGCTCAAGGGAAATGGAGGGAAGGCGTAGAGGAGGCCTGGGGTCCACGGCCACGAGAAGGCATCCCTTTACAGCGAGCCCTGCTGATGGGGGCGGGCATGACACAGTCTTAGCTTGGTGTTTTCCTTGGAAGCAAACAGGTCCACCATCGGTTTGCCCCAAAGGGAGAACAGGCTGTAAACTACCTCTGGATGGAGAGACCACTCGTGGGATGTCTGGCCTTTACGGTTGAGAGCATCCGCCACCTGGATCGGGGCTCCTGCCACATGAATGGCTAGGAGATCTGCCTCCAGCCAGCTTATGAGGGTCCAGATGCGGTGCGCCTCCTTGCACAGCGGATGAGAGGGTGTGCCGCCCTGCTTGTTGAGGTAATACATAGTCGTGGTATTGACCATCTGGACTTCAACCACTGGATCCTGGAGCTGAAGAGTGAAAGCTGATAGTGCCAGTCTGACTGCTCTGAGCTCCAACAGGTTGATGTGGCATCGGGACTCCTCGGGGGTCCAGAACCTGTGGATCCTGCTGTCCACCATGTGGGCTCCCCAGCTCACGAGAGAGGAATCGGTCGTAAGGACAACAGTCAGCTCAGGGCGGACAAACAGGATCCCTTCCTGCAACCGGTCCGGGCGGTCCACCACTGGAGAGTGTCCCACATCATTTGGGTTACAGTGATCAGCTGGTCATAATTACTGTGGCGCTGAGTCCACTGGGCAGCCAGCTCCCACTGGAGGGGCGCATGTGCAACCGGGCCCAATGGACCACTGAGGTGCACACCGCCATGTAACCCAGAAGGGGCAGAAAGTCCCGGGCCAGGCGTAAATGTCCAACCAAAAATACTTGGGCAAAGGAGGAGAGAACTTCCGCCCTGTCCGTCACGAGCTGGACTCTGGCTTGACAAGAGTCTAGCTCTGCCCCAATGAAGCCCATTTCCTGGGAAGGCATGAGTTTTGACTTGGCCTCGATCAGGAGGCCAAGTTGGGAGCAGGTCTGGAGGGCCAGATCCCTAGACCTCTCCACCTCCTGTTGGGTGGAACCTGCCAGGAGCCAAATCGTCAAGGTAGGTGTAAATTCTGACTCGCCGATGCCCGAGATGGGCCGCCACCGCTGCAATGCATCTGGTGAAGACCCGAGGAACGGCATGGCTCGGAACTCGTTCAGGGTCCCTTCGACCCTGAAGTGGAGGAACTGCTGATGGGATGGACGGATTGGGATGTGAAAGAACGCGTCCTGCAAATCCAGTGAACACAACCACATGTTTCGCTACAAGGATGGTATCATCTGGGACAGAGTGACCATCCGAAAGGTGCGTGACCTAAGAAACTGATTCAGATCATGGAGATCTAGAATGGTGCGCCAGCCCCCCGTCCGCTTGGACACCAGGAAGTACCTAGAAACAAAGCCTAGGTCTGCAGATGGATCCACCACGATAGCTACTGCCTCCTTGAGTAGGAGCTGAGCAATGTAGTCTTGAAGAGCCAACTGGGTGCATGTGGAAATCTGTTCTTCCCGAGGGGTGCGGGCTCAGCTGGGAGGATACTGCTTGAATTCTAGAGGCTGTCCCTGACCAACCACTTCGAGAACCCATCTGTCCATAGTGATAGCGGACCAGGCGGAAAGTAGTGGAGCCGGCCCCCCACGGGAGGACCCAGAGTTGGCGTGACGGAGATAGAGGTGGCAACCTCCACCCCGTCACTGGGCAGGCTTGGAGGAATAGGCTCCATGACCTGAGCCTCGGCCTCCTTTGCGGCCAAGGGCACAAGTTTGAGTCTGCTGCAGATGCTGCTGTCCTCTTTGGTAGGAGAACTGCTGAACTGCAGGGGAAGAGTGCCGAAAAGGCTTCTTTTTCTTCTGCTGGTTCTTGCCTGAAGAACTCCTGGCAGAAATGGCATCTAAAGTGGCACTGGACTGCTCAATGCGCTGTAGGTGACCAGCCACCTCTGGCCGAACAAATCGGTCCAGAGTAAAAGCACATCAGCTAACTTATGCTGAGTATCCACCAGGAAGGAGGAGAGCCTCAGCCAAGCCCTGCGGCGAGAGGCCACTGCATGGGCACAAGAATCCCCAATGTCGAGGGCCGTCTGGAGCTGCTGTTTGGCAACAGCACGGCCCTAGTCCCAGACCTACTTAACAGTGGTTTGCATGTCCGCAGGGAGATGAGGGAGGACCTCATCTAATGACCCAAGGACATGAGAGAAGTGTGCCATGACAACGGCCAAACTGGCCTGACAAAGGCCCAAGGAGGAAGCCGCATAAACTTTCCATGCCAAATCGTCCAAAAGCTTGGACTCCTTATCGGGGGAAGGATCAGTGTTGGCAAAACTACCAGTATATGCCTGAACAGAGGCGGTCACCAGGCTCTTGGCTGAAGTGTGCTCTGTGAACCCTGCAAGGGACCTCATGGGCACCGCGTACTTGCGGACCATGCGGGCAGACTGTGCTGGACATGAGGCAGGGCGCTGCCAAAGTTCAAGTGCTGGACCAACAATGGCCTTGACCATAGGAAAGACCTCCGTCAGGGTATCCTCTCTATTCAGGATGTCCATGAGAGGGTACTTCGCCTTTTTCTGGATGGGTTCCAGGGGCATCCCTGTAGAATCAGAGATGAGATGGAGGATCCCTTGGAAAGAGGAGGGACCTTCCTCCACACCTGCGCCAACGGACTCATCATCATCCCTGGGATGAGAGTGGAGCCCGGTGACGTCAGTGTCCGAGGAGTCTGGATACAGCTGTCTGCCACCAAAGTCACCGACCTGTCGAGGACGGTCCAGGGTGACTGTGACCGACACACATCGGGGAAGCCCGGTATCTGGTTGGTCTTTTGAAGGAGCCCCTCCCACAGGCTGCTTAGGCAGCAGCTCCACCACTATCGGTGGGGGGACCGGCAGAAGCTGAACTGGAGGACGGGCCGGCACCGTGGGCAGGGGAACCAAGGGCTCCAGTTCTGAGGGGGCTGGCTTCAGCCTAGGAGGAGACAGCCAAGTAATGGCGGGGGTAGGCAAAGGAGCCGGCTTTTGCCCGATCAAAATCAGCTGTTGCCACATAAGGTCCTCGTAGCACCGGAGTTTCTGTCGGAGCCTCTCCTCATCCAAGGAGGACGACCACTGCCGATGACCCTTCTTGGAGCGCTTATGGCATCTCCCTGATCTTCCGGCCGAGGGAGTTCTAGACTTCGACCGACATCTGGCAGGCCGACTCAGTCGCTTGGGAGACATTGGAGGGATCGGTGAAACCCGGAGGTCTGGAAGCTCGATGGGGACACCAGCAGGCTGGGTCTCCATCAGGGAACAGGAGGACCAGGGTCCTCTCCAAGGAGTCGTTGGTCATAGCTGGCGACAGAGGGTCAATTGGGTAGAGAATAATCTCTACCTCATCTGCCACTTCCTAGGTCATCTGGCCAGATGGAAGGTCTGTGAAGCCTGCTGCTGAGGAGGCGATCTCGAAAGAGGTCGAGACTGCATGCTCCTGGGACTGAGACCTCTCTCTCTCGATCACAAGAGCGCCTTCGTTCAGATGAAGACAAGCTGGGTTCTTTATTCCTCTTTAGAGAGCAGGAGGAGAGCGAGCCCGTGTGTGCCTCTCCCCAGGTGGGGAAGAGACTGACACATCTCCTTAAAAGGACCTGTAAAGGTGGAGCCCAGGTTGAGTGGAACGAAAAGGCTTTGATTTGCCAAAACGCGGGTGGCTTCTTGGAACGCCTTCGTGCATTCCAGCTGCTCGGCAGAACCCAAGTCCACGGACACCGCCCACCTAGCCTCCTTAGACTTTACAGGAAGGTTCCTTTTCTCCGGTCTCCCCAACTTCAAACGTGCTAAGCGGTTATCCAGGAAGTTGGGATGGAAGGCCAAGCAGAAAATGCAAGACGAGGTGTCACGAACAGACACCTAGCTAGTAGACACACGAGAGATAGGGATTGGTGCGTGACATCTTCTGGCCGCAAGGACACCGGCAAATTCCTGGAGAAGATTTTCATGATCAACGGATTAAAAGCTGTGATCGCTTAACTCGAACAAGTTTTAGTCTCCGTGAAACCGAAGTTTTGAAAGCCAGGGCCTACGAAATGCATGAGCACGAGGGAGGCAACCTGCATCTTCCAGCGGAAAGGAAGATCTGGTGTCATGGGGTGGAGTCGAAGTACATACCCCCCAGTTGAGTGGAAGGAGCCAGCTTGAAGACTTCTGGCAAGATTTAAAGAGGAAAGGGACATGTCAAACATTGTGGATGAACACCATATCCACGATCCTAGAATCCGACATTACCAACCCAAGAGGTGCCAGCCAACGTCATCCACGAGCCCCAATAGTGTATTACTCCGACCCCCATTTCGAAACCGAACAGATGCAATATTTCACTCGCCGCTTAGAAACCGAACCTAAACTAACACGTTAGTCAAACAATTGATATCAGTTTCAACCTCACACATATGATGAGCTAGATCCTATTTTTAACAATTTGCCCGAAATTCATCTTCAATCGTCTGAAACTGCAAATACCTCCTGATATACTAGCACCATAGTCTTGTATCCCCGCTCAAGTGACCCTCGTACCATACGCACAGCCTTCAACCTCTGCCTCCTCCAGCTTAAATTTGCCGCTGAAAAGCCAAGCCATGATACTGGGCAAGCACATGTTCAGTATCACACTCCACTTTTTTCTACCATCATTTTTTCAAAGATTTTGCTCTCGTTTTTTTTAAAAAGAAACAGTTCCCCACCTTCAGTTTTCGATAAAAATTCAAATATTTCATTACTTCAACAACAATGCTCACAAGCAACGAGTCTCATGGGACTTCAGCGCTGTGGCGACCAGCGACGCTGTCAGTCTATAGTCTTGCTTCTAATTTAATTCTGGTAAACTATCTTTTTATTCTTTCTTTTGCCAATTCATCTGGATTCCACTTCTACAAACTGAGCTGCAGCTTCCGAGCTGACCGATTAGGAGAGCATAATGCTTAATGTGTGAACCGTACTACTTTTTTTTCTGGCATAAGAATACATAAAGAGAAAAACATTTAAAATACCACAAGCCGGCCTGGTGGCGCTGTGGGTTGAGGCGCTAGAAGCCACACCTTGCGCCATGCCGGCGACCCGGGTTTGGGCACGGACTCGGGTCGCCGGGGGTCGGCAGGGGGGAGGGAGGATCGAGCGTCCCAACGGATGCTCTCCTCCCTCAGGGGTGGGATGCCAACCCCAAAAATGCCAGTGGGAGCACTGGCACTCAAAGGGGCTTGTGGCTCCGTTCATGAGTCCGGGAGGACATTGGAAGGCGCTTGAGAGAACGGCGTGATGCAGCGTCGCTCTCTGGGACGCCGCGTCGCCCCTGCCGACGTCCCAGGGGCGGGGCTATGGGGAGGACATAAATGGAAAAACCCTTCGCCCCCTAGATGAAGATGGCTCCATCTAATAGGGACCACCGATCCCAGGACAGACCCCGCTGTGCAGGAGAGGAGGGAAGAGGCACTCTAGGGGCAGATCCGGGGCCCGGAAAAAGAATGAGTGGTCTGAAGGAGGGGGACGAAGGCAGAGAAGGAGGATAAATAAAAACAAAAAAAAAAAAAAAAACACAAAATGCCTTTTATTATTTTTCTTACTAAAATAAAGGAAGCTAGCCGGCCTGGTGGCGTTGAGGGTTGAGCTGGACGCCACACTCACACCACGCGCCGACTCCAGGTTCGGGAACGAGCCTAGAGTCGTCGGGAGAGAAAGAGATCGGCGTCCAGAGGACTGCTCTCTTCTGGGGAGAGATTGAATCGCTCGCTCATGGGAGCGACCTCTGGCGGCACGAGGGTTGCCGACTAAGCAGACATGGCGCATGCCAGGGGGAGGCAGTCTGACAGCACTGCGGGCTCCGAGGTGGGGATCAAGCAAAAATGCCTCCTATGTGCCGGGTGAGATGACTGTGGCTCCCAGTGGACCCTCCCACATCCCAAATACCGACCCAGATGTGCGCACGAACTGCCTCCGGAGGACCCGACGTTGTTCAGGTAGGCCCCTCACACTTAGCAGCCGCCGCTGAAGGGAGAGTGGAATCAGCCCCGGAGATGGTACTGGGGGTCGGGTCTGCCTGGGGTTGATCGAGGGAGGCAGTCGGAGAGATGTGGAGGGTTCAGGTTGGGAGCAGAGGAGGAGTTCCGAGTGGGCACTCCTGAAGGATGCCCGGGGTATGTGAGGAGGAATAAAGTTAAAAAAATATATATATAGGAAGCCATAGTATAATTGCAATAAACCACTCCAGGGTGTTGGTGATGCTGGGATTTACCCATGCCTGGATGGTTTGGCCACTAGGCTGAACCACGCAGGCTTGGGTAAACCAAGCATGACCAACACCCTGTCATCGTTTATTGCTTACATAATTATCATGGTCTGCTTCACTGACCTACTAATAGAATAGCCAATAGAAAAGTGCAGGGTGTAGCATCTGTGAGTCGAGAGAGAAGAGCCAAATGTGTCCAACTGTCACCAAAAATCTTGCAACACACAGCAGGACTAGAAAACCGGAGTGTGGTCTGCTTCTGTTTGTCCACAGCCCCTTCAACATAAACCAAATCTATCTCCCATATATTTGCCTGTATCCTACGTGCGACAAAATATCTTAGACGACATTCCCAGGCAAATTCCCACCAGTCCATTAAGGCACTAGCCCACATTAGCATCAGGGAATGTCGTACCCCTTGTTCACAGGTGTAAGATGTATTTAATTCCTGGTTCCATTTATCCAAGATGGACCTGTAAGTCTCTGACCAGAGAGCCTGAATGCCCTTCTAAATGAAACAAACTATCTCTGTGGAGCAGGCCATAAATATAGTTAGGAAAAGTGGGCAAGGACAGGGAATTCTAGTCATGCTGTTTGGTTTATGTAAGATAGGTAAAAATGTGTAAATATATTTAAAAAAAACAAAAAAAAAAAAAACACTCACCCCGTAAGACCACAGGTATTTAATAGCTCAAATGGGAACTTTCCTTGTTCATTTAAAAATTGAAAAATCAACTGGAGTTCCAATTGTGCCATCTTCTAAAATCTATGCCCATATTTAAATGTATAAATTCACTATCCTCCGCCAGTAAACTATAGTAGCTCAGTAACAATAAGTAAGCTAGCTTTTGCATAAATTGATGCCCTTGTGGCAAGGCTACAGCTGTGTACATTGTGAAATCAGAGAGGTGGGGGTAAGCAAAGGGGTATTGGGGGATATCAGATACAGAAACTAAGTCTGTACCCTAAATACAGATCAGGACTACAGATACAACCCAGGGGATTTCAACTACACCCTCATCAAGCAACTGCATGGATCCCTTGGGTAGAAACACCCCTTTCTTTCTCCTTCTGTTTTCTACGCTCACTATAATCTTCATTTTGAATATTGAGTAGTGTGGGGCTTCCTGCCCCTCCCCCAATATCCTCTTGCTGCCATCTCTCCATCTAGATTACGGTACAGGTCAAAGTCACAAGTGAACGTTTCACAACAGTAAACTGTAAACACTGAAATTTGGTGACTCCCACCACCAGTCCGAGCTATACCAAAGGGCAGAGTGCATCTCATCATTATTTTACTCACTGGAGTGCTTAACTTTTTTTTTTTTATACTTGTAAATCCAAATGAGCAAACTGCCTGTTTTCATTGGAGACAAGTTTAAAGTTAAAAAACACACACAATACTAACAAACATAATACAAACAATACATTCAATCAATAAAATACGATGCATAAAGAATACATCATGTTTTCGAAAATAGCCACTGTTTTAACCTTGTCTTAAAGCCCTGACAGGAATTATTGTCAACAACTTCTGAAGATTTCATATGAACCTGAAAATAATTATTTTGAACAATTTCTAACGAAATTCTATTAAAAAAACTAGGTTCTCTAAATAATAAAGATCTTTGCCCAAAAGTAGTCTTGAAAATGGTATTTTAAATTTATAATTATACTGAGACCTAATAAACAATGCATTAGTTAATCTTGGAAACATATAAATAGAAAAAGGAAAAAGATTACATTTAACTTTAAATAAGAAAACGCCCATCTTATAAAGTACTCGATTTTCAAAAGATAAGGAAGATGACTGTTTGTACAGATCAGAGCAATGGGTTTGAGAGGGTAAATTTAGCCAAAACCTCAGAGCTGAATGGTAAATTACTTTAAGAGGACTCAAAACATTAGTACATGAAGATGTATAAATCAGTATACCATAATTGAGTATGGAGAACAGAAAGCTATGAACTAAGAGCTTTCTGGATTCCAAAGTTAAAAAAGATTTAACTCGATAAAGTATACCCAACCTCTGATGGAGGGTTTTCCTAAGATTCTGAATATGAGGTTCAAAAGAAAAATGTGTGTTCAACGTAATACCTAAATATTTAAAAACAGAAACATTTTCAATTATATTTCCTGTCCTATCAAAAATTGAAAGCAGATCAATTGATACATTTTCCTTTTTAGAAAACACAATTACTTTGGTTTTCTGGGAATTCAAAACCAGGTGACTTAGGGATAACCAATCCTGCAGGTAATTAAAATCAGTTTGAAGATAGGAAAGGACGACATTGGGTCTGGGATCTGAACAAAAAAGAACGGCATCGTCTGCATAAAGAATCACTTCTGTTTTTGTACATATGTCATTAACGGAATTCATAAATAAGGAAAAAATAAGTGGCCCCAGAATTGAACCCTGGGGCATACCACAAACTAAGGGAAGAGTGTGGGATAAAGATGAGCCAATAATGGTTCTAAAGGATCTTTCACACAAAAAAGTTTGATACCACATGTTTACTTCATCAGAAAAAAGAAGACCTTGAAGCACACCGGGAAGGAGATCGAATTCAACCAAATCAAAAGCCTTGGTGAGGTCCACGAACAGTGACGCACATGAATGTCCACAACAGATGTAGGGGAAACCGTTAATCATGGATCTTGTTAAGTATATTCCAAGACCTTGTACCCGTCTTGTACTAAACTGCTGTATGCATCTACCATGCAAATTCAATAAAAATATATTCACAAAAAAATATTTAAAACCATATACTATACAAAATGATGTACTGCTGCCCATACACTGACAAGGCTCTGTTTATCCATCTTGAGGTCAGCGAAGTAAAACACTTGATGGAAATGCGACCATCTCATTTATGGGCATCCATTCATTACTCTCTATACAAGAATACACACTGGTGCTCAACTGCTTTGTGGATACATGAACAAAAAACAGAATCTCACCAAACTGCTGGATCGCTCTGTCTGCACTCCATGGCAGTTCCAATGTCATGTGCACTCTCCGCCTCTGGTTCTTGGCTCTCCGGTCTGCTTGTAATGAAATACCTGAACTGGCTGCCTCCGAGATAATGGCAATATTCTGAACAAAATAAGGAAAACGGTCAATAAAGATCCTCTATATATAGAATAATGTTATGTTAAAGTCATTAAAATTTGAAAATAATGCATTTCACTGTTTAGGCAGCAATGCAGGACAGTGGTAACTGCTGCCTTTTATGATACCCCTTTTTCTCCATTTTGAGTCTGCTTTACCTTTTTTTTTTTTACTGAAGCGGGTTGGTGGTATTTTCAGATCAATCATTGTAAGAATACTTGAAAGTAGTTAGATTACATGTATATTTTTTTAACCATATCAGCAGGCGGCATCACTAATAGCTAGCACTGCACTACTAATCCAGAGATCTAGTATTTTAGCAGCAGGTCAGCACATGATTACGCTATGCTGAAGAGGTTACAATGCTTCAAGAAGGGGAAAGGCATGTGTGTGCAAATGACTGCACTCTGGTGGCAGAGGGAAGCAGCAGTCAAACAGTTACTATGTTGGAGTCAGCTAGACATCAGCTGATTCTCTACCAAGGTCCTGTGTGCAAATGTTCAAAGTGTGTACTGCACAGGAAAACTTCACCCTTCAATCCCAGAGATCCCTGCTTTCCCAGGTGGGGCCCCATGGGATGGGGGAAGTCGAAGACAACTGGTGATTAAAAAAGACTGGGCAATCTTCAACCCATGCTGGATGGAGTTAAGTGTGTGGGGCAGAAGTAGACAAACACACACGAAAACTCGTACCTTCTCTCCATCCATAAACCTCTGTTTTTCTGTAATATTAAGAATTTCCACAGGAACATCAAGTTCTGATCTGGACTCGTATGATATGCTTCCATCATCGTTGCTTACAACTCTTCCTTTTCGACCAGTCATCTGAAAAAGAACTAAAATTAAAAACAGACTGCAAAGGAAAAACAGCTTTTCAAAGAGGGGTTGGCAAGCAAGACTCTATATTATTACACTAGTGTATTTTCCCTTTACCTGCAAAGTCATTGATTGGAGAAAGGGTAGCTATCAGTAACAGTAGCTCTTCTAGAGAATCTCCCTCCATCGAGTCACACCGTTGCAACTATAAACTACCAGCTTCAGGACCACTCACATTTTTGCCTAGCTGGGGCCACCCATAATGATATACATCAGTGCCGCCTACATCACATGGTGGCCTAATCACTACTCAGGTTTCCTTGCCAGAGACCAGCTGTAAGTTGTACCATACTCACAGGACATGAGAGAGCAGAACCTGGACATGGAGAACAGGAGAGACAGAAGTTCCAGAAAGAAAAAAACAGGTTACTCATCAGTAACAGTAGTTCTAGGAGTGGTATATATTATTCATCCACACTTCTTGGCATGTCCCTTTCCTCTTCAAGGATCGCTGGAAGTCTTCACTCTAGCTCCTCCCACCAACCCGGATGGTACAACCCTGAGCTCTCCACCCCATGACGCCAGATCTTAGCCTGCTGGAAGCCAGGTTTGTGCATTAAAGTCAGGTGGGTCCGTGTGGATGAACAACATATACCACTCCTAGAACTACCATTACTTACAAGTGAGCAACCTGTTTTTCTAGGATCGTGATTTATTGTTCACCCACACTTCTTGACAGACTCCTAGCAGTTCTCCGGAAGGAGGGAGGCAAGTCGCACATCCCCACTGATACTCACTTGGGAAATAGAGATTGGAGGACTGAGGCCCCAAAACCAGCATCCCGGCGTGACTCAAGGTCAGTGTGGTAATGGGTAATGAAGGTGTTTGCTGACTTCCAGGTAGCAGCTAGACAGATTTCCTGGATAGGAATGTCCCTGGAAGCAGCCACCGATGCAGCAGTACGGCGGGTAGAATTAGCTCTTATCCCTCTGGAAGGCTCCATGCCTGCCAACTAACACAGACTTATGCAAGATGTAATCCACGTTGCAATAGTCCATTTTGCTGCAGGTCTGCCAGAAGCCGCTTCAGCATAAGTGACAAATAGCTGGCGAACCTCTCCCCGAATTTCCACCATCCTCTCCTTGTAATAGGAGAGGGCTTGTCTAAGTTCCGTGGTATGGAGCCTGTATTTGGCCTCTGAGGTGTAATTAGGGTAATATACAGGCAGAGTTAACACCTGGTTAAGGTAAAATTCTGACACCACCTTCGGAAGGAATTTCGGGTGGGGGTGTAGGACAACCTTGTCCCTGTGGAAGACCAGATAAGGGAAGTCCACCATTAGCGCCTGGAGCTCCCCTGTCCTTCTGGCAGACGTGATAGTCACCAGGAAGGCAGTCTTCCACAAGTGTGACAACGTACACTTGTGCATTGGTTCAAATGGCTTGCCCATGAGCTTTGCCAGTCTCAGCAGTAGATCCCACAGAGGTGGAGATTCACGCATCAGAAGGGATATGTGATCCAGACCTTTGAAACAATGCCCGACCACTGTCCTCTGCACCGTCGGCTGACTGGCCCGCGCCTGGTAAGCAGAGATGGCTGTCAGGTGCACCCCAAGGGTCGATGACCGAAGACCCCCTTTGGACAGAAACCAAGGGTAGTCGAGAATGTTGGCCACTAGACAGGACAGAGGGACCAAATGGAAAACATTTTCCATTTGAAGGCATCCTCTAAAACATCCAAAGCCTGGAACTCTAGCCGCTCAGGTACCAGGCTGTGAGGTGCAGGGATTGAAGGACCAGATGGTATACCTTCCCCTGACAGAGAGATCAGGTCCGGACATGCTAGAAGCCTCTAGGGACCTGAAGCCGAGGCTGAGGAGATCTGGATACTTGAACTGGCGCGGCCAGTATTGGGCTACCAAAAATCACCTTACCTTATCCCTCCTCACCTTGAGAAGCACCTTATTGATCAAGGGAAGTCATAGAAGAGGCCTGGGTCCATGGCGTGAGACCCCCGCAGCAGCCTGCTTGGGCGCAGTATGAAACAGCCTTAGCTTGGTGTTTTCCTGAAGCAAACAGGTCCATCAGTCTACCCCAGTGGGAGAACATGCTGTAAGCTACCTCCAGATGGAGAGACCACTCGTGGGATGTCTGGCCTAAGCAGCTGAGAGCATCCGCAAGATGGTTTGAGGCTCCTGCCACATGAATGGCTAGGAGATCCGCCTCCAGACAGCTGACGAGGATCCAGATGCGGAGCACCTCCATGCAAACCAGATGAGAGTACGTGCCGCCTTGTTTGTTGAGGTAGTACATGGTCATGGTATTGTCCATCTGGACTTGAACCACTTTACCTCGGAGCTGAGGAGCGAAAGCTGACAGTGTCAGTCTGACTGCTCTGAGCTCCAACATGTTTATGTGGTACCGGTACTCCTCGGGGGTCCAGAATACACGGGCCCTTTTGTGGGCTCCCGAGCCCATGAGAGAGGCATCGTCCATCGGCTCTAGGCAGACCAACGGGATTCCTTCCTGAAACATGTCTGGGACGGTCCACCATTGGAGAGCGTCCCACATCATCTGGGTTAGTGATCAACTGGTCAATATGACCGTGGTGCTGAGTGACCAGTTCCCATTGGAGGGGGCACATGTGCCACGGGGCCCAACAGACCATGCTGTCATGTAACCCAGAAGGCGCAGAAAGTCCCGGACAGGGCGCAATTGCCCAACCAGAAACGACCGGGCAAAGGAGGAGAGAACCTCTGCCCTGTCCACCGGGAGCCGAGCTCTGCCCCAATGAAGCACATGAGAAGGCACGAGTTCTGGCTTGGCCTTGTTGATCAAGAGACTGAGTTGGGAGCAGGTCTGGAGGGCCAGGTCCCCGGACCTTTCCACCTCTTGCTGGGTGGGACCTGCTAAGAGCCAATCGTCGAGGTAGGGGTAAATTCTGACCCCCCCCCACATGAGATGGGCTGCCACCACTGCGATGCATTTGGTGAAGACCCGTGGGTCCGATGACGGGCCAAACAGCATGGCTCGGAACTTGTATAGGGTCACTTTGGCTCTGAAGCAGAGGAACCGCCAATGAGGTGGACAGACTGGGACGTGAAAGAACACGTCCTGCAGATCCAGTGAACAGAACCACATGTTTTGCTCCAAGGATGGTATGATCTGGGACAGAGTGACCATCTGAAAGGGGCATGACCCAAGATACTGATTCAGGTCGTTCAGATCTAGAATGGAGCGTCCCCATCCGCTTGGGCACCAGGAAGTACCTGGAGACAAAGCCTGGGTTTGCTGGAGAATCTGCCACTGGAGCTACTGCCTCCTTGAGGAGGTGCTCAACGATGTCATCTCGGACAGCCGACTGAATATGGACAGATACTCTTTCCTCCCGAGGGGTGTGAGCTCGGCTTGGAGGGTGCTGCTTGAATTTCAGAGGCAGTCCCTAACCGACCACATCCCAAACCCACCTGTCCGTGGTGATAACGGACCAGGAGGAAAGAAAGTGGTGGAGTCAGCCTCCCCACGGGAGGACCCAGAGCTGGCGTGACAGGAGAGGGGGTGGCAGCCCTCACCCTGTCACTGAGCAGGCTTGGAGGAGGAGGAGGGTCTAGGACCTGAACCTCGGCCTCCTTTACGGGCCGAAGAGGACTCTGGTTTGGGCCGGGGGCGCCAAGCTTGAGCCTACTACTGCTGTTGCTGCTGCTCTCCTTGAAAGGAGGGTTGTTGTGCCACAGGGGAAGAGTGCCGAAAAGGAGTCTTCTATTTCTTGCTCGAAGAACCTTTAGCAGAATTAGCGTCCAAGGTGGCACTGGAATGCTCAATACGATACAGGTGACCAGCCACACCTGGACGAAAAGGTTGGTGCCCAGGAAAGGCACATCTGCTAGTTTGTGCCGAGTATGTGCTGGAAAAGAGGAGAGTCCCTGCCAAGCCCTGCGACAACAGGCAACTGTGGCTGCCATCGAGCGGGCACAAGAATCCCCAATGTCCAGGGCTGTCTGAAGACGCTGTCTGGCAACAGCCCGGCCCTGCTTGACCGTGGTCTGCATGTCCGTGGGGAGGTGTGGGAGAACTTCATCCAAAGACCCCAAGAGGGCATGGGAGAAGCGTGCCATGTCGACAGCCGAACATGCCTGATGAAGGCCTAAAGATGAGGCCACAAAGACGTTTCAAGCCTAATAATCCAAAAGTTTGGATTCTTTTTCGGGGGGTCAGTCAGTGTCAGCGGAACTGCCGGTATGCCTGAACACAGAGGCGGTCACCAGGCTCTTGGCTGAAGGGTGCTCTGTGAAACCCACAAGAGACCCCATGGGCACCACATACTTGCGGGCCAAACGGGCAAACTGAGCTGGACAGGAGGCAGGGCGCTGCCAAAGTTCTAAGGCCAGGCCAACTATGGCCTCGGCCACAGGAAAGGCCTCTGTCAGGGTAGCCCCTCTCTTGAGGATGTCTGTGAGAGGGTACTCCGCCTTTTTCTGGATAGGATCCAAGGGCATCCCTGTGGACTCAGAGATGAGGCAAAGAATGCCCTGAAAGGACAAAGGATCATCCTCAGTCTCTATCCCACCAGCTGATTCATCATCCCCAGGATGAGAATGTAGGCCAGTATCATCCAAATCCGAGGAATCCGGATACAATGGTTGACCGCCCAGGTTACTTTCAACCCACTGAGGGCAGTCCGGGGTGATAGTGACCAAAAGCCACCAGGGAAGCCCGGTGTCTGGGCTATCTTCTTTAGAAGAAGCCTCTCCCACAGGCTGCTTGGGTGGTGGTTCGACCACGATCGGTGAAGAGACCGGTTTAGCCGAACTGGAGGTTTCACCGGCTCCGTGGGAGGAGGAGCCGACTTAATCGGCTCCGAAGGAGTCTGCTTCAGCCTGGGAGGTGAAAGACAAGTAATGGCCGGGGTAGAAGCCAGGGAAGGATTGTGCCCAGACAAAATCAGCTGTTGCCACATGACGTCCTCGTAGTGCTGGAGTTTCCACCGGAGCCTCTCCTCACCCAAGGAGGATGAGGGCAACTGATGGAGTCATCTCTTTTTTGAGCGCTTGTGGCTGCTCCTTGGCCTGTTGGTAGAGGGGGTCCTAGACCTCGATCGAGATCGAACGGGCCGATTCGGTCACTCGGGAGACACAGGCAGGACCGGTGATTTACCAGGATCGGGGACCACTTCCTCAAAGGCATTCCCAGTGAGCTGGATCTCATCAGGTGGAAAAAAAAAAAAAAGGACTGGAGTCCAACTGAGAGAATCGTCGACTGGATCGGTGACAAAGGGTCGATTGGGTCAATGATTATTTCAACCTCGATCGACACTCCGGTTGACTGGTCAGATGGCAAAGCCGAGAAGCCAGCAGCCGAAAAGGTAAATTCGACCGAAGTCAAGACAGCCGGTTCCTGGGACCGAGATCTCTCCCGATCCCAAGAACGTCTTCACAAAGATGAAGATGATCCCGGGTCCTTTTCCCTGCTTACGGGACCGAGAGGAGTGCATGCCGGCAGGACCCTCTCCCTTAGTCGGGAGAGACTGCCACAACTCTCGGAAGGAACCCGAGAAGGTGGAGCCAAGGTTAAGTGGAATGAAGAAGCTCGGAGGAAAATTCCCCAGCATGAACCGCTACCTCCTCGAAGGCTGGCATGCATTCCAATTGCTTGACGGATCCCGTGGCTGCGGAAACCGCCCACCGAGCCCCCGGATTTCACTGGAGGGTTGTTTTTGTGGCCTTCCCAACTTCAGGCATGCGAGACTGTCATCGAGGACGTTAAGGTGAAATGCAAGACAAAAATCGCACTTTGAGGTGTCATGGTCGACACCCAAGCAATAGATGCACGCGGTGTGGGGATCGGTGAGTGACATTTTCTGGCCGCACGAACACTGGTGAAATCTGGGGGAAGACTTGTTTTCCATAATCGAAGATAAGCAGCTGCGATCGCTAGGGATTTAAGTTTATCATGGCAGTCATACCAGTCATTGATTCCATGACATTTGTTCTTTATTCAGGACTTCCAGGACTTTCACTAGTGTCATCAGAATGTAGCAATGATGACAGTGCCACAACATTTACTACTGTTTACTAATGATTTCATGAACAAACAATGAGTCATTAAAACCTCATCCATGACAAACTTACATCCCTAGCGATCGCTTATGCGAATCGGTCAAAGCTTTGGAATAACCGAGGTTTTGAAGCCAGAGCCTACAAAATGCGGAAGCACGAAGGAGGCAACCTGAATCTTCCAGTGGAAAGAAAGATCTGGCGTCATGGGGCGGAGAAGAGGTTTATACCACATAGGTGGGTGGGAGGAGCTAGCTTGAAGACTTCCGGCGATCTTTAAACAGGAAAGGGACATGCCAAGAAGTGTGGATGAACAACATATCCACAATCCTAGAATGATAGTTTACAAATGGTGATCACATGGGTGGTGGTGCTTCTCCCAGAATTCGTCACAACTTGAATGTAGTGGAAAGCACTTTGGGGCGAAAGTTAAGCAGGTCTGTTACATCGGCCTAAGTGAGAGTAAAAGAAGAGCTGCATTTACACAAACTATGCGTCTAGCCTCTTTTTGTACATTGCTGCTGCGGGGGTGAGCGCTTTCCACTACGTTTAAATTGATTGAGATCATTCTCTCTATCTTGTCGATCAAAACCTCTGTCGACTGGCCAGACGGCAGGGCCGAGAAGCCAGCGAGTGAGGAAGCAATTTCAACTGAAGTCGAAACTGCCGGTTCCTGGGACCAAGATCGCTCACGATCCCAACAGCGTCTTCGCCAAGACAAAGATGATTTAGTATCCTTTTCCCTTTTACGGGACAGAAAGGAATGCAAGCCTGCAGGTCCCTTGCCTTTAGTGGGGAGAGACTGAGACAGCTCTCGGAAGAAACCTGAAAACGTGGAGCCCAGGTTGAGGGGAACAGAAAATGACCGAGAAGAGGATTATGCGGCCTGCACCACTTCTTCGAAGGCCTGCATGTGTTCCAGCTGCTTGGTGGACCCCACAGCCGCGGAGACTGCCCACCGGACCTCTTTGGATTTCACCGGAGGATTCAGTTTCTTAGGCCTGCCCAACTTATGGCGTGCAAGATGATCATCAAGAACGTTCGGGTGGAATGCAAGACATCTCTGAAGTCCGGTGTCATGGCCAACACCCAGGCAGTAGATGCACGTGGTATGCAGATTGGTGAGCAACATTTTCTGGACGCACGGGCACCGGCGAAATCCGGAGGAAGATTTTTTTTTCCATGACCGAACAACAAAGAGCACAGTCACTAGCACAAACGAGCCTAATTTTCAGAACAACCAAAGGGTCAGAAGCTAGGGCCTACAAAAAGCAATTGCAAAGAGGAGACAACCTGGATCTTCCAGCGGAAATGAATATCTGGCATCATGGGGCAGAGCAGCGGTTATACCAGCCGGGTAGGTGGGAGAAGCCAGCTTGAAGACCTTCCGGCAAGATTTAAAGGGGAAAGTGACATGCCAACAAGTGTGGATAAGAACATATCCAAATCCCTAGGAATGAAACTTACGTACTTACTGTAATTGTTGATGATCTAGGAATATCTTCACCGTTTATTCACAGTAATGGGTCCCGGCTGGAGGCACTAGGACCCCACAGGAGTCAAAACTTCTGAGGGGGACAGGCACCAAGGCAAGTGGTGTGCTGTGCGAGTAGCTCCTGACACTAGGCTTACCTTGGCGCCAACCTCCAACCGCCTCAGTTCCTTTTTTTTTTTTTTTTTATTCTTTATCCCCCTACGTCCTCCAGACCCCAACCTTTCGGGACCGCCATGGAGTCATCCTCCTGCCTCAGTTGCCCTACCCGGGCTTACCTCTCCATCCCCATGGAGCTGTTGCCCCCTCCCCCCATGCGGGGCCAAGCTGGGGCAGGCGAGCACCCCGATACTGAAAGTTTCATCGGACTGGAAGTAGTTGGACAGGCGAGGGCACACAAAAGGCACACCCCGGGCGTTGCTCCTTCCCGGCGTTGGCAGGTGTTTTTCCTGTTTTCTTGTGGAGGAGTGGCACATAAGCCTACGCCAAGGTGTCCCTGCCAGAGTGGCCACCCCCCTTCCCTAGATGTCAGCCCTGTGTTTGCCGTGCCACTAGGTTCCATCAGAGGCCAGTCAAGTGCCGAGCACGGACCCCCACCCTCCTCCCGGAGAGGACAGTTGTCCTCCGGACGCCAACTTTCCTCTAATGCCACCCAGGATCGCTTCTCGAACCTGGTCATGGCGTGGCATGTAGTGTGTCGCCCACTGCCTCAACCCTCAGCACCACCGGGCCAACCTCAGTTCCTTTTTTGCCAAGGAGGTGCAGTATAACCTAACTATTAGGCATGCACTTATGCCAAGGGCATAAGGAGCATGGAAGAGAAGTCAGTATGAGTGTTAACAGTGTCTTCACAGTTCATGCCTTCAACAAGGGAGAAGACCAATAAGATACTGGAGTGAGTTTGAGAATTTTATTTATTTCATTATTCAGAAACAACCTTTGAGTACAAGACTCTTACACGTCATGGATACAGGGAAGACTGTACAGACAAGCAATACATACAGTAAGAATGGAATTAAAACAGGAAGATTATACATAGTTATGCATAACTACAAAATAATAGTGAATCTTATAGATAGGTAGACTACTATCCATTTCTGATGTAGAGCAGCACTGGGGCCTTGTCAGAGTAGTGAGCACAGAAAAAGTGAATACTAAAATAGCATAGCGGGGTCAGGGTCACATGTAGAGGGTAGGAGTGGGGTTTAGTTAAAAGAAGGGGTGAAAGTGGAGGTGACCACAGATAGGGGTCTATGGGGCAAAGGTATGGATAGGGAACGGTGAAGGGTATAGGATGGGAGGGCTCGGTTATTTCAAGCCTATGTGGAAACAATGGGGATATTAGCAGTTCAGAAAGATAAAGCACTGGACTGGGTGGGGTATTAATAGTGAGAGGAAGGGAAGTAGTGAGGAGTGAGAGGGTTGCAGTTGTAGCTGCTGGGATAAGGGGATGGGAGAGTGAAGTGCCATTATCACGGGGACCTGGCTCAGAGCCTGCACTTGCACCTGCTCCTACTTGTGAGATATTGCAAAAGCTCACTTTTGAAGGCCTGAGGATTAGCTGAGCTTAGAGCAGTTGCTGGGCTCTTACTGAGCCAGAGTGGCACAAGGTAGGTGAAGGAGCGCTGTCCCAACACTATCTTACAGAATGGGACACACAGTGGGATCATGGCCCTGGTCCTGGTGCTATACATTGAGTTTCCAGCCTTGACCAGATCAGAGATGCAGGCTGGGGTCTTACCAAGTCTGGCCTTCTTGCCTAGAAGTCAAGTTTGTTACCCGATTCTGTTTGAGGGGGGAGAATGTTGGACTGCTCATACAGTAAGCATGCGTGCATGAGGCGGTCAACATTTGACAGCAGTCTAGTCTGCATGCCTTACTGAGGGTGTCATGACCCTTTTCAGAGCATAATCAGAGGCAGCACCATAAACCACAAGTCCATAGTCCATTACTGACAGTATGGAGCGAGAGTGCATCTGGAGTTAGGCTTTTCCTATGCCTATATATGACTCCTAGTTTTGAGTTCACGGCCTTCACCACTACGAATGAGAGGGTGTCATCGATCTTTACTCCTAAGTATTTGAAAGCATGCACCAGTTCTAGTGGGGCTGACCTGTTCACGATTGTCAGGTCAGGATACCTCTTTTTAATTGGGGACTCAACAGGAGCATTGTTTTGGTTTTCTTATAGTTAAGGAGTTACCTGTAAGAGCTGAAATACAGGTTACTCACTTGTAACAGGAGTTCTAGGAGTGGTATATGTTGTTCATCCACACTTATTGGCAGGTTCCTTGCCGCTTTAAATCTTGCCCGGAAGGTCTTCAAGCTGGCTCCTCCCACCCACTTGGGTGGTAAAACTCTCGGCTCCGCCCCATGATGCTAGATCTAGCCTGCTGGAAGCCAGGTTGTGCGTTGCAGCCGGGGAGGTCTGATGGGTTGTGTGGATGAACAACATATACCACTCCTAGAACTCCTGTTACGGGTGAGTAACCTGTATTTCTAGGGACGTGGATATGTTGTTCAATCCACACTTATTGGCAGACTCCTAGTTCTCCAGGAGGAGAGAGGCAGGCATGCACCCCTACTTAGGCAATAAGGACTGAGAACAGAGGTCCCAAAACCAGCATCCCAGCGTGACTCAAGGTCGATGTGGTAGTGGGTAATGAAGGCGCATGCTGACTTCCAGGTAGCAGCCCTGCAGATTTCCTGGATAGGGACGTCCCTGGAAGCAGCCACCGAAGCAGTGGTATGGCGGGTAGAATGAGCTCTTACCCCTTTGGGAGGCTCCATGCCTGCCAATCTATGCAGGTGACCCACCTGCCTATCGTCCGCTTGGCTGCAGGTCTGCCAGGTGCGGCTTCAGCGTTGGTGACAAACAGCTAGCAAACCTCTCCCCAAACTTCAGCCGTCCGCTCCTTATAATAAGAGAGCACTCTTCTAGGGTCCAGAGTATGGAGCCTATATTCAGCCTCCGAGGTGTGAAAGGGGTAGAACACCGGCAGAGTCAACGCCTGGTTAAGGTGAAACTCCGACACCACCTTCGGAAAGAATTTTGGGTAGGGCCGCAGGACAACCTTGTCCCTGTGGAAGACCAGATTAGGAGAATCAATGGAAAGTGCCTGGAGATCTCCCATCCTTCTGGCTGACTAACAGCCACCAAGAAGGCGGTCTTCCACGACAGGTGAGAGATGTCACACCTGTGCATCAGTTTGAATGGCTTGCCCATGAGCTTAGCCAGTACCAGCAGTAGATCCCACAGAGGTGGAGGTTCTCGCACCAGAAGGGATATGTGATCAAGGCCTTTGAAAAAGCGCCAGACCACCTTCTCCTGTGCCACCGACTGCTTCCCGGCCTGCGCCCAGTAAGCAGAGATGGCTGCCAGGTGCACTCTAAGGGTCGCCGACCAAAGCCCTAGCTGAGAAAGGGACCATAGGTAGTCCACATTGCTTGCCAAGGAACAGGAGGAAGGGTCCAATCCCTTGCACTGACACCAAATGGAGAATCTCTTCCATTTGAAGGCATAGCATTTCCTGGTCGACTCCTTACGGGATGCCTCAACAACATTGAGGACCTTGTTGGAAAGACCCAAGGCCTGGAACTCTAGCCGCTCAGGAACCAGGCCGTCAGGTGCAGGGACTGAAGGTCCAGGTTGAGAACCTTCCCCTGGTTGACTGAGATCAGGTCCGGGCAGGCTGGGAGCCGCCTCGGGAGCCTGGAGCTGAGGATGAGGAGATCTGGATACCAGAACTGGCGGGGTCAGTCTGGGGCTACCAGAATCATCTGCGCCTTGTCCCTCCTCGTCTTGAGAAGCACCTTGTGGATCAAAGAAAATGGGGGAAAGGTGCAGAAGAGGCCTGGGGTCCATGTCCTCGAGAAGGCATCCCCCTGCAGCAAGCTCCGCTGAGGGGGTCGGGCATGAAACAGCCTCAGCTTCACATTCTACCTGGAGGCAAACAGGTCCACCTGAGGCGTGCCCCAGTGGGAGAACAGATCTTGTACTACCTCCGGCAGGAGAGACCGCTCGTGAGACGCAGCCCCTATCTGGCTTAGGGCATCAGCCAGAGTGTTTGAGGCTCCTGCCACATGGATGGCTAGGAGATCCGCCTCCAGGCTGCAGACGACGGATCAAGTGCTGACAGCTTCCTCGCACAGGGGCATGGAGCGCATCCCGCCCTGGTGGTTTAGGTAGTACATGGTCGTGGTATTGTCCGTCTGGACCTGGACCACTTGACCCCGCACAAACGGAGCGAAGGCAGTGAGGGCTAGACGGACCGCCCGAAGCTCCAGCAGGTTGATGTGGCATCAAGACTCCAGAGGGGACCAGAGGCCATGCGCTCTGTGCTCCCCCAGATGGGCACCCAAACCCAGAGAGGTGGTCGCTAGAGAGACCATTGGCTCGGGCCGGACAAATGGGATGCCCTCCTGCAGATGAGCTGGAACAATCCACCACTGGAGAGCGTTCCACATCTCCTGGGTCACTGCCACTGGCTGGTCCAAGGGACCGGAGCACTGTGACCATTGGCCGGCCGGTCCCCACTGTAGGGGATGCATGTGCCAATGGGCCCAACCTGAAATGACTGGGCAAAGGAGGACAGAACCTCCACCCTGTCCACAGGGAGTCGAGCTCAGGCTTGATGAGAGTCTAGCTCTGCCCCGATGAAGCACATCACCTGAGAAGGCACAAGCTCCGACTTGGCCTCTATCAGGAGGCAGAGTTGGGAGCAGGTCTGGAAGGTCAGGTGCCTGGACCTCTCCACCTCCTGCAGGGTGGAACCTGCTAAGATCCAATCATCGAGGTAGGGGTACTGCTCAAATTCCAGAGGCAGTCCCTGGCTGACCACTTTTAAGACCCACCTGCCCTTGGTAACAGCGGACCAGGAAAAAAGACAGTGGCGGAGCCGGCCCCCCACGGGAGGACCCAGAGCTGGTGTGACGGAAGTAGGTAGCCCCCACCCCGTCATTGGGCAGTCTTGGAGGCAGAGGATCCAGGGCCTGAACCCCAACCTCCCTTACAGGCCTGGGAGGATCCAAGCTTGGGCTGGGGGCGCCAAGCTTGAGCCTGCTGCTACTACTGAACCCCTTGAAAAGAGGACTGCACGGCCACAGGGGAAGAGTGCCGAAAAGGCTTCTTCTGCTGCTTCTTGGGACCAGAAGAACCCTTAGCAGAAGTGGCGTCCAAGGTGGCACTGCACTGGTTAATACACTGAAGGTGACCAGCCACAATGGGGCAGAAGAGATCAGTGCCCAGGAAAGGCATATCAGTTAGTTTATGCTAATTATCCACCAGAAAGGAGGAGGAGAGCTTCAGTCAAGCCCTGCAGCGAGAGGCAATTGCGGCTGCCAATGAACGGGCACATGAGTCCACGATGTCGAGAGCTGTCTGGAGCCATTTAGCAACAGCACGGCCTTGGTACTGGACCTGCTTCACCATGGTCTGCAAGTCCTTTAGAAGATGTGGGAGGACTTTGTCCAAGGACCCCAAAACGGCATGGGAGAAGTGTGCCATGACGACAGCCGAGCTTGCCTGACAGAGGCCCAACGATGAGGTCGCAGACACCTTCTGGGCAG
Source organism: Neoceratodus forsteri (assembly GCA_016271365.2). Taxonomy (NCBI): domain Eukaryota; kingdom Metazoa; phylum Chordata; order Ceratodontiformes; family Ceratodontidae; genus Neoceratodus; species Neoceratodus forsteri. Next base: position 273,121,552 of record JADMNL010000027.1, read on the forward strand.
AGTGATCCAAATCTTTGGATTCCATCTCAGGAGGTCTGTCGATATCGGTAGAAAGTACAGTTACGCAAGAACTTACCGCAACAGTAGATATTAGAGAGACGCCCTTGCAGTAAGTATTCACATATAGCACTGACCCACCAGGTGCCAGAACTCTATGGAAAAATGCCAGCAGTCTCTGGTGAGGGACTACCCCCACATCAGGTGTCCGGCGTCATACATCAGTATAAAAGGGGTGGTCCCCCACGCCCGCCTTCCCGTTCTTTCCCGCCAAGGGCCAACAGAGGCAAGATGAGAGAGAGAAGTGGATATTCCCCACATGGAAATGAAGTCAAAAAATGTTTAGGGCGATGGAGCGCAGGCAGGCAATACCTACTGCAAGAGCCTCTCTTGAAGATCTACTGTTACAGTAAGTTCTTACGTAACTGTACTATCTTACTTCGAGAGGGCTCTTGCAGGAGGTATTCATATACAAGACAGAGTCCCAAGCAGTCTGGAACAAGGAAAAGCACTTGGGAGGAGGATCATCATCCACAGCATGGAACCTCAGGCTGCAATGGGTCTCATGAAAGGAGACCTTGTAGCACAGCCAACCCGAAACCTGTTCTATGGCGAGAGGCAGTGTCCAAACTGTAGTGTTTCACAAAGGTATGGACAGATGTCCAAGTTGCAACTGCAAAGATGTCTGCCGCTGACACATTCATGAAACAAGCCACAGAGGCAGCTACTCCTCTGGTGGAGTGACCTCTGACTTGACCCGGCAGGGTCCTGTTGTATTTGCCATAACAGAAAGTGATATAATGAGCCAACCATTTTAACAGGCATTGCCTAGAAATAACATTGCCTTCTCTTTTGTGAGCGAAAGAGAAAAAGCTGATCAGTTTTCCTGAGATCCTTAGTGTAGTGGTGTAGTATCTCAGGATTTTGTGAACATCCAACGTATGCAAGAGGTATTCCCCTTGATTGGAGTGTTGCGTAAAGAAAGCGGGTAGCTCAATGGATTGATTCAGCGTAGATTCAGCCACCACCTTGGGAAGAAAAGTAGAGTTACATAAGAACTTACCGTAACAGTAGATCTTCGAGAGGGGCTCTTGCAGTAGGTAATTACATAAAGGCATGACGCCGGCGGGCATCAGGACCCCATGGAAAAATTTCTAGCTAGCAGTCTCTGGCGAGGGACCGCACCCACGTCAGGTGACCGCCATCGGGACGTCCCCCATGCCCACCTTCCAGTTCTATCCCGCCAAAGGCCAAAAGGTGAGATGAGAGAAGCAGATATTTCCATCATGGAAAAGGAGCTGAAAAAGCTTAGGGGATTGAGGCCAGGAAGGTATTGCCTACTGTTACGGTAAGTTCTTGCGTAACTGTACTATCTTACTTCGAGAGGGCTCTTGCAGTAGGTAATTACATATAGGACTGAGTCCCAAGCAGTCTGGAACAAGGAGAAGCAAATGGGAAGAGGAAAGCTACTCAGAAATAGACCCTCTGGCTGTGAAGGTCCTAGGAAAGAAGAACTTGCAGAACAGCCAACCCGAAGCCTGCTCTACGGCGAGAGGCAACGTCCAAACTGTAATGTTTTGTAAAGGTATGGCCAGAAGTCCAGGTGACTGCTGCACACATGTCGGCCGCAGACACATTCTTGAAATAAGCCGCAGAGGTAGCGACTCCCCTAGGGGAGTGGCCTCTGACCTGACTCAGCAGCGTCCTGTTGTCATTACAGAAAGTGATACAGTGAGCCAACCATTTAGATAGGCATTGCTTGAAAACAGTATTGCCTTCTCTTTTAGGAGCAAAAGAGACAAACAGTTGGTCAGTCATTCTGAGATCCTTCGTCCTGTTGGTATAGTATCTCAGAACTCGGTGGACATCCAAAGTATGTAGGAGGTACTCGCCATGATTAGAGTGCTGCGTAAAAAAGGCAGGCAACTCTATGGATTGATTCAGCGCAGATTCAGCTACCACCTTAGGGAGAAACTTAGGGTTGGTACGCAGAGCCACACGTTCCTTGTGAAAAATCAGATACAGGATTTTACACATCAGGGCCTGGAGCTCAGAAATCCTTTGAGCGGAAGTAATGGCCACTAGGAACAAGGTTTTCCAAGAGAGGAACTTTAGGTCTGCTGAGGCTGCTGGCTCGAAAGGGGGCACAGTAAGCTTCTCCAGAATAACATTCAGATCCCAAGGAGGGGCAGGAACCCGAATAGGGGGTCGCAAATGGAGGACCCATTTAATAAAGGTCTTGGAGACCTCCAGCTGAGCTAACGTCCTGTCTGCAAAAGGGACATGGTAGGCCGAAATGACCGCCATGTGCACCATTAAGGAAGAATGATCGAGACCCAGATCAAAGAGGTGTCGAAGGTAATCCAGAAGCTACCCAACAGAGCATGAGAAAGGCTCGAAATCTTTGGAGGCAGCCCAAATAGTGAACAGTTTCCATTTCATAGCATATGTCGATCTGATGGAAGGTTTCCTGGCCTCCACCAGAATCTCAGCTACTCGGGGGGGGCCTGAATCAGGTCTGAGGTATGTCTGTAGGAGCGACGTGTGCAACTGAACGGACTTGAGGTCTGGATGGACCAAGGTCCCCTGATCCTGGATCAGCAAAAGTTGTGACAGAGGAAGAAGAGGAGGAGGTTCCTCCGAGTACTGTTGCAGAAGAGAACCAGACTTGCCTGGGCAGAAAAGAACAATCAGAATCATTCGAGTTCTTCTGAACCGAAGTTTTGTAAGACCTCGGAATCAATGGGATTGGGGTACAGATTAATCTGCCCTTCCAGTCGAGAGACAGAGTGTCTCCAAAATGCCGTGACCTGGAGCGAGCGAACAGAAGTCGGAAAGTTTTGCATTTTGAGGGGATGCGAACAAGACTACCTGTGGTGTTCCCCCGAGGAAGATATCGCTCATGAACCCTGATCCAGTTTCCACTCGTGAGCTTGAGCAGACGACTGACTGAATCTGTCTGCCAAGGAGTTCACGACCCCTGAGATGTGAATCGCCGTGAGGTGAAGTTTGTGCTGCACTGCCCAATACCAAACTTGCATTGCCTCCCTGCAAAGAGGGTAAGAACGTGTTCCCCCCGCTTGTTGATGTACCAGACTACACACATATTGTCAGTCTGTACAGCCAAGTGACCGGGATGTAGAGCCTGAAGAGCGTACAGCACTGCCCGAAGCTCGAGCACATTAATGTGAAGGGATTTCTTGAGCTTGAACCAGGAGCCCTGGGTCCTGTGAGGCCCGAGATGGGCTCCCCAACCCTCGCCCGAGGAGTCTGTAGTCAGCGTCTGGGAGGGGGGAGAAAGACAGAAGGGAACTCCCCAGCAATGGTTCTCCTGAACCATCCACCACTGCAAGTCCCGAGCCATAGGAGTGGAAACCAGACCAAACTGATCTAGGTCGTCCACCAACTGATCTCACTGAGACAGAAGTGTCCACTGAGAGATCATGTGGAGCCGAGCACGAGGGACTGTTAGGATCGCAGCCACCATGAGCCCGAGGAGGCGAAGGACCGACCTGTCGCTGGTCCGCCTGCAGCAGGACAGCAGGCTGACCTGTGCCTGGAGTGTGGCCGCCTTCTCCGGTAGCAGGAAGGCCCCACCAGAGGTCGTGTCCAGGATCGCACCAATGAACTGGAGCCTCTGGGACGGGATCAAGTGGGACTAGAGTGGTTGATGGTAATACCCAGGTGGGAAAAAAATCCCTGGTTAAGGGAAAGGAAGCGCAGGAGATTTTCCCTGGATGGGGCCGCCAGGAGCCAATCGTCTAGGTACGGCAAAACCTGCACCCCTTGGGTACGCAGGAAGGCCGCTACCACTGAAAGGCATTTGGTAAACACTCAGGGCGGCGAGGAAAGACCAAATGGGAGGGCCTTGAACTGGTAGTGGTCCCCCTGGAACGCCAAATGCAGGCATTTGCGGTGGGAAGGGTGGATGGGGGTGTGCAGGTAAGCATCCTGCATATCCAGAGCGCACAGCCACTGTCCCGGCCGAAGAAGGGTCAGGAGGCCCTGAAGGGAGAGCATCCTGAACCTCTTGTACTCCTCGAACAAGTTCAGGGAATTGAGGTAGAGAATTAGTCTTGCATCCCCTGACTTCTTCGGGACCAGGAAGAAATGTGAATAGTAACCCATTCCCTGAAGAGAAAGGGGAACGGGCTTTATCGCCTCCTTCAGCAGAAGTGACAAAATTTCTCCCTGAACCAGAAGATGATGTTCCTGAGAGTACGACGACCTTGGGAAGGGGTTTTGATGGGGTTTCCAAAGAAACTCTATTGAGTGTCCTTCTGCAATCAGCTGGAGCACCCAGGAATCTGAAGTTATCCTCTCCCAACCCAGGAGGTGGAGGGAAAACCTCCCTCTTACCGGTTCCTCTGGAGACCCAGAGGCTGTGGGAGAGGAAAGGAGTCAGGTGGTGTGGGGCAGTGCCGCGGCTGAAGTCCCCGCTTTTTGGGTGGTGGGGGCTTGGCAGCCGGAGGAGTCCAGCGTCTATTGGCCTGCTTTCCTTGGGGTTTCACTCTTTGCTGATTCTGCCTGTGAAAGGGATGATGCTGTGTTTGAGGGGGATTGTACATGGAGTCCACAGACTTTAGTGCAGTCCTCTTTTCCTGCAGATCGGTGATAATGTCCTTGACATCACCACCTAACACCACTGAACCCCGGAAAGGCGCTTCCTGAACAGTGGACTGCACTTCCGGGACCAAGCCTGACACACGGAGCCAGGCATGATGCTGTAAACCTACGGCAAAAGCAGAGCTCCTACCCTCAGTGTCCACTGCATGTATGTTGCACGAAGCATGTGCCAACTGGCCGAACGTGCAGAGCGGATGTCAGCCACTTCCTGTTTAACCTGAGAGTCAGGAAGGGAGTCCAGTTTGGATTCCACCTCACTAAGAATCGCCTTGTGGTAATCCCTCATGTGACCGACATAGTTCAGTGCCCTAATACCCAGAGTGGAAGAAGAAAAGATCTTCTTGCCATACTGGTCTAGAAGACGGAATTTTTTTTGTCAGGTGGAGACAAGTTCAAATGCTTCGGGTTAGCTGACCGGCCGTGAGCGGCGCTAATCACGACTGAGTCAGCTCGAGGATGAGAATCAAGAAAATCAACACCCCTAGGAACCTGATATAGCCTGTTCGACTTCCTAGGAAAAGGGGCTAAAGTCGACGGCTTTTTCCAAATAGTAGAAACAAAATCAGCATGAGGCTCAATCCAGGGTGGCACCAAAGTCGGAGCAGTCTTGGGCAGATCCAGGTGCTCAGCGAGCTTTTTGTGCTGTAGATCTGGCTCCAAGGAACACCACTTATGAACCTCCTGGATTTTGCGTAACTCCGTGAAGGAAGGATCCCCCGGAGTAGACTTTGGAGGACTCCTAGGCCTGGGCTTAGTCTGAGAGCATGGCTCGTCATCCAGGTCTGAACAATTGTCTGAGTCGTCCGAGGAGGAGGAAGAAGACTCCCTCTCCTGGCATGGGGGAGGAACGGACCTCTTGGGAAGCCCTCGGGGAAGTGTGTCCTGCCCCACCCTGGAACCAGAGGGCTCGCCCCTGTATCCAGAGGTGGGGAGGTAGTCTGTCGTCACGGACGTACGGGAACTGGAACCAGTACCGCCGTCGGGGAAACAACTCTCCACCTCCCTGTTGAGCTAAGCCTTGGCCTCAGCCCACCAGGAGGCCAGAGTCTTCTTCAGATCCACTGGCGGCTGAGGAGGGGGGGGGGGAAGATACGGATACGGTGCGTATCCGTAACCCAACGGCGGGTAACCCAGCATCAGGTGGTGAGGCACTGTGTACTGTGGCGTCAGATACTGCGGACCCGGGGTAAGACTGCGTCGGATACCCGGGAGGGTCTGACGGAGCAGATGGCTTGGCTGGAGGACCAACAGGCGGGCCAGGAGCAGAAGGCCCGGTGGGTGGAGGGCCCGGCGTTTGGAGTGGCATCCAGGGGAGAGATGTCACTCGGCATTGGCATGACCAGAATCGGGGACGGCATCCGGGGAACCGACATCAGGCCATCCGGCCCAGCAGGAGGAAGGCCTGACGGGGGCGCAGCAGGAACCTCCATCACCCAGGGACGGAGGAGAAAAATCCCCGAGGTCAGGCTGAGTAGACCCAGGGTCCCCAGAGGGCAGCGATGGCTGCGTGGAGCCAGGAATGGTGGACATAAGAGGGTCCGGCATCAGCTCAGCCGCCACACGGGCAAGCAGATGTCCGACCTATCAGCGGACCGATCGCCTGAGGGAGGTCGCGAAGGAGCAGCCTGGTCGGATGGAAGAGTGGCCTTGCGCCGCCCCAAAGGGTCAAGCGACATCTACCTTCTCCGTGCGGGCGTCAGAGGAACGGACGTCCGGCTTACCGGAGCCGCTCAAACCAGTAGGCCGTACGGTGACAGCCTTACCAGAAGTGGAGGCCTCCAATAGCCTGGAGGCGTCCGAGCGTGAGCCAGACGGGCGGGCCGCCGCCACCTTGGAAGCTTCCAAGATGGCCACTGTGGAGCGGTCCCCCGGAGGGGACGTTACCTGGAGCACAGCGACTCCAGCCTAAGTTGCAGTGGATGAGGAGCCTCAGTCCCGGTGCTTCTTGTCCTTCTTGCGATGGCCTTTGGAGGAAGTGGACGCCTGCCAGAACTTTTTCAACTCCTTCTCCAAGAAGGACATTTTCTTCTTGAGGATGTGGGCCCTCCAGGAACCGCTGCCTCAGTCTGCGGGTGGCAGTGCTGAATTTAAGGCAGTGCTGACACTTCACCTGATGGTCCAGGCCCAGACAGAAGAGGCACTGGGAATGGCAGTCCTTCTGCGGGAGTTGGGCACTGCACGAGTCGCACTTGTTTTTGTGCTCAGAAGGTGCAGGGGACAACATACACCAACGAAAACCTGACAATTTGGTTGAATAAATAGAAAAAACGACGGTAGAACTACAGACAGGGCTGACTAGCGTTGAACTTTACCGCGAAGCGCTGACACGAGCGAATGGTGGGAAAGAAATGGAAGGTATGCGTGGGGGACCGCCCCTTTATACGGACGTCTGCCACCTGACGTGGGGAGCGGTCCCCCACCAGAGACTGCTAGCTATAAATTTTTCCTTGGGGTCCCGACGCCTGCCTGCGTCAGTCCTATATATAGTTACCTACTGCAAGAGCCCTTTTGAAGTAAGATCTTAGGGTTGGTACGTAGAGTCACACATTCCTTATGGAAAATCAAGTATGGAATTTTGTATATCAAAGCCTGAAGCTCGGAAATGCGCCGGGCAGAAGTAATGGCCATTAGGACGAGTGTCTTCCAAGAAAGGAACTTTAAATCTGCTGTAGCTGCCGGCTTAAAGGGAGGCAGGGTAAGCTTCTCCAGAATGAAATTCAAGTCCCAAGGAGGGGCAGGAATGCAGGATAGGGGGTCTCAAATGGAGGACACCTCTGAAAACAGTCTTGGAGACTTCCAACTGAGCAAAAGCCCTGTCCCTGAAGGGAATATGGTAGGCTGAAATAGCTGCCATGTGGACCTTTAATAAGGAATGGCTGAGACCCAGATTGAAGAGGTGACGCATGTAGTCCAGGACTTTACTGGATGGGCATGAGAAAGTTTCGAAGCCTTTCGAGCTAGCCCAAACAAAAAAACATTTCCACTTCATGGCCTAGGTAGACCTGGTGGAAGGCTTTCTGGCCTCTACTAATGTATCCGCTACGATCGGAGAAACTCCGAAGCGGGCTTTTGCTACATCTGCAAGAGGCACACATGTAAATGAAGGGATCTGAGCCCCGGATGAACAAGGGTCCCCTGATCCGGGGTCAACAACTGTTGTGACAGAGGAAGAGGAAGAGGAAGTGGAGGTTCCTCTGAAAACTGTTGCAAGGATCATTTGAGCTCCCTCCGATGAGCTTGTTCAGGACCCTCGGAATTAAGGGAATAGGAGGGAAGGCATAAACAAATCTGTCCCTCCAAGCAAGAGACAGAGCGTCCCGCCAAAAAATGTCTCACTCTGGAGCGAGTGAACAGAAGGCAGTAAGTTTGTGTTTCGGGGAGAAGCGAAGAGGTCATTCTGAGGTGTTCCCCATCGCTGAAAGATGCCATTTACGACTTCTTGATCCAAGTCTCATTCATGAGACCTGGCTGAGGACCAAATGAGTTGGTCCGCCAGCGTGTTTTCCACTCCCGGAACGTGAATCGCAGTCAGGCTAAGGTGATGCTAGGTTGCCCAAAGACACATTCTCATCGCTTCCTGGCACAGAAGGTAGGAGCATTTTCCTCCCTGCCTCTTGAAATACCAGACTACGCACATGATTGAATGAGGAGATGACCGGGAAGGATAAAGGAGTGTTGAGCCTGAAGGGCATAAAGGACTGCTCTCAGTTCCAGCACATTTATGTGCAGATTTTGCTCGAACTTGGACCAGCTGTCCTGAGTCCTGTGAGACCCGAGATGGGCTTCCCAGCCTTCTCCGGACACATCTGTTGTCTACATCTGTGCGGGAGATTCGATACTGAAGTGAACTCCCAGGCACAGGTTCTCCTGCACCATGCACTACTGTAAGTCCCTGATCATGGGATCGGAAACTAGTATCTCCTGGTCTAGATTGTCCAGGGTCTGGTCCCACTGAGACCGAAGCGTCCACTGAGAGATCCTCATGTGGAGTAGAGTGCGTGGGACTGTTGGAATGGCAGCCGCCATTAGCCTGAGGAGGCGAAAGACTGACCTGGCTCTGACCCTCCTGCGACTGGACAGAAGACTGGCCCGAATCTGAAGGGTGTCCACAGAGCTGGCGTGACAGGTGTAGGGGTGGCAACCCCCAACCCATCACTGAGCAGGCTTAGAGGAGGAGGCGGCGGCTCCTGGACCAGCACCTCTGCCTACTTTACAGGGCTGTTGAGGACCCTGCTTGGGCCTGGGGCGCCAAGCTTGAGCCTGCTGTTGCTGCTGGCCTCCTTCATAGGAGGGCTGCCTAACTGCAGGGGAAGAGTGCCGAAAAGTCGTCTTCGGCTTCTGCTGGTTCTTGCCCGAAGAACCCTTCACAGAGGTAGCATCCAAAGTGGCACTGGACTGCTCTATGCACTTTAGGTGACCAGCCACTCCTGGACCGAAGAGTTTGGTGCCTAAGAAGGGCATGTCAGCTAACTTGTGCTGGGTATCCGCAGGGAAGGAGGACAGCCTCAGCCACGCCCTGCGGTGAGTGGCCATTGCGGCTGCCAAAGAACGGGCACAGGAGTCTCCAATGTTCAGGGCCGTCTGGAACTGCTGCTTTACAACAGCAGGGCCCTGATCATGGACCTGTTTCACTGTGGTCTGCATGTCCGCCGGGAGATGAGGGAGGACTTCGTCCAATGACCAAGGAGGGCATGAGAGAAGTGTGCCATGACAACAGCCGAGCTGGCCTGACGAAGGCCTAAGGAGGAGGCCGCATAGACCTTACAGGCGGAGTGGTTCATATTTTTGGACTCCTTGTCCAGGGATCGGTCAGTGTCAGCTGAGCTACCAGTACGTCTGAACACAGAAGCAGTCACTAGGCTTTCGTCTGAAGGATGCTCGTGAACCCTGCCAGGGACGCCATGGGCACCGTATACTTGCGGGCCATGCGGGCAGACGGGGCTGGGCAGGAAGCAGGATGCTGCAAAGCTCAAGGGCTGGGCCAACGATGGCTTCAGCCACTGGAAAGGCCTCCATCGGGGTATCCCCCCTTTTAAGGATATCCATAAGGGGGGTACTCCTTTTCCTGGATGGGCTCCAGCGGCATTCTGGTGGACTCAGATCAGGTGGAGAATGCCCTGAAAGGAAGAAGGGCATTCCCTCAGTCCAGCCACGGACGACTCATCATCCCCTGGATGAGAGTGTAACCCTGTCTCATCGGAGTCCGAAGAGCCGGGGTATAGTGACCTACCGCCTATGTCCCCTTTGATCCACCGAGGGCAGTTGGGGTGACCATAATGGACAGATGTCGGGGAAGCTCAGTGTCTGTACAGTCCTCTTTCGAGGGAGCCCCCTCCCTGAGGTTGCTTAGGTGGTCGCTCCACCAAAAATCGGTGGAGAAACCGGAACAGGCCAAGCCGGTATATGCGCCGGACCCATGGGAGGTGGAACAGAGACCTTCGGTTCCAGAAGGGAAGGCATTGGCTTAGGAGGATGGAGCCAAGTAATGGCCGGGGCGGCCGGCGGAGCCAGCTTCTGCCCGGTCAAAATCAGCTGTTGCCACATCAAATCCTCATAGCATTGACAGAGTTTCTGTCGAAGCCTCTCCTCGTCCGAGGAGGAGGAGGACCGGTGGTGGCACCTCTTTTTGAATGTTTGTAGCTTCTTTGCCGATCTGATCGACTGACCAGATTATCGAGAATATAACTGGGGACATCAGAGTCGATGAAAATCGAGGTTCCGGCACCTTATCCTTGATGGGGACACCCAAGGGCAGTGTCTCCTTGTCAGGAAAGGAAAGGACAGGCATCCTAAGGAGCTGTCGACCCGAGTTGGCGACAAAGGCTTGACTGGGTCGAGAGTAATCTCGGCCGGTTCAACCGTTTCCTTGGTCTTGGTGCCTTGGCCAGATGGAAGATCCGTAAAGCCAGCAGCCGAGGAAGCGATCTCGACAGAAGTGGAGACTGCATGTTCCGGGACTCTGACCTCTCTCGGTCTCAGGAGAGTCTCCTTCTGGAAGATGATGACTTGGGGTCCTTGTCACTCTTCTGAGGGAGGGAAGAGTGCGAGCCCGAAGGCGCCTCACCCTTGGTGGGGACAGACTGGCACAACTCCCTAAAGAAGCCCGAAAAAGTAGAGCCAAGGTTGAGAGGAATGAAAAAACTGCGACTGGCCGAAGCCTGAGCCGCTTCCTCCTCGAAAGCAGGCATCTGCTCAAGCTGCTCGGCGGATCCCGTGGCCGCGGAAACCGCCCACCTTGCCTCCTTAGATTTCACTGGTGAGTTTCTAAGCTCCAGTCTCCCCAATTTTAGGCGTGCCTTGCGGTCGTCCAGAACGTTGGGATGGAAGGCCAAACAGAAAGTACAAGACATGTCATGTCAGACACCTAGGCAATAGACACACGCAAGGTGTAGATCAATGTGCAACATTTTCTGGCCGCAGGGACACCAGCGAAATCTGGGGGACGATTTGTCCTCCCTGTCTGATTCGCTGTAATCGGAGTCATGAACTCTGCCGAGTTTCAAAGTAATTTGCAGTGAAAACCGACTTTGCGAATTGCTAAAGTAGCACGAGGGAACCTGAATCTTCCAGCGGAAAGGAAGATCTGGCGTCATGGGGCAGAGCTGAGGTATTTACTGCCCAGTTGGGTGGGAGGAGCTAGCTTGAAGACTTCCGGACAGAGTTAAAGGGGAAAGGGACATGCCAGAGAGTGTGGATGAACAACATAATCATGCTCCTAGAAAAATTACTTACCATAGTAATTGTGTTTCTTCCCAGTGATGTTCAGCTATTCTTAACTTTATGCAGTAAGCCTGTAGAGTTGGACTGCCCAGAGAGATGAAACACATGCAAATGATGGAACACTTTGCACGTGAGCATCTTTCAAACACTGCCTCTAACTGCCTGTGTTCTAACCTCTTCAGATTTTATAAAGGAGCCAGAAAAGATGGCTCAGGATAATGTTATAATACTAAGAAATTCTTATTAAAATTGGGGTTACCCAATAATCTGGATTTTACTAAAAATCTTCCTCCAACTGGAGAAAAAAAAGTTTAAATAACTTAGAACAACATGCCAGAAAATTTACCAAAAATAAACACAATGAGTTCTGTTCACCTACTTGTACACGTGCAGAGGATAATGTTCCCCCAAGGATGTAAAGTGATAAGTGGCACCAGTATGCAGAGTGCAGAGGCTGAAGTTCTGGAAGGGGAGGTAGGGAGGGAAGTTAAGAATACCTGAGGCATCACTAGGAAGAAACACAATTACTATGGTAAGTAATTTTTTCTTCTAACCCCAGTAATGCTCAGTATATTCTTAACTTTATGCAGACTACCAAGCAGTATCCCTGGAGGTGGGCACAGAGCTTTATTTTGGAAACAGACTTTGTAGGACTGCTGTGCCAAACCCAAGCATCACTTCTGGATAAAATATCCAGGTTGTAGTGCTTTGTAAAAGGTGTGTACTGTTTTCCAGGTAGTTGCTTTACATATATCTTATATATATCATATATTACATATATTACATATACAGGAGGCAGTATAGCGCAGTGGTCTAAGGCTCTGAGCTGCAAATCTGGTGACATCCAGCAGATCAGACCTGGGTTTGAATCCCACAGCTTCCACTTGCATACTGTGTGACCCTGAGCAAGTCACTTAACCTCCTCGTGCTCCCAGGTTGCTCTTGTAAAAAAGCTTTCAGCTTAGTGTGCTATACCTGGTTAAACAACTAAATAAAAAAATAAATAAATAAATATATCCACTAATGGGACGTCCCTGACTGCTGCTAGAGTAGCAGCTGTCCCTCTTGTAGAATGAGCCCTTAATCCTGGTGGGGGCTCTCTGCCAGCCCTAGTGTAACAGAATTGGATACACTGGACTATCCAACGAGAAATGGATCTTTTTGAGGCTGGATTACCTTTGCCCACATCCCCATAGGTCAGAAACAATTGCATTCTATCCTAAGGTCCTTAGTGGCTGTCACGTAATAACCAAGGGCCCTCGTTACATCTAAATTGTGCAGTCTCCTTGGGTGATTTAAACGAAAATCAGAAACTACCTTGGGGAGAAACTTCCTGTTTGTTCTGAGGACTTTATCCCTATGAAAGAAGATATAGTCCTGATCAATGCAGAGAGCTTGAAGCTCACAGATTCTTCTTGCACAAGTCCTTGCCACTAGGAAAACTGTATTCCAAGTGACATATTTAAGGTGGGTTGTGGCCATGGGCTCGAAGGGGGCAGCCATCAGCTTAGCTATACACACATTCAGATCCCAAACTGGGACTGGTGGCCTGTGAAGAGGATGCAGATGATCCAGGCCCTTAAAGAACCTTTTGAAAATAATGACAGACGTCAATGTCACCTTTTTTACAACAGAGAGGTAAGCAGACACTGCTGCAAGGTGGACCCTCAAAGAACTGAACTATAGACCCAGGGAGTGTAAGTGACAGAGAGATACTCCAATACCTCTGATAAGCCAACTTGGGCTGGAACCAGAGTCTTGCCCAAACACCAGATAGAAAATCTCTTCCATTTGAATGAATAATTCTTGTAGTCGAGGGCTTACTTAAGACAGGTTCAGAAAGTTTTAAATCAGCGTATTCCAAGTCTTCAAGAGCCAAGTCTCGAGACTGACAGACTTGAGGTTCGGATACAATAAGGTTCCCTGATTGGAGGTCAATAGTTGTGCTTCCAAGGAAGATGTATTGGATTTGCAACAGACATTCAGAGCAAAAGACAGTACCATGGTTGTCTCGGCCAGTCTGGAGCTATCAAGATCAGAGATGCTGTATGGGATCTGAGCTTCACCAGTACTCTGTAAATGAGAGGGAAAGGAGGGAAAGCATTGTGGAACCTCCCTGACCAGTCCAGACTGAGGGCATCCAGAGGAAAAGTTCCCTGATCTGGAAGTCTGCAACAACACTGTGGCAGGTGGTGGTTCTGGTGGGACATGAACAAGTCCACCTCTGGAGAACCTCACCTTCTGAAAATAACTTGTACCACCTGCCTGTTTAGGGTTCACTCGTGGTGGGCCTGGTTTATTCGACTAACGGCATCTGCCAGGGTACTGTCCTTCCCTGGCAAGTGAATTGCTTGCAGAGATCCTTCTAATGAATAGGCCAGAGTCCAAATCCTTATGGCCACCGAGCAGAGGGGGCCTGACCTTGTGCCTCCTGGCTTGTTTATGTAATACACTGTGGTGTTATTGTCTGTTCTGATCTGCACCACCTTGCTCTTGACAAGGTGAGCAAAGGTTTTCAGAGCCAGCAGCACTACTCTGAGTTCCAGGAGGTTTATGTGCTGAAGAGACTCTGAGGCTGATCAAGTGCCCCGAGTTGTGTGATTCCCCCATATGCGTGCCCCAGCCCAAGAGGGATGCATCTGTTGCGAGGATCACTGAAGGATTCTCTTTTTGAAAGGGAACTCCTTGCCTTAAATTAGATTCCTCCTTCCACCACAAGAGAGCCTGTAGCAATGACCTTGTAGCTGGGATGAGCTTTGAGAAAGGATCTTTTCTTTGGCACCAGTGGGACATGAGATGGAACCGAGTGTCCCTCATGTGAAACCTTGCACCCAGGACTGTGCCTGTGGATGGTGCCATATGGCCCAATAGCTGAAGAAACTGTCTTGTAGTTTTTGAATTGTGGATCTTGAAAGAGTTTGCTATTATCTGAATTCTTTTACCCTTTCCAGGGGCAGGTATAGAAACATAGAATGTGACGGCAGATAAGGACCGCTTGGCCCACCCAGTCTGCCCATTTCCCTACCTACTGGATAAGCTGCAGATCCTAGTTAACCAGCAGCCTACTTCTTCCTACCCCAACCCCCCAGAATTGCCTTATGACTATCCCATGCATGCTTGAATTCCACCACTGATTTTGACTCCACAACCTTCCTCCGGAAGGCCATTCCATGCATCCACAACCCTCTCTGTGAAAAATACTCCTTAAATTACCTCTGAGCCGCCTCTATCTTCAAATTGTGCCCTCTTGTTCTTGCACACCCTTTTTGAAAGATGCTACCCTCTTGACTTTGTTGATTCCCTTGAGCTACTTGAAAGTTTCTATCATGTCCCCCTCTCCCTCCTTTCCTCGAGGCTATACATATTAAGCTCCTTAAGTCTCTCTTCATATGTCCTCCGTGCAGACCCTGCACCATTTTAGTTGCCCTCCTCTGACAGCTTCTATCCTGTCTATGTCTTTATGGAGACTGGGTCTCCAGAACTGCACAGTACTCCAGATGGGGTCTCACCAGCTGTCTGTACAGAGGGATAATAACTTCCTGTTTTCTACTGGTGATGCCTCTCCTATGCATCCCAGTATCCCCCAGCCCTCCTTGCTGCCTTCTCACATTGCTTGCCCACCTTTAGGTCATCTGATATGACTACCCCAGGTCCCTTTCCATTTTGTTGTTGTTAGTATCTCACCTCCCATTGTGTACTCTTCCCTGGGTTTTGTTTCCCAGGTGCATTACCTTGCACTTCTTAGCATTGAATCTAAGCTGCCATACATTTGACCATTCCTCTAACCTTGCCAAGTCCCTTCTCATCCTTTCCACCCCACCCTGTGCATCAACTCTGTTGCAGATCTTAGTGTCATCTGCAAAGAGACATACTTTTCCTTCCAGTCCTTCTGCAATGTCGCCCTGGCCTGTAGAGTATTGATTTCTGCTCCTATGAAGTGCAGCACTTGTGTAGGAGTGAAGAATAACTTTTTGTGACTGATTAGAAATCTGAGGGACTCCAGGAGGTCCTGACTGACCTTCAGGTCTTGCTGCACCTGCACAGGAGATTTTCCCACTACCAACCAGTGATACAGGTAAAGAAAAACCACTATTCCCTGTCTGCGAAGATGTGCCACTACAGCTGCCAGGCACTTTGTGAATACCCTTGGGGCCGAAGAAAGGTCAAAAGGCAGGGTTGAAAACTGGTAGTGACCTGAAGGGAGTCTGAATCTGAAGTATTTTCTGTAGGACTCTTTTATGGAGAGGTGAAAATAGGTGTCTCAAATCCAGTGATGCCAACCAGTCTGCTTTCTGAATAGCTGGCAGGATCAGAGCTAAAATTACCATCTTGAACTTTGGTTTTCTTAACTTGTTTAAAGCTCTTAAATCCAGTATAGGCCGTCTCTCCCCACTTTTCTTTGTGGTCAGGAAGTATCTGGAATAGAAGCCCTTTCCCCTTCGAGACTCTGGGACTGGTTCCACTGCTTTCAACTGCAGTAAGTTTCGAACATCTGCCTCCAAGAGCACTTTTTTTGCTAGGAAGGGAGCGTTGAATACTCTGGATTTTTGAAAGGGAAAGGATTAGAATCCCAGAGACAGACCCTGTCCCACCATCTCCAACACCCACTTGTCTGTGGTGATTTTCAGCCAATTTTGGAGAAAGTGGAAGAGTCTGCCCCCAACTGGAGGGAAGAAAGCGGCCTGCAGTTAAGGGGGTCTGTTTAGTTTGTGACTGAGGACCTCGCCTCAAGCCCCTTCTGCCCCTGCCCCTAGAGTAATCCTGCTGTGGGTACTGCTGGTACTGGGGCAATACCACAGAGGTTGGAAGAAGGGCCTGGTGTAAAAGACCTGCCCCAGCCTCCTGTTCCATAAAGCCTGGTGGATGTAGAAGCTCTCTCTTTAACAGAGTTGCTTCTGTAAGTGGCTGTATACTCATCCACCTTCTTCATATATGCTACGGTTGACTCCCCAAAGAGAGAATTTCCTTCTAGGGGAAGATCCAGGGCCTTTAGTTGTGTATCCTGAGTAAAGTTTGTGGTCCTAAGCCAAGCAGACTTCCTCTGTGCCACTGTGTTTGCCATCCATCTGGCTGCAGTATCATTAGTGTCAGCAGCCATTTGGAACTGCTAGTTAGCTGCCTCCAACTCAAACCAGGCAGTTTCAGCCAGGTCGTCTGACAAGGGTGAAGGAGCTTTCTGGGACACGGCCAGGACCGACTGCCACAGGAATTTTCACACTGGGCAGCATATGCCTGGAAGGTAGCCTGATGCATAGCCAAAGAGGCTGACATGTACCCTTTCTTGGCCATAGTTTCAATCTTTCTTAAGTCCTTGTCCGGAAGGTGTGAGGACAGAGGCACCCTAGCCTTGTCACAGGCAGCCTGCTGTATGACCCTCTGGCTGTTGGAGTGGAAGAAGAGAAAAATCAGCTCCCTCCTTTTCCAGCTGGTACTTCTCATCCATCCTCCTGTCTATAGGAGGGGTGGAATTTGATGCCTGTAAAATCTTTAGTGCATCTTTTTTTAAAGAATTTATAGACAGGGAGGAGGAGAGCCTTTGTGGGTGTTAACCTCATCATTTCTAAGTACTCCACCTCCTCCTCATCTTCAATCTGCTCAGTGGTGGAAATGTCAAGGGCATCTGCCATCCTTCTAACAAAGGTGAAATAAGAAATCCTCAGACATCCTTGGGGGAGAACCAAAGGCCTGTTCAGGGGACATTTTTGGTTCTATTGGTCCCTCCTCCTCCTCATCATAATCATCATTACATGTTTCTCCACTTTCTGGGGAAGCAGATGCATATTGCTGCCAACCTGGGGGTGGGGGGCAGGAGGCTGTTGAAGAGACTACTGCCTGTAATGACTGAATGATTTTAAAAGCCTGGGCAATCTCTTGTGCTGCAAGTACAGGCAGGGTAGTCACAGAAGTCACCGGTTTGACAGGCGAGGGTTCTGTGTTTTAATTTCTTTCCTTTTTTGCAGGAAAAGGGGAGTCAGCTGGTTCAACTGCTTTTTTAGTTCCCTTTGTGCCAGTCTCAGGGGCAGGAACTGAAGAAAGTGTGGGTTCAGCCACAACGTCTGATGGTATCAGCTGGTCAGAGCCAGAGGGACCCCTAGGAAATGTCTTCCTTAGCCTTTCAAGGTGTTTCTCAACAGTTTTCTCATGGAATGTCTTACATACTTCACTTTCCTCATTTAAGTGGTCAAAACCCAGACAAACCACATAAAGTGTGTGTTTGTCTGCCTTTGCGAAGACCTCTCCACACAGGATACAGTTTTTGAAACTGGGCTCACCGATCTTCATTTTGGGTTTTTCTGATGTATTCAAAATTTAGCAACCACTAAGAAAAAACCCAAATACATTTTTTTTAAATATATATATATATACACATGTTCAGGAACCGGACCGTTTAAAACAGAACTGAGATAGCGGTTCAGTAACTGAGATTTATTGGTTTAAACGTTCTACAATTTAGTAAAATTAAAGAAAATATAGATGATTCTTTAGTTCGAGAACCCTGGTTTTAATATAGAACTAACCCGGTTCCTCTACGGTTATACTGAACCGAGAAAAACCAACAATTTAACATAAATAAGATAATCTAGATAAACAAATAGTAGAGGCAGTAAATGAAAACAAGAAAGGTATACATACAGTATCTGACGTTTTCTTCACGCAGGAGAAAGTGGACGAATGGGACTCTGAGCGACCAGACTTTCAGGTGGAGAGAAAAATCTGAAGAAGTTAGAACACAGGCAGTTAGTAGAGGCAGTGTTTGAAAGATGCTCACGTGCAAAGTGTTCCATCATTTGCATGTGTTCCGTCTCTCCGGGCAGTACAACCCTACAGGCTTACTGCATAACGTTAAGAATATACTGAGCATTACTGGGGTTAGAATACCTGAACTCCCTGGATATGGAGGCGGGCCGCTACCACAGACAGGCATCTGGTAAATATTTTTTTTGGGAGGGGGCCAGGAAAGACCAAAGGGGAGGGCCTTCAATTGGTATTGGTCCCCCTGAAAGCAAAATGGAAGGAATTTGTGGTGGGAAGGGCAAATGGGGATATGCATCTCCAGAGCGCATAGCCACCGTCACTGCCAAAGAAGTGGTAGAAGGCTCTGCAAAGAGAGCATTCGGAAGCATTTGTACTCCACGAACATATTCAGGGAGCTGAGGTCTAGGACAGGCAACACATCTCCAGTCTTTGGAATCAGAAAGAAATGGGAATAGTAACCAGTCCCCCAAAAATGGCTGGGGACTGGTTCTATCGCTGCCTTCGAGAGAAGGAAGTTTATTTCCTCTAGGGCCAGAGGAAGATGCTGTGGGGAGTAAGAAGAGTTATCCTCTCCCAACCCAGCAGATGGAAGGAGAATCTCTCCCCTACCGGTTCTTCTGGATTCTCCAGAGGCAATGGAAGAGGTATGGAGTCGGGAGGTGTCTGGCAGCGCAGTAGCCAAGACTCCCGCGGCTTTTTTGCTGGGGGGGAGGGGGGGGGGCTTGGTTGCTGAAGGGGCCCAGATGTTTGCTGGCCTGTTTGCCCTGTGGTTTCTGTCTGTTGGTTTTGCTTATGAAAAGGACGCCTCTGCCCTTGAAGGGGCCCTGTACATAGAGTTTACATGACATGAGTGCAGTGCCCTTCTCTTGCAGTTTGGTAATGATGTCATTGACATCACCCCTGAACAGCACCAAACCCCTGAAGGAAGCATCCTGGATAGCGGATTGCACTTCAGGGACCAAACCTGATATGCAGAGCCAGGCGTGACACCGTAGGCCGACGGCAAAAGTCAAACTCCTTCCAGCTGTGTCCACTGCATCGTGTCACGAAGCATGTGTCGACTGGACGAACGAGGATAATGGAAAGATCCACCACTTCCTGCTTAGTCTGAGACTCAGGAAGGGGAGTCCAATTTGGATTCCACCTGACTAAGGATGGACTTCTGGAAGTCCCCCATATGTGCCACATAATTCAGGGCCCTAATACCCAGGGTAGAAGAGGAATAAATCATCTTCCCATACTGGTCCAGAAGCCAGGATTACTTATCAGGTGGAGACGAGACGAGGTGTTTAGGATTAGCAGGGCGTCCGTGAGCGACGCTGATGACGACCGAGTCCACCTTGGGGTGTAGGTGAAGGAAATCTACACCCTCAGGAGCTTGATATAGCCTGTCCGCCTTCCTCGGAAAGGGGGCTAATGCAGAAGGTAGTTTCCAAATGGTGGTAACAAGATCCACGTGAGGCTCTATCCAGGGTGGAATCGGCGTAGAAGCAGTCTCAGGCAGATCCAGATGAGCAACTAGTTTCTTACACTGCGGGTCTCGTTTCAGTAATTGCCACTGATGGACTTCCAGGATTTTCCTCAATAACTCCAGAAAGGAGGGATCCTCTGGAGAAGACTTCAGAGAGGTCCTTAGCCTGGGGCAATCTGGATTATGGGGCTCGTCTTCGGGGATCAGATCATCTGGTCTCTGAGTCAAAGTCAGACATATCTGAAGATGAGGAGGAAGACTTCTCACTACGAAAGTGAGGGACAGCCCCTTTGAGAAGTTCCCTGGGGCATGTATCCTCCCCTTTCCGGGTGCCAGAGGGCTCTCCTCTGGTGTCGGGAAGGGGGGAGGGAGTTTCCCCATCTCCGACATAGGGGATCCTGTATAGGGTCCGGCATCGGTAGATGACACGACCTTCATAGTGAAGTGAGCCTTGGCATCAGCCCACCAGGAGGCCAATGTCTCCTTCAGATCCAATGGCAGCTGGGGAATGGGCTGTGGAGGTGGATATGGATATTGAGGATATCCGTAGGAGTATCCCTAACCTGACAGCGGGAAGCCCAGTGTCGGGTATTGGGGTGTCTGATACTGCTGAGTCTAGTATTGTGGCACTGGATATAGCAGTGTCAGATACCCAGGTGCCAGGGGCTCTGATGGAGCAGAGGGTCCTGGCAGAGGCCCAGCTGGCAGTAATGCTGGCCCGGCATGGGGACGCGTTCAACAGGGTCCGGGCAAGGTGCGACCTGGGCAGGGGATCGCGCTGCCAGATGGCAATGAGGCCTGAGGTCCGGTGCCAGGGCATCAGGCACTGAAGGAGGATTCCTGATGGCAGCATCTCAATACCCCCCGTGACGACTGAGGAAGGAGGATTATAATCCCCGGGAGTCAGCTGAAGAGACATGGGGACCTCATAAGGCAAAGTAGCATGTTGCGGAGAGCCTGGGGTGTTGGGCTGTTCCTTAGGGTGCGACGTAGGCTTCTTGGTTGGGTGGGCATCAGTGGAACCGGTGTCCGACTTATCGGCAGAATTCGGGCGGGCGCTGGAGAAGCCGACATCCGACTTATCGGACTCCCTACCCGAGGAAGGCCGCGCTGGAGATGAGGCCTTGTCAGAAGAAGGTTTGGCTGGTCGCACCACTGAAGTGGTAAACAGCTTAGCAGCCTTGTAAGGGCAGGTGCCAACGTCCAACTTACTGGACCCGCTCTGACCCGAAGGCCAAGTGGTAGAAGTGGCCTTCACAGAAGCGGAGGCCTCCTTTGCCCTGAAGGGCCCGAGCGTGAGCCAAATGGGAGGAGCGACACCTTCTTGGTCACCACCAAAATGGCTGTCATGCAGCAATCCCATGCCGGAGTCGCAGCTGCTGTGGAAGCAGTTTCCCCACTCCTGGTCCTTGTCACGCTTCTTCTTGTGACCTACGGGGGAAGTGGATGCCTGCCTGAGTTTCTTTAGTTATTTTTCCATGGAGGCCATTTTTGTCTTTAGGTGATGGGTTGCCTTCTTTTGCGGGTAGCGGATTTAAATTTCTGGAAGTGCTGGCACTTCTCCGCGGGGTGGTCTGGGCCCAGACAGAAGAAGCACAAGGAGTGGCCATCCTTGTGTGGAGTTTGGGAAACACAAGAGTCGCACTTTTATGCAATTCAGAGGGCGTGTGGAACAATATACACAGCGAATCGTGAGATAAACTCGAAAAAAACAGAAAATAGGTTTGAAAACGAATGGACCAACGAAAGACTCGCGAGCATCGATTCTACCAGGAGGAACTTTCACAAGCCGACGGTGCGAAAGAACTTGGGGTGGGGGGGTGCCCCTTTATATTGACATCGTATGACGCAGGCCACCTCACGAGGGGGCCTTCCCCCACCAGAGACTGCTAGCTAGAAATTTTTCCGTGGGGTCCTGATGCCTGGCGAGTCAGTCTTATATGTGAATACCTACTGCAAGAGCCCTCTCGAAGTAAGATCAATATGCCTGAACACAGAGGCAGTCACAAGGCTTTCTGACGAAGGGTGCTCTGTGAACCCCGCAAGGGGCCCCATGGGCACCACATACTTGCGGGCCATATGGGCAGATGGAGCTGGACAGGAAGCAGGGTGCTGCCAAAGTTCTAAAGCAGGGCCAACAATGGATTCAGCCACAGGAAAGGCTTCCATCGGGGTATCCCCTCTCTTGAGGATGTCAGTGAGGGGGTACATTGCCTTTTACTGGACAGGTTCCAGAGGCATCCCTGTGGTCTCAGAGATGAGGCCAGGAATGCCCTGAAAGGACGGAGGACCTTCCTCCATCTCTACCCCACCAGCCGATTCATCATTCCCTGGGTGAGAATGGAGGCCAGTTTCATCCGAATCCGAGGTATCCTGATACAGCGGTCGACCACCCACATCACCCTCGATCCGCTGGAGGCGGTCAGGGGTGACAGTGACCGAAAGACTCCGGGGAAGCCCGGTGTCTGGTCTAGCTTTCTTAGAAGGAGCCCCTCCCACAGGCTGTTTAGGTGGCGGTTCCACCAAAATTGGTGGAGAGACCAGTTAAGGCCGAACTGGAGGTTGCTGGCTCCGTGGGCGGAGGATCAGACAATCAGCTCCAGAGGAGTCAGCTTCGGCCTGGAAGACGAAAGCCAAATAATGGCCAGGGTAGGCTTGTGCCCGGGTTAAATCAGCTATTGCCACATGAGGTCCTTGTAGCGCCAGAGCTTCCGCTGGAGCCTCTCCTCATCCGAGGAGGACAAGGACGACCAATGACATCGCCTCTTTTTAGAACGCTTATGGCCCTTCCTCGGCCTATCGGTCGAGGAGGTCTGAGACCTCGATTGAGATTGAGCGGGTCAACTCGGTTGCTTGGGAGACACTGGTGGATCTGGAGACTTCCTGGGGTCAGGGACCACTTCCTCGGCAGGATTCCCAGCAGACTGGGTCTCTTCGTCGGGGAAAGCAAGAACTGGAGTCCGAGAGAGGGAGTCGGCGACAAAGGGTTGATTGGGTGAAGAATTATCTCAACGTCATTGATCAACACTCCGGTCAACTAACCAGACATCAAGGCTGAGAAGCCAGCAGCCAAAAAGGTGATTTCGACAGAGGTCGAAATGGCCGGTTCCTGGGACCGAGATCTCTCCCGATCCCAAGAGCATCTCTGTCGAGATGAAGATTGTCCCAGGTCCTTCTCCCACTTATGGGACAGAGAGGAGTGTGTACCCGCAGAAGTCTCATCCTTGGTCGGGAGAGAGTGGCACAACTCTCGGAAGAAACCCGAGAAGATGGGGCCAGGTTGAGCAGAACGAATAAGCTCCAAGAGGAAGATTCCGCAGCATGAGCCGCTTCCTCCTCGAAGTCCTGCATGCGCTCCAATTGCTCACTGGATTCCACGGCCACAAAAACTGCCCACCAACCCTCCTCTGATTTCACCAGCAGGTTTTGTTTTTCAGGCCTTCCCAGCTTAAGGCACATGAGACTGTCGTCGAGGACATTAGGCTGGAATGCGAGACAAAACTCGCATGTCGTGGTGTCATGGCCTACACCCAAACAGTAAACGCACACGGCATGCGAGGCGGTACGTGACATCTTCTGGCTGCATGAGCACCGGTGAAATCCCAGGGAAGACTTGTCTTCCATGATTGAGATAAGGCAAATCGCTAACACGAACAAGGTGAATTTTCAAAATAACCTAACGTTTTCAAGCCAGGGCCTACAAAGTGTGAGAGCACGAAGGAGGCAACCTCAATCTTCCAGCAGAAAGGAAGACCTGGCATCATGGGGTTAAGCCTAGAGTCATACCACCCGGGTGAGTGGGAGGAACCAGCTTGAAGACTTTCCAGCTAATTTAAAGAGAAAGGGACACTGCCAAAAAGTGTGGATGAACAACATATCCACAATCCCAAAAATAACATTCTAGCTTTAAACAGCCATCGAACTGAAGCAGCAGTCATATAGACGTGAAGTTCTGATTCCCAAAGGGCTAGCAATGTCGTCACTGAAGTGTACTTGGCGGGGGCTGGCGCCGGAAGCCTGCTGGTGCACATGGGATGACCGTGGCCATCCCTGGATACAGACAGTGCTCATTATACAAACAGAAAGGTACAGAACAAATTTTCAGTTATGGTTAAAATCCCTAATCATTTTTTTGTTACACTACTACACAAAATAACAGCAGAGTGTGCTGTTTTCCTTTAACGCATGTCCTGTAGTGTGACTGCACTAATAAAATGGGTCATTAAAGGAAATATTAACAGAAACCAAAACCTGTGTCAGTATTAAGCAATGTGGCTGCACAGTCATGTGATCTTTGCCAATCACAGCTCTATTTTAACTACCCAATTTATAACAGAGTGCAAGCACAGGGAGGTTAAGTGACTTGTTCAATGTCACAAAGCAAGTGAAAATAGTGACGACGACAGCAGGAAAGAAAACACTGGTCCACCTAGTTTTGCCCATAAAACCACAGCAAACAAGACCTGATCTGTTCAGGTCCATGCTTGTGTACAACTGTGTGACGTGTATATACCGATTAAATTACTGTTATTATAGTCCATTGTTACTTTACCTATATGTTTGTCTTTTCACTGCTAAAGTTGCCTTGCCTGTATATCTTTGTAACCTCCCAGCTCATACCTGAAAATAGTCATGTGTGTCTACTGTGCTCACCTGGTCAATAAAAGTTAAATAAAATAAGGGGTTCTAATCCACACCCATGCTCACTACCCTACTCCTACTACCCTGAGCAACCACTTAGCCCTTCAACTTTGAGCCATGTTTGAAACCACTGATGGTTTTGGCACCCACATCATCAGCGGGCACATTATTCCATGGCTCCACCACCATTTCTGCAAAATCAAACTCTCGCACGTCTCTCTTAACCCCCACCCCTTTCTCGGATAGTTTAAACTTATACCCTATGTTCTTGATTCACTACTCATGCTAAGTAGTTCCTTGCACGTTACCTTGTTCATTCCTTTATGAACTTGAAGGTCTCTATCATATCTCCCCTCTCTTTTTAGTGCTTTAAGCCGATCCTCCAAAGATATCCCCCTGCTGCTCTTGAATCATTTTGGTCACCCTATGCTGCACTGTCTCCATTGAGTTGAGTGAAGTAAGTGGCGGTTGTGGGATTCAAACCTGCAACTCCAGTCACAGCTCTGCATTCTAACCATCACACCAAACTACCAACAATACTAATTTAACCTGGTAGGAAAAAAAAGGGAATAAGGAACAAAGATTTGTAGAACAATGAACACCAAAGTATGACTTGGCCTCAGACAGTGCACCTTTAAATTCTTTATGTACAGATTCTTCCTACAGCTTTAATACCATACCTTTAAACTACTGTTAATTAATTTGCTCACTAATGCTTATTTAGAGTTGTTGCAATCTAGGATATTCATATTTAGGCAGGTGCCCAGTGCTTATGTGAGTGCTGGGGGTGGCAAGATGGGCTGACTAAGGAAGGTACATATCACTCAGGCTGACTAGGTCCAAGTGATCTATGCCTACAATATAACAGACCACTGTACAAAAGTCTACGGTGTTTGCTAACATACTATGTAAGCAGACAGATTATACAGATGGAAACAGGGAATGAGGACATTAGTTACCAGCAATGATATTGGGTTCAGTTATGTTCTTTATAGGCATGTCTCATCAGAACCAAAACATTGTCACCGATTTGTTTTTGTCCCCTGTATATCTTGATTACTGCAACGCCCTTTACCTAGGGCTTCCAGGGGGTTGAAATCTGAAGCTTGCAGCTGGTGCAGAACGCTGCGACCAGGTTCTTGACTGGGCTTTCTCGATCTAACCATATCACACCTGGGTTCCGTGGACTGCACTGGCTGTCTGTTCAGTGGCAGATCACTTTCAAGGTTAGCTTGCTAACCTACAAGGCCCTATACGGACAGGGACCGAGTTATCTACAAGAGCTCCTCTGTCCCTACAGCCCCCTCCGACCACTTTGCTCAGCCGAAGAGGGATTGCTGGAGATTCCCAGGGGCCATCTGAAGACCTCTGGAGCTCATGTGTTTGCCTTTGCAGCTCTGACCCTGTGGACCTCTCTACCTCTTTGGAGAGCTTTAAATCTGCTCTTAAAACATTTATATTTTCTCTGGCCTACTCTGATTATTAATTTGTGGAATTTTGACATTTTAACCAGTTTTAATTATTTACTGTTTTTGTGTGTTTTGTAAAAGCGCTTTGCTACTCTTTGAATTGTGCTTGAAACAAAAAGTCTTATCTTTTCATGCTGACCTCAGCCACGTTTTCTGGACCACCCAGTTCATCTATTAGTTCATCCAGAGTGTTGGGGGGCAGATCTTCAGCTAGTTTTTCCAGTCTGTCCAGTAGTTCCTTTTTCATCTGCTGCGCCCTTTCTACTGCATCTTGACTAGTCACACAGCTGTTACTACTACTGTTAGCTGTAAAAAGTAGAGAGAAATTAATGTATAGGAGGCGAAACTTCCCTTAAAACACTGTAGAATTATTATATGGTTATTGAAAACATAAGTAGAGGCCAACTGTCAACAAAAAGGAGAAATTCCATCATACTTAGCATAATTTCCTTTTTTGTTCACTCCAGTCTTGTCAATGGGGAAGGTATTTAATACACATGGGTAATGCGCTTCCCACACTGACTAGGGTAGCTGGTACAGCCCTAAAGCTGTGACCTCAGTACAGACCTCCAGGAACATGGAACATCCCATCTGCAACCGCTACCTCAGTAATTTCTGTCAATGCAGTATACAATATACAAACCATTACTAGTGCCCACACTCCCAGTCGAACCCTCACATAACTACACACTAGAAAGAAAACAAAAGGAAAAATGCAGGCATATCTTGTCTTGATAGACTAGGACCCACATTCAGTATGCATGAGTGTGTCTTCCATTTGACACTTGTGGCCTACAACATAAGGCACCAGGTTCCCTCTTGGATCACATGGTCATCCATTCCTGAAAACATTCCTTAAACAGAAACCATGTTTAATCAAGACAAAACTGGATCTTGTACAAGTGACCGACACCCACGTGGGCTCCTCAGACAAACAGAACCGTATACATTTCACCATGTAATCTATTAGTTCACGTCACCAATCATGAGTGATCATACAAATGTCCAGGCATTGTTGATGAATCCAAAGTCCTGAAAGAACAGGCCACTCACCTGTAACAGTAGTTCTAGGAGTGGTATATGTTATTCATCCACACACTTTGACATGTCCCCTTCCACTTTAAGGATCACCGGACGTCTTCAAGCTGGCTCCTCCCACGCACCAGGGTGTACATACCTTGGCTCCGCCCCATGATGCCACATCTTAGCCAGGTGTTGTGCGTCCGCAGCTGGGGAGGTCGGATGGGTCCGTGTGGATTAACAACATACCACTCCTAGAAAGATCAGTCACGCAAAGACTGTTGCCGTAACAGTAGATCTTCTAGGAATGTCTCTTGCAGTAAGTCATTACTTCTGGGAGTTCCAGATAGGTGGCGCTCTAACGGCAGTTTTCCTCTAGCAGTCTCTGCACCAGGGACAACCCATACAACCTCACTTCCTGGGCTGTGCCTATAAAAGTGTGTGGGCCCTGGTAATCTCTGTTCCCCAAAGGTTTCAGCTTGAGATGGCGAGGGACTGAGGTACCAAAGCCTCCCGACCCTACATCGTTTTCCATGTTACAGAAAGGCAGGGGGGTTCGGAGGGAGGGAAGAAAAAATTACTCACCTTAGTAATGTTGTTTCTTCTAATGGAGTCTTGCTATATTATGACTATTGCAGTTTGCCCCAGCCTTAGAACTGCTCCGGAGGTGAAAGAGTTAACTTCCATGCAGAGCATGGAGCTTAAGCGCGAGCTCGGTTCAGAAGCTCTGTTTGGCTGGTTTCAAACCGAAACAGTCAGATCTTTACGAGCAAAAACTCACTAAGGTTCTGTGTGGAAGCTGTAACCTACACTAGCCAACTGGCCACTAATATATTAACACATTTTTGCTGGTCCCAACACAAAGACTCAAGTCAGTGGACCAGAAAATTAAGATAAAATAGCTAAATAAACACAACACCCAAACATGAAGGAGGGCATCAATAAATGCCAACAGAGGACTACCCACCCCATACCCCAAAGTAGGAGTTCTGAGAGGGGCAGGCTGGGGGGGAGGTCATAATATAGCAAGACTCCATTAGAAGAAACAACATTACTAAGGTGAGTAATTTTTTCTTCAAACATCATGAAGTCTTGCTATATTATGACTATTGCAGACTACACAGCAGTACCTCCATGGAGGAGGGACAGAACCTACTTAGGAATAGGCTCTAAGCACGGTTGTGTTAAAACTGGCATCCTCCTGGCCTGAATATCCAGGAGTAATGCTTGGTGAAAGTGTGTACTGTCTTCCAAGTAGCTGCCTGACATATCTCCAAGATAGGGATGTCTCTAGCAGCAGCTAGAGATGCAGCTGTACCTCTGGTAGAGTGAGCCCTCAGGCCTGAGGGGAACCTTACCCAGTTTTGATAGCAAAATTGGATACAAGAAACGATCCACCTGGCAATGGATCTCTTAGTGGCAGGTCTCCTTTCCCAACCTCACCATAAGTGAGAAACAGTTGGAGGGAGTCAAACCTGGACCCTTGGTGCGCTCTATGTAGTAACTTAGGCCCTCTTAACATCTGTTGTGCAGCCTCCTCTCACCAGAGGAGGAATGGTCAGTGAAGAACACTGGAAGTGAAATAGATTGGTTAAGGTGGAAATCTGAAACCACCTTAGGCAAAAACTTCCTGTTAGTCCTGAGGACCACTTTATCCCTGTGAAAGGAAATAAAGTCAGTTTCTACTGATAAAGCCTGTAACTCACTTATACGCCTGGCAGAAGTGATGGCTACCAGAAATACAGTTTTCCAAGTCAAATACTTAAGCTCTGCCGAAGACAGAGGCTCAAAGGGGGGTTGCATTAGCTGAGCAATGCATACATTAAGATCCCAAGCCAGGGCAGGGTCCCTGAATGGAGGATTGGTGTGAAGCAATCCTTTAAAAAACTTGGAAAATACAGGATGAGCAGAAAGAGAAGAGGGCTTCCCTGCTGAAATGAAGGCAGAGACAGCAGCCAAGTGCACTTTCAGGGTGGCTGGTCTCAGTCTCAAAGAATTAAGATGGACCATGTAGTCCAATATAGTGGGTAGATCAGCAGATTCTGGGGAAACATGCTTCCCAGAACACCATATGGAAAGCCTTTTCCACTTGGAGTTGTAGGTATCCCTGGTGGAAGGCTTCCTAGCAGCCTTCAGGATTTCGAGAACACTTTGAGAAAGTTGCAAATCAGCAAACTCTAACTGCTCAAGAGCCAAGCCTTGAGGTTGAGAGATTTGAGATTCGGATACCAAACTCTCCCTGAGCACAGGTTAACAGATTGTGGTTCCTGGGGGAGACAGGGAAGATGAACTGCTAAGGACAGAAGGGGTGGGTACCAGGGCTGCCTGGCCCAGTCTGGAGCAATCAGGATCATTTTGCAGGGCTGAGACCTGATTTTGACTAGTACTTTGAACAGGAGAGGGAAGGGGGGAAAGGCATAAAGAAACTTCCCTTCCCAATCGAGGAGAAAGGCATCCAGGGGAACTGAGCCCAACACTGGGGGCCTGCAACAAAACAGTGGAAGTTGATAATTGTCTGGGACTCGAGAAAAGATCTATCTGAGGAGTGCCCCATCTGGCAAACACTATCCCCAGTACTAGGGGATCCAGTGACCATTCGTGATGGCCCTGGGAAATCCTGCTGAGGGCATCTGCCAGGACATTGTTCTTGCCTGGGAGGTGGACTACTATGAGGGACGTGTTCAGGGTGTAAGCCAGAGACCACAACTTCATCGCCTCGGTGCACAAGGCCGAAGACAGAGTGCCCCCTTGTTTGTTGATGTACCACATTGTAGTGGTGTTGTCTGTTCTTACCTGTACCACCTTGTTCTGAACAGATGCAGAGAAAACCTGAAGTGCTAGAAAAACAGCTCAGAGTTCCAACAGATTGATGTGGAGCAGAGATTCCTGAGGGGACCATAATCCCTGGGTGGAGAGGTCGCCCATGTGAGCTCCCCATCCCAAGAGGGATGCATCTGTAGTAAGGGTCAAGGAATGGGACAGAGGGATGAAAGGCACCCCTGTCTCAGATTGCTCTGATCCTGCCACCACTGGAAGGGCCTGGATCAGGTCTAGTCACTGGGATTAACTTGGAGAGAGAATCTCTTCTTTGAGACCAGAAAGCTCTCAAATGGAACTGAATGTCCCTCATCTGAAATCTTGCTCCTTGCACCACAGCTGTGGAGGCAGCCATGTGCCCTAGGAGCTGCAGGAAATGCCTTGCTGGTCGAGAGACCTGCAGAGTGAAGGAGAGCGGCCAGGGCCACTAAGGTCCTTACCCTTTCCAAGGGAAGGAAGGCTCTGGCCTGCTTTGTATCCAGTTCTGCGCCTATAAAGGTGAGTACATGGACAGGTTCCAAAACTGACTTTGGAAGATTGAGAAGAAATCCCAGAGAGGTAAGCAGCTGCTGGGTAACTAGCAGGTGTGATTTGACCTGGTCTGGAGTCTGACCCACAATGAGCCAGTCATCCAGGTAGGGAAAAATGGCAATCTTTTGCCTTCTTAGGTGAGCGACTGCTACTGCCAGACACTTTGTGAACACCCTTGGGGCAGAAGTGAGGCCGAAGAGCATTGCTCTGAACTGATAATGGCCTGAGGGCAGTTCGAATCTGAGGTACTTTCGATGGGAGCTTCTGATAAGAACATGGAAGTAGGCATCTTTGAGGTCCAGAGAGGCTAGCCAGTCCCCTGGCCTTAGGGAGGGTAAAATCATTCCCAGTGTCACCATTTTGAACTTTGGCTTTAAAAGGTGCTTGTTTAGATATCTTAGATCCAGGATAGGCCGCCACTCTCCTGTCTTTTTTGGGGTAAGAAGTACCTGGAGTCAGACCCTTGCCCTGGTGAAGGGGAGAATACAGGTTACTCACCTGTAACAGGAGTTCTAGGAATGGTATATGTTGTTCATCCACACTCATTGGCAGGTATCCTTGCCGCTTTAAATCTTGCCGGAAGGTCTTCAAGCTTGCTCCTCCACCCACCGGGTGGTATAACTCTCGGCTCTCCTTCCCCATGGCGCCAGATCTGGCCGCTGGAAGCTCAGGTTGTGCGTCGAAGCGGGAGAGGTCGGGTGAGTCGTGTGGATGAACAATGCTATACCATTCCTAGAACTCCTGTTACAGGTGAGTAACCTGTATTCTAGGGACATGGATATGTTGTTCATCCACACTCATTGGCAGACTCCTAGCAGTTCTCCGGGAGGAGGGAGGCAAGACGACACCCTCAATACTTACTTGGGAAAGAGAGACTGGAGAACTGAGGCCCCAAAACCAGCATCCCGGCGTGACTCAAGGTCGATGTGGTAATGGTAATGAAGGTGTTTGCTGACTTCCAGGTAGCAGCCCTGCAGATTTCCTGGATAGGGACGTCCCTGGAAGCAGCCACCGTTGCAGCAGTAGGCGGGTAGAATGAGCTCTTATCCTCTGGGAGGCTCCATGCCCGCCAACTTATAACAGAGATCTATGCAGGAGGTTACCCCACCTGCTTGTAAATCCCGCTTGGCTGCAGGTCTGCCAGATGCGGCTTCAGGCGTAGGTGACAAACAGCTGGCGAACCTCTCCCAATTTCAGCCGTGCGCTCCTTATAATAGCGGCGCCCTTCTAGGGTCAGAGTATGGAGCCTATATTAGACCTCCAGGTGTGATTGGGGTGGGAACACGGCAGAGTCAACACCTGTTAAGGTGAAACTCCACACCAACCTTCGGAAGGAATTCTGGTGGGGCGAGGACAACCTTGTCCCTGTGGAAGACCAGGAGGGAGATCATGGCGAGCGCCTGAGCTCTCCATCCTTCTGGCTGACGTGATAGCCACCAAGAAGCGGTCTTCTCACGACAGGTGAGAGAGAGCACACCTGTGCATAGGTTCGAATGGCTTGCCCATGAGCTTTGCCAGTACCAGCAGTAGATCCCACGGAGGTGGGGGTTCCCGCACTGGAGGGGAAATGTGATCAAGGCCTTTGAAAAAGCGCCAGACCACCTTCTCCTGCGCCACTGACTGCTTCCCGGCCCGCCCGTAAGCAGAGATGGCTGCCAGGTGCACCCATTAGGGTCGCCGACCTAAGCCCTTGACTAGAAAGGGACCATAAATAGTCCAAGATGCTTGCCAAGGAACAGGAGGAAGGGTCCAAGCCCTTGTTCTGACACCAAATGGAAAACCTTTCCATTTGAAGGCATAGCATTTTCTGGTCGACTCCTCACGGGACGCCTCAACTACATTGAGGACCTCGTCGGAAAGACCCAAGGCCTGGAACTCTAGCCGCTCAGGAACCAGGCCGCTTGGTGCAGGGATTGAAGGTCCGATGGAACACCTCTCCCTGATTGACTGAGAGCAGGTCCGGGCGAGCTGGAAGCTGCCGCGAGTCCTGGAGCTGAGACTGAGGAGATCTGGGTACCAGAACTGGCGCAGGCCAGTCTGGGGCTATCAGAATCACCTGCGCCTTGTCCCTCCTCGCCTTGAGAAGCACCTTGTGGATCAAGGGAAATGGGGAAAGGCGTAAAGAGGCCGGGGTCCATGTACTCGAGAAGGCATCCCTGCAGCGAGCCCCGCTGAGGGGGCGGGCATGGAACAGACTGCAGCGCTGCTCTCCCGGGAGGCAAACAGGTCCACCTGAGGTGTGCCCCAAAGGAGAACAGATGCTGTACTACCGGCAGGAGAGACACACTGGGATGCAGCCCCTATCCGCTCAGGGCATCGGCCAGGTGTTGGAGGCCCTGCCACGTGAATGGCTAGAGATCCGCCCAGGCTGCGCACGAGTGACCAAATGCGGAGAGCTTCCCTGCATGGGTAGCACGAGCGCGGCCCCGCCCCTGGCGGTCTAGAGAGCACATGTCGTGGTACGTCCGGCCTGGACTCGGACCACTTGACCCCGGAGGAACGGAGCAAAGGCGGTGAGAGCTAGGGCGGCCCTGAGCTCCAGCAGGTTGATGTGGCATCGGGACTCCCGCGGGGACCAGAGGCCATGAGCCCGATGTTCCCAGATGGGCACCCCAACCCATCTGAGAGGCATCGGTCGAGCAGAGAGACCCCGTCGCTGCAGGCTGGACGAACGGGATGCCCTCCTGCAAAAGATCTGAACGGTCCACCACTGGAGAGTTGCCCACATCCTGTGTCACCGGCTGCAAGCTGGTCCAAGGGATCGCAGCATTGTGACCACTGTCTGGCCAGTCCCACTGAAGGGGACGCATGTTCCAGCAGGCCCAACGACCACGGTGCAGGCCGCCATGAGACCCAGGAGGCGAGAAGTCCCGCGGTAGGCGCAGTGCCCAACCAGAAATGATCGGGCAAAGGAGGAAAGAACCTCGGCCCTGTCCGCTGGAGCCACGCTCTGGCTCGAAGAGAGTCGAGCTGCGCCCGATGAATAGAATCACCTGCTTCGGCTCGAGTTCTGACTTGGCCTCGTTGATAAGGAGGCCCAGTTGAGAAGCAGACCTGGAGGCCAGATCTCTGGACCACTCCGCCTCCTTCCTGGAGGAGCTGCTATCAGCCAGTCAGTCCAGGTAGAGGTACACCCGGACCCTCGCGCCAGAGGAATGCTGTCACCACAGCCATGCATTTGGTGAAGACCCTGGGAGCTGGAGACAAGCCGAAGGGCATGGCTTGGAACTCAAGAGGATCCTTCCACCGGAGCAAGGAATCTCTGTGAGACGGACGGATATGGACGTGAAAAACGCTGGTCCTGCAAGTCCAGAAGAGCAGAACCACGCCTGCGCTCCAAGGATGGTATTATTCTGAGCCAGAGTGACCATCCTGAAGGTCTGAGACCTTAGGAACTTGTTTAGGTCGGTGTAGGTCGAGAATGGGGCGCCAGCCTCGTCCGCTTCGGAACCAGGAAGTACCTGACACAAACCCTGGGTCTGAAGGAGGGTCCACCACCTCTCTACCACCTCTTCTGGAGGAGGAGAGCGATGTCGGCTCGACGAGCCGCCAGTGAGGCTGGGATCTCGAAGCCCCGGAGGCGGCGGCCTGAGGGTGGTGCCTGCTCAATTCCAGGGCAGGCCTCTTCCCACCACCTCAAGACCCACCTGTCCGTGGTAACAGCGACCAGGCGGAACGGAGGTGCTGGGCCGCCTCCACGGGGGACCAGGGGTGGGTGGCCGGGGATGGGCGACACCCTCAGCCCGTCACTGGGCAGGCTTGGAGGAGGGACCGGGGACCTCCTGGGCCTTCCTCTGCCTCCTGTTAGAGGGAGGCCGGCGTTGGGTTTGGGATGCCAAGGCCGAGCCTGCTGGCCCTGACGTTGCTGGGCCAGCTCACTGGGGCACAGAAGGACGAAAGGGCTTAGGCTGTGGTTTCGTGCCTTTGTCCTTCTGAGCGAAGAGACCGAGTCCAAGGTGGCATTGGACCTCTCGATCCTCTGCAGGTGACCTTCCACCCCAGGGTCAAGAGGTCAGTCCTCAAAAGGAACATCCGCCAACTTGTGCTGGGTATCCGGGTAAAGGTGGATATCCTCAGCCAAGCTCACGACGCATAGCCACTGCGGCCACCGATCTGGCACATGAGTCCCCTATATCCAAAGCAGTCTGAGCTGTTGTTTGGCACTGCCTGCTCTCTGGTCCCGCACCTGCTAACCGTGGTCTGCAGATCAGGCGGGAAGATGAGGATGACCTCATCCAGGAGCCCAACAGGGCATGAGAAAATGTGCCATGAGGACGGGCCGAACTGGCCTGACGAAGGCCGAGAGAGGACTTAGCGAGACTTTTCACCCGATATAGTCAATCTCTTGACTCCTTGTCAGGAGGTTTGTCCACATCCTGGCGCTAGCCGGGCGCCGGAAAAGCTGTCGGCTAACCAACCCCTCAGCAGAGGGGTGTTCGAAACCGACAAGGAACCGTAGGGACCGCATACTTCTGGCCATCCTGGCCAGGCGGAGGGCAGGAAGCAAGGCGCTGCCAAAGCTCCAGTGCCGACCCACTATGGCCTCGGCCACCGGAAAGGCCTCCGTCGGAGAATCCCCTCGGTCCAGAATCTTCGTGAGGGGATACCTGGCCCGTTTGGAAACGGGTTCGAGCTCCATCCCGGTAGACTCCGAGATGAGCCGAAGCAGTCCTAGGAAGGACGACGGGCTATCGCCCATTGACTGACCTCCTGAAGACCCAAGTCCAGTCGCTGGAAAAGGGAGAATTATCTTCGGACTCGGAAGAACCGAAGAGCTGCCTTCTGGCCTGAGCCACCCTTCACCTGCCGAGGTCGGTCGGGAGTGAGGGTAACTGACAGCCGATGGGTAGACCCTTAGCCGACCGAGAATCCTTGGTCGAGCCCCCAATTGGTGGCTGGAGGCGGAGGTTCCACCGGAATCGGTGGAGCAGCTGGTTTTAGCCGTCAACCGGCCTGGGTATAGCTCCTCGATAAGTCGAGGGTTGTGTCGGTTGCCCGGTGACAGTTGATTTAATGGCCGGGAAAGGCGACGGGTCGGCTTATTCCCCGGCCAGAGGAGCTGTTGCAACATAAGGTCTCGCATCGATCGACGTAATTTACGCCAAGCCTCCCTCATCCGGAGACTCCAGGGTTGCGGCGGCAACGCCGCTCATCAGCGTGCCGAGACCGAGACCTCTGACGGTGGGATCGCTGACTACATGAGGTCCGAGACGCGAGTCCCGAATTTCCGAGGTCGGTGCGGGAGGTGGCCGGGCCGAACCTGCACTCGGCTCGGATGGTCCATCCGAGGGCTCGGAACCGGAGGCATAGGCGAGCCCACGGGATCTCAACTCCTCCCGGGGAACTGGAGAGGGGAATCTCGCCTGAAAGGCGACAGCCCGTCCAATGGGTCGAGAAAATCTCGACTTCATCGGTGGGAGTCTCGTCAACTGACCTGACGGGACACCGTGAGGCCAGTGGCCGAGCCGGCGGGTCGACCAAGCCGACGGTCCGGGAGAGGGACCTTTCCCGCTCCCAAGAGCGCCGGACGGAGGACTTACCCTGTCCCCTTTTTCCCGAGAATAAGGTCCAGCAGACACAGGCCCTTCTCCTTTAGTGGAGAGGGACAGACAAAGCTCCTTAAAAGAAGCCGTGTAGGAAGAACCCAGAGAGAGCGGGATAAATGCCGCGGCCGAGGAAGATACGGCCCGCGCCGCCTCCTCTTCGAGGGCGACCATCCGCTCGAGCTGATCCGCCGAGCCACGCCGCCCGCGGACACACGCCAACCGGCCTCCTT
Source organism: Neoceratodus forsteri (assembly GCA_016271365.2). Classification (NCBI taxonomy): domain Eukaryota; kingdom Metazoa; phylum Chordata; order Ceratodontiformes; family Ceratodontidae; genus Neoceratodus; species Neoceratodus forsteri. The sequence continues at coordinate 273,157,376 of JADMNL010000027.1, forward strand.
GGACTTCACCGGAGGGAAACGCTTCTCGGGACGCCCAGTTGCAATCGGGCAGCACGGTCTCGGGGGCGAGGTCGAGAAAGATGAGCACAGGTCGCAAGCCTGCGGGTCGTGTCAAGGCCTAAGCAGTAGACACACGTGAGTGTGGATCCGCCCGAGCTATCTTCGCCCGCATGGGCATCTCCGAAATCCGGAGTCGATTTGTCCATCGCAGTCGCGAGGATAGAAGATCAAGTCTTTTGCAAAATTTATTTTTAAATCCGCAAACGGAGAATAGGAACAGTCAAGAACGGCGTTAATGAGGAACCTGAGCTTCCGCTGTAAGGAAGATCTGGCGTCATGGGCGGAGCCGAGGTTATACCACCCGGTGGGTGGGAGGAGCAAGCTTGAAGACCTTCCGCAAGATTTAAAGCTGCAAGGATACCTGCCAATGAGTGTGGATGAACAACATATCCATGTCCCTAGAACCTTTCTCACAGCTCTGAGAGCCGGAGGGTTGAGACTTCTGTTCTCAAAGCAAGAGTCTCTAAAGGGTTTTAAATGGAAAAGATCTGGCCTCATCTTTGGAAATTTCTTGAAGCTGAGAACCAGACCTGGCTCACTACTTCAGGACCCACCTGTCTGAAGTTAAAGACTGCATGGTCCTGGACGTAAGTGAGCCAACCTGCCCCTACAGATAGTGGAGAGTCACCCTAGGCATCCCATCAGGGTGCCTGCTTGGCAGGGGCTTTAGGCTGAGGGGGGTGGGAGCAGCCTGCTCGAACCCGTCTGCCTCTCCTTCTGAAGAACCCTCTGTACATAGGCTGAAGAGGAGGGCCTGAGTCTGGTAAAAGGCCTGTGAAAAGGCTTCCACCTCCCCCTGGGGCTGCCCTGAGGAGTGGCTTGCCATTCCTTGGCTTGTGCACTCCTGTAAGTGGTCTCTATTCATCCATTTTCTTCATATAATTCTCTGTCTGCTCCCCAAACAGAGAATTTCCCACCACAGGAAAATCCACAGCCTTAGACTGGGTATCCTGTGACAAAGTAGTACACCTGAGCCAGGCCAATCTCCGAAAAGCCACAGATGTAGCCATGACTCTAGAGGATACATCGTTAGAATCTACTACAGCATGGAATTGCACCTTAGATGCCTCAATACCATCAAAAGCCACCTGCTCCAGCTCCTTTGTGAGCTGGCCAGGGACCTGTTTGGCTAAGGCCATGACAGTATCCCATCTAGATTTCTGGTATCTTGCAACATAAGCCATATAGTTAGCTTGTCTGAGTCCCAAGGATGCTGCTATGTATTGTTTTTCTATGGCATCAATCTTCCTGGAACTTTGTCAGGAGGATGTGAAGCCAGTGGAATATTAGTTTTATCACAGGCTGCAGCCTGAACTACTCCCAACATGACTGCATTGCTGTGAAAGAAAATCTGTATCAGGACTCTGACAAAGTGTACCTCCTGTCCATCTTTTTATCCACAGGAGGCACAGAATTAGGAGCTTTTAAAATTTTTATTGTTGTTTTCTAAAAGATTTATGTAAAGGATGGACAACCTCCTGGACTCTGGGATATCCATCATCTCCACATAGTCAGGCTCCTCTTGCTCATCCAAAGCCTCCTCTAAGGGAAGCTGGAGCGCCTCAGCAACTTTTTTATAAAACAGAAAATGAGAAGGGACTCAGAAAGCCTAGGGGGAGACTCACCTGAAGGTCTGCCTGGGGAGATGTCCGGTTCAATGGGCACATCCAGACTTTCAAAGTCACATTCACATGATCATAATCCTCATCCCTCCTCTGGTTCATAGAACTCTTCTATATCATAATCCTGAACCACTGGAACCCGACCGAACCGACCTTTGCTAGACAGTGGCGGTTCGAGGAACTGGGACAGGACTGGATAATCTGTATTGCCCTGGTTATCTCAGCAGCAGTTGGAGAAGGAATTTTGGACTCCAAACCTGCTGATTTTTAGATTTCTTTGCTGGAACTGGCTCCTCAGAGCCAGCTTTTCGCTTGCCTGAGGAAGTCTTGCCCTGGTCAGAGAGACTCTCTCCGTTCGGGTTAGCACCGAACCGGCTGGCCATCCGGTCAGCGACTTTTAGGCCTCTTGCTCCCTGAGCCTGCCCACCTCTTGTCCAGGGTGGCTGCAGGAAATTTTTACAAATCTGGCAGTCTGAATTGAGGTGGTCAAACCCCAGACAATAGACACATGAGTGTGTGGGTCAGCCTTGGCAAAGTCTTCCCACAGACACTACAGTGTTGAAACCCAGTGGGCCGGTTTTTCTTTTGGGTTTCTCAGACATGATGCCAGCCTAACCAACCAACTTGCTCTTTGATGGCAGTGCTAGCCAAGACACCTTTATCGGTTCCAAACCGTGTCACTGGTCGTGGAAAAACCGTAATGAAACTGCTTTTTTTTAGAACCGATAAGAACCGAATCACGATTTAAAAGCCTTAAAAGGCTTTAAACTTATATTTAACAACTAACTCGATCGGTTCAACCGAACTGATAATACTTTCCAAGTTCCACACAGAAAAAACCTATCCATTACTTATGATTACCATAGACAGAGCCTGAACCGATCGGTTTTGCGGTTAAAATAATGAGAATGGTTAAATTAAACCGAGAATAGCGCTTTAAACCGAAGAAATGAACCGAGCAACAGGAGGAATCTCCGAGCGACTGTTCAGTGAGGCAGAGTAAAGAATCTGACGGTTTCGGTTTGAAACCAGCCAAACAGAGCTTCTGAACCGAGCTCGCACTCTAAGCTCCATGCTCTGCATGGAAGTTAACTCTTTCACCTCCGGAGCAGTTCTAAGGCTGGGGCAAACTGCAATAGTCATAATATAGCAAGACTTCATGTTGTTTGAAGCTACTTACTGCAAGAGACATTCCTAGAAGATCTACTGTTACAGCAAAAGTCTTAGCATAACTGATCTATCTTTCATGGAATTGTCTCTTGCAGCAAGTCATTACTTCTGGGAGATTCCCAAGCAGTTATAAGTCAGTGAGGTGGCCAGATATGAAAATTATGTACCTACCGTAATTCTTGATCTTCTCTTGTATCTTCACCATTCATTACTGCTTGGGTGTCAGCCGGAGGCGCGCATCCGCCACAGGAGATTTTTTTTTTTTGTCAGCTCCAACGGCGCCGCCCACGAGAGCAACACGGTGTCATGCGCGAGGGGTGACCGGGTATGCCCTAGACCTCCTCCATCTCAGTTCTGGTAGCTGTAGAGGCCAGAAAAAGGTTAAAGGGGAGAGCGAGGCAAGAGAGCTGAGGGATAGAAAAAGAAAAGGATATAAACTGAAAAAGGAATAAGCCGGTAGAGGACAGATGGAAGAGGGAGAACACCTACCCTAGGAGACAGTAGGGCCTCCCATCTGGGGCGGCTCTAAGGGAGGAACAGATAAAGAGAAAAGGAAGAGGAAAGAAGAGAGAAAGGATGTTGAGAGGGGAGAACACTGCCCATAGGTATATTGTTTGAGAGGGTTATAAGCTTGGAATCAAAAACCAAGGGAGCAAGAATCGCTTCTAATAGGATTGAGAAAGGTTCAACTGAGCCGCTTGTAAAATTGGACACAAGGGCAGGTTCTCTATAATCTCATCATCCTAACCCCCTGCACTCTAGCTGAGAGCTTACAGACTGCCCGGACAGAAACTGTTCCAGAAAGAGAGTGCCCAACTAAGACGGGGGAAAGCCCCTTAGCACCTTGTTAAGTGCTAACACTGAAGTGTGTGCGTAGGGGTTAGGCCCTACAAGAGGCAGCTCTGTATGAAGGACAGAGTGGAAACTCTATCGGACTGCCAGAAGGCAAGGCTAGGGCAGCAGCTCTAGGTTAAGAAGTGCAGAAGCATCAACTAGAATGAGCAGACAATTCATGATGCCTGCCAGGGGAACCTTAATTTTGAGGCCAAGCCAAAAGGGGCAGTCTCTTGAGCTGTGAGCTGAGCATCATGGCTAAGGAGCCAAGAGGTCACCCCCCTAGGGGCAGTTGGAAAGAGTTCCCTCAGAATAGGTGAAAAACCCCACTCGTTCCTCTTCACCTTGAGGAAAAAAGATCCGTTCAAGAAGAATGTAAACCAGAAGGATTTTTTTTTTTTCCCAGCATAAAGGCCAAAGGAAGGGAGAGGAATGAGATGGGAGGGGGAGACGCCTCAGTAGGAGGCCACTGAGAGGAACGTGGGTGGGTATCAGTAATGAATGGTGAAGATCAAGAATTACGGAAGGTACGTAATTTTCATATCTTCCCTTGTCAGTCTTCACCATTCATTACTGCTTGGGTGAGTACCAAGCCCCAATAAGAAACCCCGAGGGAGCAAGACCCCCAGCCTCCTGTTGGTGAGAAACAGAAGGGGAAGACCCTGGGCTAATGAAATAAGAAGCCTATGGTGGGGGGAGAGCTAGAAGGTGTCCCCCAAGGACGGGGAGACGGAGGGAGCCCCTGCAGAAGTCTCTGAGCTCTGGAGGAAAAGAGATGGGCCCCCAGAAAGCGGTGCGAATCACCCTTGGCCGGGCCAGGGGTGATAACCTTGATAGATTGCGCCCGTCCCTCTATTACAGATCGCTGTCCCTGCAAGCCACTCACTGGCGCTATAAGATGCCCTTGCTTCCGTGTCTTGCCACGCTCCAGGCCTACAGCAGAGAGGGCAATAGCTTGTCTGGTTTGCTCCGTATCAGGCACTGATGCTAAGATTTGGGAAAGCATCGACCACAAATGCCTACTGCAGGCAGCATGGTGAGCCTGATGTGATGCAATGCATAACATCGCACGAGAGGAAGAGAACACTCTTCGCCCCAACCGGTCAAACTGTAGAGAATCTGAGTCCGGTGGACGGTCGCGTGGCAGGCGGTGGCGCCTGGCAGTTTCTAGGTATGCCAATCCCGAAGGTGGGTTGGGGAGAGTACCTAGAGATTCCGATGAGGCACAATACCTTCGTTCGCAGTCTGTCGGGGCTGGAGAAAGGGCAGCTGGCAACTGCCAGGAACGGATAGACGACTCCTGGAAGGGAACTGGCAGGATAGTACCACCAAATGCTGGGCACTGAATTCAGAGAGGAATTCATGCGTCTCCCGTTCGGTATCGTCTCACCTAACATAGGAGATACGAAGATCCCTCACCATCCTAGAAAGGAATCGCTGATATTCAGTGAAATCAGCATTGGAGGACAGATGAGCAGTGGGTTCCTCTCCCTCAGAGGAGGGAGACTAGGATGATGGAGAGCTCGAATATCCAGAAGACTCCTGCGGCGGTGGGGATAAGCGAAAGAAACGCTCATGCATGTAACTAACATATGAGGGGAAGGCCGCCGCAGAGCCTCTGAACGTCTCTCAGGATAACGGGTCCGTGGGACTGACATGGCCTGGGAGAGACGGGGGTGGCTGCAGAGGAATAGGAGAGGGGCACCTACGGCGAGGCAACTGTCCTCTGCTGTGGCTCTGGAATCCAGGGAACGGAGCCTGAGCTGGCAGGATCCCGGACAACAAACCAGGTCGCAGAACAGAACCCTGGGGATGTGAAGCCTGAAACAGCCTAGAAGGGGATCCTCCCCTGTGACGAACCTGGGGCTGCATGGATCCAGAAGGGGATCCCACAGCAACGCCACCAGAGGGGGTCCCTGGGGCTCAAGAGGGAAAGACGGGACCCAGCACTATGGCTCCTACCTGCCCCTCGAGGGGTGGCAGGTGAAGACTGAGGAGCCTGAACCCTGTCTCTCGACACCTCGGACTCAGAGAACACCCTCCTCTCCCTCGACCCCATGCGTTCTCTGACCCAGAGGTGCAGCAGCACAGGATCGCAGCTGCCACGACTCCTCAGGAGAGAGCCCCCTCCCTCCACCGCCGGCTCCATCTCCCCAGGGACCCCAGACCACCCCCAGTCTGAGAGGCCTCAGGGGAGGACAGCAGCGGAAACAGAGGAATAGGCGCGCTGGGCCGCCTAGCACCTCGTCCCACCAGAGACCTAGACTCCAAAGAGTCAGGGTGCCAGGATGGGTCCACATCCGAATCCTCCTCCTCCGAGGAAGAGCCCAGCTGGACCACAATACTGGCAACCCCGGGGGTCTCCAGTGAAATGGCGCCACGGACGGCGCTGGTGCTGGACGACCCCGGACCCCCCGCAACACCTAGAACCGGCCTCGGCTCCCTAATGGCGCCAGCCAGACCCATGGCACTGCCCTCTGTGCTGGGGCCCGACTTGGCACCGCCAGAAGAACCGACTGGGCCGCCGGGTGGCGCCGAGATGCGCCACGCGCGCCTGCCCCTGTACCGCGCCGGATCCAAAACGGGCGCTGAAGGCGTGTGTCAAGGGTCTCATTGATGCTGGGCCCAGCAGACCTGGGCCTTGACACTGGGGGAGCCTGCACTTGAGGAAATGACTGCCGCGGCGGTGTCCCTGCCGCGGCCCCGGGAGGGACCTCGGCATTCCTCCGACACCGCAAAAGAAGCTTCCTCTTCGGCAAGAGAAGATGAGGAAGCCTCCTCCTCTACAGACCATACAGGCCTGAGAGGGGACCCAGAGGAAGGGTCTAGAGACCTTACCTGGAAATCCCTGGAGCGGCGCCGTCCCCTGAAAGTTGGCAGGGCCATGCCTATCTTAACCGCGCGGACTTCCAGGACATGACGGTCCATCGAGAAACAGGTGTTGCACGCATCCATATTGCGGTTGGGTCCCAGGCAACAGAGACAAACATCATGCCGGTCGGTCCATGACAGAAAAATGCCGGCCACAGGAGCACCAACGCATAGGGGTGCGGCCCGACTTCGACTTACGTTTTGCCCCGAACCTGACATGATGCGAAACTATTAAGACTAAAACAGCAAAGCTCTTGGCACCGAAGAAAGTGAGAAAAAGAATGGTCTTCTGGTGACTGCGTCGAGAAAAAACAGGAGGAGTCTGGAAAGACGATGATGCAAGTACGCCTAAAACTGAATCTGACAGCGCAGCAGGTATAGCCTCGACGGCGGGAGGAGTCTGTGGTGCCTAATGGCTGCCCCTTGCGCATGACAGAGTGTCGCTCTCATGGGTGGCGCCGTTGGAGCCGACAAAAAAATCTCCCGTGGCGGGTGCACGCCCCCGGCTGACACCCAAGCAGTAATGCATGGTGAAGATTGACAAGGGAAGACATGGCATTCTGACGTATATACTGTATGGTCTTAGGACCTTTAGGTGGTGAAAGCAGTATATTGGCATACAAAGAGAATTTTGTATTCTATCTGTAAGTACTCCATTATAGTATTTGTTACAGGGTTATGGCTGAAAGACCAGCCAGACTGGCTATTACTTGGCATCGTCAGATGAGTTAAGCAGATGTAAACCCAATCAGGGTATGGCATATTAGGTACTGTAATAAATCAGAGAAATTCAGCCATATAATGGAGTAATTGGTAGGTCTCAAGTGGCATGCACTGGAAGAGACAGTATATGTCAAAGCCTATTGGGTTCTGAATTTTGAATAGTAACCCAGATAATACAATGCTATTTTGTAGTGCTACAATGTAGCAAATTAGTAGTTTTTTGCCATGTCTCTCAAGTCGTTAGAGAAGTGTATCCATTTTTGGAATAAATAGGCTACATAAGTAGCAAACAATGATGCTGTGAAATGAAAACGAATCTATTTCATAATGGAATCCAGTGGCTCTTAGGAGTCAGTAGTACTGTTGTAGTCAATAGTACCCATTTTAGGGTAAAGACATGGAATGTAACAGAGTGATGTAGTCAGTTCCACTGTGCATTTAGTAATCTCATTTACAAGGAGGTCCCAAGTATGCCAGGGCCTGCAGCCTTGTTTGGTGTAAACCTGAAACGTTAGTATGGTGGGTCCTTTAGTTATGCTATCGGGGGAACAGAAGTTTAGATAATGATCCGGATAACTGCAAATTATGAGCCATTAGAGCTCCTCCTTGAGATTCCAAACATGTTAATCTGAGAAAAGTCATAAGGTTTGTGACATGCCCACATTTTGTTTTGTATGAATAATTATACTGAAAGTGTGGTCTGTGGTACATATATTGTACTATTTTTAGTTGTCTGCCTGAGTTTTGTAGGTTGTCCAGTATTGTTTGTGCCCCTGGGCCAAAGAGATGGTGGCCAAAAAAAGCGGCATTAGTCACCGTTTGCTGAATATCAGGTGCTAGCCCTGAGAGTCGGAGACATGCCTGATGGCATACAGGAATACAGACTGCAGAGGCTCTAGCCGACGCGTCGGCAACTTAATATCGAGAGAGGGAAGACAGTGTGTTTATCATTGATATGAGTTGCTCTTTTTTCAGGGGATGCAAGTAGTTTACTTATAATGTACCCAGCAGAGTTTTTCCTATTATAATATTATCAGGATATATCGATTATTTCTCAGCATGTGAGTAGTAGAAGGCTCTGTTCACGGGAGGGACACGAGGGTCCGGTGCACAACAGGTCGAGAGGCAACCCGATGAAGTGACCGTGATGGCCTGTAACAGTGATCTCTATTAAATATGTGTGTATATATATATATATATATATATCTTATCTATCTATATCTCAACATAATAAACATGTTACATTCTGCTCTGAGGTGTGCCTCTATAATACTGGTGAGGTTATCCGCAAGTCATAGGAGATAGTATGATGCATTCTTAGTTGGATCTGGGTCCCCGAGTGGTGGACACCAAAAATCTGATATGTTGACTGTAGTGACATATGAAGTTGATGAAATAAGCCCCTTTGAATAGCAGGGGCATACCATATATTTTATTAATAAATCGCCTCAGAGCTGTATACCTGGGCGTCGACTGGAGGGTTCTTTGCACTATAAAGGAGTGTAAAAAAGCCCTGTACCCTTTTTGATAGAGGAGGCAGCCAAGAGACATCCGAAGGGGATACACCTTGTTGATGAGAATACGTAATCATTTTAATATTCTTTGGATGGAAGTGTCTCATTATAGATACATACACTCACACACTCACACAATATATAAGGCATGGTCTGTGGATGGTGGAATGTTGGCCTCTGATATTGGGATCATCCCCGTTGATGGTGTGGGAGGAATACCATGCCCAGTAGAAGGTGGAATGAAAGCCGTCTATGATGATTAGTAGAAATCATGCTTCGTCGACGGTGGGCTCAGCTACCATAGATTATGAAAGAAGGGGAGTATGTCCCGTCGATGGTGGAATGTGTCTCGATAATAAATGAAGATAATCTGCCTCGTTGACAGGGGTGTTGTGCCCGAAGAGAGAGAGAGGCTTATTCTTATATGAAGCCGCTACTGATAGTCTTAGAGGAGGCCTCAGTCGACGGGGAATGAAGGGTCCGTTGACGGGAATCATGCAGGAGGCCTCCGTTGACAGGGAATGAACCTCCCGTCGACGAGAAGTATGTAGGAGGCCTCTGCCAACGGGGCATAAGTGGTCCGTCGATGAAAATCATGTAGGAGGCCTTCGCCGACGGTGGATGAATATTTTGTCTACAAGAAATCATGAAGGAGGCCTCCGTCAACTGTGGATAAAGGGTCCATCGACAGGAATCATGCAGGAGGCCTCTGTCGACAGGGAATGAGCCTCCCATCGACGAGAAATGTGTAGGAGGCCTCCGTCAATGAGAAGTATGTAGGATGCTTCTGTCGATAGGACTATGCATCAGTAGACGGGAATACAGTGTAAGCCTCTGTAGTCTGTTCTGTGATGAAGATGATATAGAAATGCCTGTTGACGGGGTATTTGTTTACCGTCGACTTTACTTAGCATATATGACCGTTGAAAGGCGGTCAGGCAGGACTTATGGTGAAGGTATACCTTCCACTCCAAAGCTTCTTGAAAAGGACTCAATGTTGTCGGAGCCTGTTAGAGCTCCTTGAGTCATCCATCCTTCGAACTTTTTTTTTTTTTTTGAGTATAGGAATATGGTGCCATGTATTAAGCTCAGGCACCCCAAGCTGTGGGTTCAATACACGTCGTAGACTGTTGGCAGAAGCTTGAGCTGCTGTTAAAGCTGAAGCCGGCTGGAAAATGAACGGAGATTATAAGGGACCACCCACTTTTATAGGCACAGCCCAGAAAGACAGATTGTGTGGGTGGTCCCTGGTGTGGAGACTACTAGAGGAAAACTGCCGTATTAGAGCGCCACCGATTGGGAACTGCCAGAAATACAGGTTACTCACCTGTAACAGGAGTTCTAGGAGTGGTATATGTTATTCATCCACACTTACTGGCAGGTTCCTTGCCGCTTTAAATGTTGCCGGAAGGTCTTCAAGCTGGCTCCTCCCACCCACCCGGGTGGTAAAACTCTCGGCTCCGCCCCATAATGCCAGATCAAGCCCGCTGGAAGCCTGGTTGTGTGTCGGAGCCAGGGAGGTTGGGTGGGTTGTGTGGATGAACAACATATACCACTCCTGTTACAGGTGTTTAACCTGTATTTCCAGGGACGTGGATATGTTGTTCAATCCACACTTACTGGCAGACTCCTAGCAGTTCTCCGGGAGGAGGGAGGCAAGGCGCGCACTCCCTATACGTACTTGGGAAATAAGGAGTGGAGAACCGAGGTCCCAAAACCAGCATCCCGGTGTGACTCAAGGTTGATGTGGTAGTGGGTAATGAAGGTGTACGCTGACTTCCAGGTAGCAGCCCTGCAGATTTCCTGGATAGGGACATCCCTGGAAGCAGCCACCGAAGCAGTGGTATGACGGGTAGAATGAGCTCTTATCCCTTTGGGAGGCTCCATGCCTGCCAACCTATAGCAGGGATCTATGCAGGAGGTGACCCACCTGCTTATGGTCCGCTTGGCTGCAGGTCTGCCAGTTGCAGCTTCAGCATAGGTGACAAACAGCTGGCGAACCTCTCCTCGAACTTCAGCCGTCCGCTCCTTGTAATAAGAGAGCTCTCTTCTAGGGTCCAGAGTATGGAGCCTATATTTGGTCTCAGAGGTGTGACTGGGGTAGAACACTGGCAGAATCCACACCCGGTTATGGGGAAACTCAGACACCACCTTCGGAAGGAATTTCGGGTGGGGGTGCAGGACAACCTTGTCCCTGTGGAAGACCAGATAAGGAGACACGATGGAAAGCGCCTTGAGCTCTCCCGTCCCTCTGGCTGACGTGATAGCCTCAAGAAGGCGGTCTTCCACAACAGGTGAGAGATATCACACCTTTGCATCGGTTCGAATGGCTTAGCCAATACCAGCAGTAGATGCCACGGAGGTGGAGGTTCTCGCACCGGAGGGGATATGTGATCAAGGCCTTTGAAAAAGTGCCTGACCACCTTCTCCTGTGCCACCGACTGCTTTCTGGTCCGCACCCCATAAGCAGAGACTGCTGCCAGGTGCATCTTAAGGGTCGTCGACCAAAGCCCTGGCTGAGAAAGGGACCACAGGTAGTCCAGAATGCTAGCCAAAGAACAGGAGGAAGGGTCCAACCCCTTGCCCTGACATCAAATGGAGAATCTCTTCCATTTGAAGGCATAGCATTTTCTGGTCGACTCCTTACGGGATGCCTCAACAATGTTGAGGATCTCGTCGGAAAGACCCAAGGCCTGGAACTCTAGCCACTCAGGAACCAGGCTGTCAAGTGCAGGGACTGAAGGTCTGGGTGGAGCACCTTCCCCTTGCTGACTGAGATAAGGTCCGAGAGGGCTGGAAGCCACCTTGGGAGCCTGGGGCCGAGGATGAGGAGATCTGGATATAGAACTGGCGGGGCCAGTCTGGGGCTACCAGAATCACCTGTGCCTTGTCCCTCTTCACCTTGAGAAGCACCTTGTGGATCAAGGGAAATGGAGAGAAGGTAGAAGAGGCCCGGGGTCCACAGCCTCGAGAAGGCATCCCCCTGCAGCGAGCCCTGCTGAGGGGGCCGGGCATGGAACAGCCTCAGTTTTGCATTCTACCTGGAGGCAAACAGGTCCACCTGAGGGGTGCCTCAGAGGGAGAACAGATCTTGTACTACCTCCGGCAGGAGAGACCACTTGTGAGATGCAGCGCCTATCCGGCTTAGGGCATCGGCCAGACTGTTGGAAGCTCCTGCCACATGGATGGCTAAGAGATCCGCCTCCAGGCTGATCACGAGAGACCAAGTGCGGAGAGCCTTCTTTCACAGAGACAAGGAGTGCATCCCGCCTTGCCAGTTGAGGCAGTACATGGTCGTGGTGCTGTCCGTCTGGACCTGGACCACTTGACCCCGTACAAATGGAGCGAAGGCGGTGAGGGCTAGTCAGACCGCTCGATGCTCCAGCAGGTTGATGTGGCATCGAGACTCCTGAAGGGACCAGAGACCGTGGGCTCCGAGCTCCCCCAGATGGGCACCCAACCCATCAGAGAGGCGGTCATGAGAGTGACCGTCGGCTCGAGGTGGACAAATGGGATACCCTCCTGCAGATGAGCTGGAACAAGCCACTACTGGAGGCCGTTCTGCATCTCCTGGGTCACGGTCACTGGCTGGTCCAGAGGACCGGAGCGCTGTGACCATTGGCGGGCCAGCCCCAATCGCAGGGGAAGCATGTGCCAGCAGGCCCAACAGACTACGCTGGTGCAGGCCGCCATGAGGCCCAGGAGGCGCAGGAAGTCCCGGGCAGGACGCAACTGCCCAACCAGAAATGATTGGGCAAAGGAGGAAAAGGACCATGGCCCTATCCGCCAGGAGCCGTGCTCTGGCTCGAAGAGAGTCGAGCTCTGCCCCGATGAAATCACTTGTGATGGCACGAGTTCCGATCTGACCCCGTTGATGAGGAGGCCAATCTGAGAGCAGACCTGGAGGGCCAGATCCCTGGACCGCTCCACCTCCAACCTGAAGGGGGCTGCAATCAGCCAGTCGTCCAGGTAAGGGTACACCCGGACCCCTCGGCGCCGCAGGAATGCTGCACTGCCATGCATTTGAAGACCCTGGGAGCTGGAGAAAGGCCAAAGGGCATGACCCGGAACACGTAAAGGGATCCCTCTGCCTTGAAGCACAGGAATCACTGGTGAGACAGACAGATTGGGACGTGAAAGAACGGGTCCTTAAGGTCCAGAGAACAGAACCACACGCCTCGTTCCAAGGATGGAATGATCCGAGCCAGACTGACCATCCTGAAGGTACGAGAGCTTAGCAACTTGTTCAGGTCGTGCAGGGGGCGCCAGCCCCCTATCTATTTTGGGACCAAAAAGTACCTGGACATAAACCCTGGGTCTGGAGGAGGGTCCGCCACCTCCCTGATCACCTCCTTCTGGAGGAGCAGGGTAATGTCGGCTCGTGGGGCAACGGCTCAATAGGGTGGGGACTGTTCGAATTCCAGAGGCAGACCCCTGCCTACCACTTCCAACACCCAGCTGTCCGTGGTGATATCGGACTAGGCAGGAAAAAAGTGGCAGAGCCGTCTCCCCACAGGGGGGAACCCGGGGAGGAGTGACGAGGTTGGGGGCGACACTCCTTAACCAGTCACCGGGCAGGCTTGGTGGAAGGGCCGGCCGAGGAGCTGCCTGTGCCTTTCCCTCCTGGCTTCCTGCTGGAGGAAGCAGCAGACTTGGCTTTGGGGTGCCAAGTGTGAGCCTGCTGACCCTAATGCTGGTGTTGCTGGGCCAGACGTGCCGAAGGGGCTGAAGGACGAAAGGGCTTAGGCTGCTGCTGGCGGCCTTTGTCCTTCTCGATTCTCTGGAGATGACCCTCCTCCCCGGGGACCTAACCACTCGGTACCCAGGAAGGGAACGTCTGCCAGCTTGTGTTGGGTATCTGCCATAAAGATGGAGATCCGCAGCCAAGCTCTGCGGTGCATGGCCACTGCAGTCACTACTGAATGGGCACACGAGTCAGCAATGTCCAAAGAAGTTTGGAGCTACTGTTTGGCCACCGCCCTTCCCTGATCCTGCACCTGCTTGACCGTCGTTTAAAGGTCAGCCGGGAGATGAGGAATCACCTCATCCAGGGAGCCCAAAAGAGCATGTGAAAAAGAGTGCCATCAGGATGGCCGAGCTAGCCTGACGAAGGCCTAGGGAGGAAGCAGCATATACTTTCCGTCCTTAGTCCAATTTCTTGGACTCCTTATCGGGTGGCTTGTCCACATCCTGGGCGTTCCCGGAACGCCGGAAAAAGCTGTCTGTCTCTAACCCCTCCGCAGAGGGGTGCTCTGAGAAACCAGAGAGTGAACCTGTAGGGTTCCTGGCCATACTGGCCGAAGGTGCTGTACAAGAAGCTGGCCGTTGCCACAGCTCCAGGGCCGGGCCAACAATGGCTTCGTCCACCGGGAAGGCCGCCGTAGAGGAATATCCTCGGTCCAGTATCTCTGTGAGGGGATACTTGGCCCGTTTTGAAACGGGTTCGAGCTTCATCCCAGTGGATTCTGAGATGAGTCGAAGCATACCCAAGTACGAGGATGGGCTCTCGTCCATCGACTGACCCCCAGTGGACTCCAGGTCAAGCGGCCTGGAGAAAAAGGAGTTGTACTCGTCAGACTCAAAGGAGTCGGCGAACAGCTGCCGAGCGCCTGAGCCACCCTCCACATGCTGAGGTCAATCGGGAGTGAGGGTGACAGACAACCCATGGGGCAACTCTGACCAGACAGAATCCTTGGTCGGGGCCCCAGTCTTCGGTTGTGGAGGCGGAGGTTCCACCACAGTGGGTGGTGCAGCTGGTTTTGGCCGAACAACCGGTGCCAGCTTCGGCTCCTCGACCACTACGAGGGGTTGTTTCGGCCGCTCTGGTGACAGCCACTTAATGGCTGGAGAAGGCGACGGAGTCGGCTTATTCCCGAACAATAAGAGCTGCTGCCACATTAAATCCTCGTAGCGCCGACGCAACTTGCGCCGGAGCCTATCCTCCGAAGAGGAAGATGAGGATGAGCGGCACCGCCGCTCTCCATGGTGCCGAGACCGGGACCGCCTATGGCGGGACCGGCTGGACCTGGAAGAGGTCCGAGACCGAGACCTTCAGGGATTCCAACGGTGGGTCAGAGAGGGGCCGGGGGAAACCCACTCCTCCCTCGGTTCAGGGACCTTAACTGGGGACTCCGGCACAGGAGGCACAGGCAAGTCCTCGGTTTCCACCGGGGGAACCGGTGAAGAAGGGTTGTCAGCTTCTCCAGTAGACAAACCGTCCAACAGGTCGAGAAAAATCTCCACCGCGTTGACGGTTATCTCAGTCGGCTGACCTGACAGGGACACCATGAAGCCAGCGGCCTTAGCCGCAACCCCAACTGAAGTAGACTGTCGACTGTCCAGGGAAGGGGACCTCTCCCGCTCCCATGAACGTTGACAGTGAGACTTACCTTTGGAGTCCTTCTTTTTGGACCGACAGGAATGTCCCGATGGCCCTTCTCCCTTGGTGGAGAGGAACCGACAAAGCTCCTTAAAACAAGTTATATAAGAAGAGCGGGATAAATGCCACGACTGAGGAAGATGAAGATGCAGCCTGGGCCGCCTCCTCCTCGAGGGCAATCATCTGCTCCAGCTGGTTTGCCGAGCCTGCTGCCGGACACCGCCCAACGGGCCTCCTTCGACTTGACCAGAGGAAAATGTTTTTCAGGGCACCCCAATAGCAATCAGGCAGCATGGTCCTCCAAGACCAAAGTCAAAAAGGATCTGCATAACTCACAAGCCTGTGAGTCATGGCAGAGTCCTAGGCAGTAAATGCACGTGGAGTGCGGGTCAGTCCGGGACATCATCTGCCCACAGGGGCACCGACGAAATTAAGGAGTCGACGGTCCATCGCAGTCAGCGAGGGAAAAAAGAATACCTAAGTCTTAAATTTTAGAATAAGTTTTTGTTTAACCGAAGAGTGTGGATCCAGGCCTGAAACGCAGAGCGCTAAGGAGGGACCCTGAGCTTCCAAGCGGTAAGGAAGATCTGGCGTCATGGGGCCAAGCCGAGAGTTTTACCACCGGGTGGGTGGGAGGAGCCAGCCTGAAGACCTTCCGGCAAGATTTAAAGCGGCAAGGAACCTGCCAGTAAGTGTGGATTGAACAACATACCCACGTCCCTAAAAGCCAAGTTTCAAAGAAACACATCACCACGCATACCTTCATAATGCAAAGCATCATGGGATATATGTAAATCACCATGACATTTCAGATTTGTACAACTTACAGCAATTTACATGCATTTTAAATAGCACAACTTACGTTCTATAATATAGTCACCTAGTACTTTTTACCGTTATCAAAAACACCTAGTGCCACAGTATTTTCCACATTTATAGGTTTTATACACATAAGGTAACAACATTAAAGTATTTTATGACATAGTGCCAATGCATACTAAATCCAACGAGGAACACAGCATGTTTTATATCAGTTCGGAGTACACCACAATAACCTCCCTGTAAGAGGGCCTGAGAGGGAAAAGGAAAATTAAAGAGGACACTATAGCACAGTCAAGATAGTGAAGGGGGTGCCCATAGGTGGCCAATCTTATGGACTAGAAATTATAAAGGATAGATTAGGCTAAGAAATAGAAGAACTGTTGCAACACATTTAAGAAAAGGTCATTCCTCAAGAGTGGCAGGAGCTCCCTGTCACAGGGTACAGAACCTATTTAGGGAACAAGCTCTGCATTACTGCTGTGCCAAATCTTGCATCACTCCTGGCTTGTGTATCCAGGCTATAATGCTTGACAAATCTGAAGTTTTCCAGGTAGCTGCTTTACATATTTCCAAGAAAGGTATGTCCCTTGCACCTGCTATGGAAGCAGCTGTGCCCCTTGAGGAATGGGCCCTGAGGCCAACGGGGGGGGGGGGGCTCCTTGCCCACCTTGCTAGAACAGAACTAAACACAGGCAAAATCCAATAGGCAATGGTTCTCTGAGCCTGATTTTCCTTTCCTCTACCTCTCCGTGGCTCAGGAACAGAGCCCTTTCCTGTCTATGATCCTTAGTGTGCTCAAGGTAGCAGATGATCGCTCTCTTGACATCCAAGCTGTGTAAATGAAAGTTATGTACCTACCGTAATTCTTGATTTTTCTGTTTATCTTCGCCATTCATCACTGGTGGGGTTCTGGCCAGAGGAACAAGACCCCACCGGGAGCTTATTTACGTTTTTGTAAAGAGGAGGAACCAACGTCGAGACGGTGCCACCCTCGAGGCAGACTCATTGTGTGGCGCTCGTGGGTTGGACAGCAACAGACGTTGACACCTCCTCAGTCCCAGTTCTGCATGCCGGAGTGTAGCTAAGAAAGAGAGAGGGCGGGGCAAGGGAGCCCGAGGGATAGGAAAAGGAAATATAAACCAAGGAAGGAAGAATGCTGGATAAGAAGACAAAAAGAAGCAGCCTAGGGATCTGAGACATGTGGCCCCAACCTCTGGGCAAGCAAGGGAGGGACAGAATAAGGGAGGGAGAAGTAGTAGAACAAAAAGGAGAGAGAGAAAAAAAAAGAGGGAGGAAGACACTGCAACTCACTCGCAGGGGTGGGGAGGACTGCCCGAGGGTTGGAGAAGGGCATTACTGCTTCAAGCCATGCTTCTTTTCTCCAGAAAGGAGCGAAAAAGAAACCCTCTGACTAGGATTATCCAGAGGATGGCTGGCTTGAAGCCCAGGAGAGGTAAGGCAGTGTACCAATTCCAAGTGGAAGGCTAATGTCGCCCCCCCCCCCCCCCCTTGACTAAAGGATAACCTGGAGTGGGGACAGGACCCACCCTGAAGCAGGGTCCTCCTAACAAAATAAGCCTCACATGAGGTGTTAGAAGAGCGTCACTTCCGAAGGACAGATGATGAGGAGGATTATCCTTAAGGAACGTGAAAGTGATCCCCCAAAGGGGACCCCTACAAGGAGAGACCACTTAAAGCAGTGGCAGAAAGGAAGGATCACCAGGGCCCTACCAACACTGCCTTGAAGAGAACCCCTAGGGTTTTAGGTTAAAGCAGAGAGGAGATCCAAACGATTCCAATCAAGGAGGAGGATTCCATCAGGATGACAAGGAACCCTGGAAATCTAAAAGAGGGTTGCCTCCCTGCTGGTCTCCCCAAAACACTCCAGACACCCTCCAAAGAGGAGCGGAACCATGAGGTATCAGAGAAGTACCACCGGGGTCACAATTTGGAGAAAAACAGGAAAGAGTAATCGCCCAGAGACTGAGGTCCAAGAGGGGAAGGAGAGCGGAAAGCAGTGATGAGTGGTGAAGATGCACAGAAAGATTAAGAATTATGGTAGGTACATAATTTTCTTATCTGTGTCAATCTTCACCATTCATCACTGGTAGGTGATTACCAAGCCCTCCGAAGGGAACCTGGTACCGACCTTAGGGGAAGTAAGTCCCTCAGTCTCCAGTGGAGGAGACACCGGAGGGGGGGACTCTTACAGGCCTAATTAGGCTC
Source organism: Neoceratodus forsteri (assembly GCA_016271365.2). NCBI lineage: Eukaryota > Metazoa > Chordata > Ceratodontiformes > Ceratodontidae > Neoceratodus > Neoceratodus forsteri. Next base: position 273,175,597 of record JADMNL010000027.1, read on the forward strand.
GAGACTGGTCTGGATGAGGCAGGGTTCTCCCTTGGCCAGGAGAAGGAAGTCACCCCTGAAGTTCTCACCTCACTGTGGGAGAAAATACAGGTTACTCACCTGTAACAGGAGTTCTAGGAATGGTATATGTTGTTCATCCACACTCATTGGCAGGTATCCTTGCCGCTTTAAATCTTGCCGGAAGGTCTTCAAGCTTGCTCCTCCCACCCACCCGGGTGGTATAACTCTCGGCTCCGCCCCATGACGCCAGATCTGGCCCGCTGGAAGCTCAGGTTGTGCGTCGAAGCGAGGTCGGGTGGAATGTGTGGATGAACAACACATACCATTCCTTGAACTCCTGTTACAGTGAGAACCTGTATTTCCTAGGGACATGGATATGTTGTTCATCCACACTCATTGGCAGACTCCTAGCAGTTCTCCGAGGGAGGGAGGCAAGACGCACACCCCCAATACTTACTTGGGAAAGAGAGACTGGAGAACCTGAGGCCCCAAACCAAGCATCCCGGACGTGACTCAAGGTCGATGTGGTAGTGGGTACGAAGGTGTTTGCTGACTTCCAGGTAGCAGCCCTGCAGATTTCCTGGATAGGGACATCCCTGAAGCAGCCACTGCAGCAGTATGGCGGGTTGAATGAGCTCTTATCCCTCTGGGAGGCTCCATGCCCGCCAACTTATAGCAGAGATCTATGCAGGAGGTTACCCACCTGCTTATAGTCAACTTGGCTGCAGGTCTGCCAGATGTGACTTCGAAAGTAGGTGACAAACAGCTGGCCGAACCTCTCCCCGATTTCAGCGTGCGCTCCTTATAATACGAGCGCCTTCTAGGGTCCAGAGTATGGAGCCTATATTCGACCTCCGAGGTGTGATTGGGTAGAACACCGCAGAGTCAACACCTGGTTAAGGTGAAACTCGACACCACCTTCGGAAAGAATTTCGGTGGGGCGCAGGACAACCTTGTCCCTGTGGAAGACCAGGTAAGGAGACTCGATGGAGCGCCTGAGCTCTCCCATCCTTCTGGTCAGACGGATAGCCACCAAGAAGGCGGTCCACTCTACAGGAGAGAGAGCACACCTGTGCATAGGTTGAATGGCTTGCCCATGAGCTTTGCCAGTACCAGCAGTAGATCCCACGGAGGTGGGGGTTCCCGCACTGGAGGAAATGTGATCAAGGCCTTTGAAAAGCGCCAGACCACCTTCTCCTGCGCCACTCGACTGCTTCCCGGCCCGCCCGGTAAGCAGATGGCTGCCAGGTGCACCCTTGAGGTCGCCGACCCAAGCCCTTGACTAGAAAGGGACCATAAATAGTCCAAGATGCTTGCCAAGGAACAGGAGGAAGGATCCAAGCCCTTGCCCTGACACCAAATGGAAAACCTTTTCCATTTGAAGGCATAGCATTTTCTGGTCGACTCTACAGGGCGCTCAACTACATTGAGGACCTCGTCGGAAAGACCCAAGGCCTGGAACTCTAGCAGCTCAGGAACCAGGCCGTCAGGTGCAGAGGATTGAAGGTCCGGATGGAACACCTTCCCTGATTGACTGAGAGCAGGTCAGGCGAGCTGGAAGCTGCAGCGGAGTCCTGGAGCTGAGACTGAGGAGATCTGGGTACCAGAACTGGCGAGGCCAGTCTGGGGCTATCAGAATCACCTGCGCCTTGTCCCTCCTCGTGGCAGAAGCACCTTGTGGATCAAGGGAAATGGGGAAAGGCGTAAAAGGGCCGGGTCCATTGCCTCGAGAAGGCATCCCCACTGCAGCGAGCCCTGCTGAGGCGGGCATGGAACAGACTCAACCGCGTTCTCCTGAGGCAAACAGGTCCACCTGAGGTGTGCCCCAAAGGGAGAACAGATGCTGTACTACCTCCGGCAGGAGAGACCACTCGTGGGATGCAGCCCTATCCGGCTCAGGGCATCGGCCCAGGGTGTTGGAGGCTCCTGCCCGTGAGATAACTAGGAGATCGCCTCAGGCTGCATGCAGTGACCAAATGCGGAGGCTTCCTTGCATAGAAGCATGGGCAGCGTCCAGCCCTGGCGTTTAGATAGTACATGGTCGTGGTATTGTCCGTCTGGACCGGACCACTTGACCCGGAGGAACGAGCAAAGGCCGTGGTGAGAGCTAGGCGGACCGGCCGGAGCTCCAGCAGGTTGATGTGGCATCGGGACTCCAGCGGAGACCAGAGGCCATGAGCCCAGTGTTCCCCAGATGGGCACCCCAACCCATCAGAGAGGCATCGGTCGACAGAGAGACCGTCGGCTCAGGCCAGACCAGCAGGATACCCTCCTGCAAATGATCTGGAGCGGTCCACCACTGGAGAGCGTTCCCACATCCCCTGTCACCGACCTAAAGCTGGTCAAAGGATCAGCAGCGTTGATGACCACTGGCTGGCCAGTCCCCCTGAAGGGGCGCATGTTCAAGCAGCCCAACGGACCACGCTGGTGCAGCCGCCATGAGAGACCCAGGAGGCGCAGGAAGTCCGGGCAGGGCGCAATTGCCCAACCAGAAATGATCGGGCAAAGGAGGAAGAACCTGTTTACCTCACTTGGGAGCAGCTCTGGCAACGAGAGAGTGACTGCGCCCGATCAGAATCAGACTCACCTGCTTGAAAAAGGTTCCGACTTGGCCTACCGTAAATGAGGAGGGGCCCAGTTGAGAAACAGACCTGGAGGCCAGATCTCTGGACACTCAGCCTCCTTCCTGGAGGAGCTGCTATCAGCCAGTCGTCCAGGTAAGGAACCACCGGACCCCTGGCGCCCAAGAATGCTGTCACCACTGCGCATGCATTTGGGTGAAGACCCTGGGAGCTGGAGACAAGCCCGAAGGGCATGGCTTGGAACTCAAGAGGGATCCTTCCGCTCGGAGGCGAAGAATCTCTGGTGAGGAGCGGACCGGATAGGGACGAAAAACGCGTCCTGCAAGTCAGAGAGCAGAACCACTGCCGCGTTCAAGGATGGTATTATCTGAGCCAGAGTGACCATCCTGAAGGTTGAGACCTTAGGAACTTGTTTAGGTGTGTAGGTCGAGAATGAGGCCCAACCCCGTCCGTTTCGAACCAGGAAGTACCTGGACACAAACCCTGGGTCTGAAGGAGGGTCCACCACCTCTCTTACCACCTCCTTCTGGAGGAGGAGAGGCGATGTCGGCTCGAGCGGAGCCGCCAGTGAGCTTGGGGTCCCGAAGCCCCGAGGCGGCGGCTCTGAAGGGGTGTGCCTGCTCGAATTCCAGAGGCAGGCCTCTTCCACCACCTCTCAAGACCCACCTGTCCCGTGGTAACAGCGGACCAGGCGGAACAGAGTGCAGGCCGACCCCCACCGGGGACCCAGGAGAGGCCGGGAATGGGGCGACACCCCTCAGCCGATCACTGGGCAGGCTTGGAGGAGGGACCGCCGAGGGACCTCCTGGAGCCTTTCCTCCCTGCCTCCTGTTAGAGGAAGCCCGGCGCTTGGGTTTGGGATGCCAAGGCCGAGCCTGCTGGCCCTGACGCTCTGGGCATGGCGCCTGAGGGCACAGAAGGACGAAAGGGCTGAAGCTGTGGTTTATGGCCTTTGTCCTTCTGAGCGGAAGAGACCGAGTCCAAGGTGGCATTGGACTTCTCGATCCTCTGCAGGTGACCTTCCACCCCAGGGCGAAGAGGTCAGTCCCAAAGGGAACATCCGCCAACTTGTGCTGGGTATCCGGAAAAAGGTGGATATCCTCAGCCAAGCCACGCCGACGCATAGCCACTGCGGCCGCCACCGATCCTGGCACATGAGTCCCCTATATCCAAAGCAGTCTGGAGCTGCTGTTTGGCCACTGCCCTGCCCTGGTCCCGCACCTGCTTAACCGTAGTCTGCAGATCGGACGGGAAGATGAGGGATGACCTCATCCGAGGGAGCCCAACAGGGCATGAGAAAAATGTGCCATGAGGACGGCGAACTGGCCTAGACGAGCCGAGAGGGCAGCGTAGACTTTTACGCGACATAGTCCAATTCTTGGACTCCTTGTCAGGAAGGTTTGTCCACATCCCTGGCGTTGCGGCCGCTGCAAGCAGCTGTCGGTAACCAACCCCTCAGCAGACGGTGTTCAAAACCGACAAGGAACCGGTAGGGGACCGTGATACTTCCTGGCCATCCTGGCCAAGGCGCAGGGCAGGAAGCAGAGGCGCTGCCAAAGCTCCAGTGCCGGACCCACTATGGCCTCGGCCACGGAAAGGCCTCCGTCCGGAGAATCCCTCGGTCCAGAATCTCCGTGAGGGGATACCTGGCCCGCTTGGAAGCGGGTTCGAGCTCCATCCAGTGAGACTCCGAGATGAGAAGCAAGGAGCCCTAGGAAGAGACGACGGGCTATCGTCCATTGACTGACCTCCTGAAGACTCCAAGTCCAGTCGCTTGGAGAAAAGGAGAATCATCTTGGTTCGGAAGAGTCCTCGAAAACTGCCTCTGGCCTGAGCCACCCCTTCACCTGCCGAGGTCGGTCGGGAGTAGGGGTAACTGACCGATGGTGGAGCCTAGGCCGACCGAGAATCCATGGTCGGAGCCCCAATGGTGGCTGTGGAGGCGGAGGTTCCACCGGAATCGGTGGAGCAACTGGTTTTGGCCGAACAACCGCCTGGGTATAAGCTCCTCGGATAAGTCGAGGTTGTGTCGGCCGTCCGGTGACAGCCACTTAATGGCGGGAAGGCGAGGGCCGGCTTATTCCCGCCAGGAGGAGCTGTTGCAACATAAGGTCTCGTGCCGCACGAGCGTAATTACGCGAAGCCTCACCTCATCCGAGGAGGAGAGGACGAGCGGGCACGCCGGCCACCGCATGGTAAGCCGAGACCGAGACCGCCTATGACGGTGGGATCGGCTGGACCCATGAGGTCCGGAGACCGAGAGTCCCGGAATTTCCGAGGTCGGTGCGGGAGGTGTCGGCCGGAACCGGCACTCCCTTAGCTCGGATGGTCCATCCGAGGGTTCCGAACCGAGGCACAGGCGAGCCCACGGGATCCTCCAACTCCTCCGGGGAACCGGGGAGAGGGGAATCTCGGCTGCTAAAGGCGACAGCCCGTCCAATGGGTCGAGAAAAATCTCGACTTCATCGTGGGAGTCTCGGTCAACTGACCTGACGGGGACACCGTGAGGCCAGTGGCCGAAGCCGAGCGGTCGACTCAAGCCGACGGTCGACGGCCCGGGGAGAGGGACCTTTCCCGCTCCCAAGAGCGTCGACGGAGGGACTTACCCTGTCCTTCTTTTTGGACCGAGAATAAGGTCCAGCAGACGCAGGCCCTTCTCCTTTAGTGGAGAGGGACAGACAAAGCTCCTTAAAAGAAGCCGTGTAGGAAGAACCCAGAGAGAGCGGGATAAATGCCGCGGCCGAGGAAGATACGGCCCGCGCCGCCTCCTCTTCGAGGGCGACCATCCGCTCGAGCTGATCCGCCGAGCCCGCCGCCGGACACCGCCAACCGGGCCTCCTTGGACTTCACCGGAGGGAAACGCCTCTCGGGACGGCCCAGTTGCAATCGGGCAGCACGGTCTTCGAGGACGTAGGCCGAGAAAGATGAGCACAGGTCACAAGCCTCCGCGGTCGTGCTCAAGGCCTAACAATAGACACACGTGGAGTGTGGATCCGTCTGAGACATCTTCTGCCCGCATGGGCATCTCCGAAATCCGGGTCGATTTGTCCATCGCCTTGAGGATAGAAGACTGAAGTCTTTGCAAAATTTATTTTAAATCCGCAAACGGAGAAATAGGAACCAGTCTCAAACGCAGAGCGTTAAGGAGGGAACCTGAGCTTCCAAGCGGTAAGGAAGATCTGGCGTCATGGGGCGGAGCCGAGAGTTATACCACCCGGGTGGGTGGGAGGAGCAAGCTTGAAGACCTTCCGGCAAGATTTAAAGCGGCAAGGATACCTGCCAATGAGTGTGGATGAACAACATATCCATGTCCCTAGAAAGGTGGGTTCCCTGGAAAGTGGACACAGTCACCCTTCAGCGGGCCATGGGTGATAACCTGGATAGAAAAAGCCATGCCATCCGCCTAATGCAGATCGTTGTCCCCGCCAGCCTGGATGCCACTTCACTGGCGTCATATGATGCCCTTGCTTGGTGCCTCGCAAGCTACAGGCCCCATGCGGAGGGGGCAATGGCCTGCCTGGTCACCTAAGAATCAGGCAGAGATACTAGAATTTGTCCTAGTAAGGACCATAAGTGCCTGTTATAGGCAGCATTATGGGCCTGATAAGCTGAAATAGAGCGAGAGAGAGAGAGATGTGCCGAAGAGAACATTTTCCTCCCCCAAAGGTCAAACTCAGCAGAGTGTCTCAGGAGGTCTGTCATGTCTTTAGCGTCTATGCCCAGAAGGCGTATCCAGGAGCATCATGCCCGAAGGAGGGTCAGCTAAGGCCCCTAAAGACGTGCAATATCTGCGCTGGCAGTCCCTCTGTGATTGTGAGAGGGTTAAAGGACTTCTCCAGGCACGGTATGACGCCTCCCTGAAGGGGAGGGCCAGGTGGGAACCACCATGTTTGCTGCACTGAACTTACCTAAAAAGGCGTGCACTGTCCGCTCAGGATTGTGACCTCCTAATGAAGAAATATGGAGCTCGTCGACCAACCCTGAAAGGAATTGCTGATAACTGGAGAAGTCAGCATCCGGATGGAGAAATCCTCTCCCTCAAAAGAAGATGAGGACGTCGACGAGTCCAGTGAGTCAGACACTGGTTGCAAGGAATTGTGGAAGACCTCTTCGCCCATGGACCCAAAGAAAAAATTACTCACCTTAGTAATGTTTTTTCTTCTAATGGAGTCTTGCTATATTATGACAATTGCAGTTTGTCCCAGCCTTAGAACTGCTCCAGAGGTGAAAGAGTTAACTTCCATGCCAGGCATGGAACTTGGAGCGCGAGCTCCGTTAGAAAAGCTGTGTCTGGATAATTTCAAACTGAAACTGTCAGATCTTTACGAGCAAAACTCACTAAGTTTCTGTGTAGAAGCTGTAAACCTACACTAGCCAACTGACTACTTAAATATTAACACATTTTCCTGGTCCCAACACCAAGACTCAAGTCAGGGGACCAGAAAATAAGATAAAATAAAACACAACACCCAAACACCCCAAAAAGAAGGGGTGGAAAACACAAGATGGGCATCAATAAGTGCCAACACTGGACTGCCCACCCCATCCCTATAGTAGAAGTTATGAGAGAGGCAGGCTGGGGGGGAGGTAATAATATAGCAAGACTCCATTAGAAGAAACAACATTACTAAGGTGAGTAATTTTTTCTTCAAACATGAAGTCTTGCTATATTATGACAATTGCAGACTACACAGCAGTACCTCCATGGAGGAGGGACAGAACCTACTTAGGAAATAGGCTCTGAAGCACAGCTGTGCAAACTGAGCATCCTCCTGGCCTGAATGTCCAAGGAGTAATGCTTAGTGAAAGTATGTACTGTTTTCCAAGTAGCTGCTTGACATATCTCTAAGATAGGGATGTCCCTGGCCGCAGCCAGGGACGCAGCTGTACCTCTGGTAGAGTGAGCTCTCAGGCCTGAAGGGGGAACCTTACCCAGTTTTTGATAGCAAAATTGGAAACAAGATACAATCCACCTGGCAATGGATCTCTTGGTGGCAGGTTTCCCTTTCCCAACCTCACCATAAGTGAGAAAGAGTTGGAGGGAGTCATACCTGTGACCCTTGGTACGCTCTATGTAGTAACTTAGGGCCCTCTTAACATCTAAGCTGTGCAGCCTCCTCTCGCCAGAGGAGGAATGGTCAGTGAAGAACATTGGAAGAGAAATAGATTGATTAAGGTGGAAATCTGAAACCACCTTAGGCAAAAACGTCCTGTTAGTCCTGAGGACTACCTTATCCCTGTGAAAGGAAATAAAGTCAGTCTCCACTGACAAAGCTTGTAACTCACTTATGCGCCTGGCAGAAGTGATGGCTACTAGAAACACAGTTTTCCAAGTCAAGTACTTAAGCTCTGCCGAAGACAGAGGTTCAAAGGGGGTTGCATCAGCTGAGCAATGCAAACATTAAGATCCCAGGCAGGGGCAGGGGCAGGGTCCCTGAATGGTGGATTGGTATGAAGCAATCCCTTGAAAAACTTGGAAAATACAGGGTGAGCAGAAAGAGAAGAGGGCTTCCCTGCTGAAATAAAAGCAGAGACAGCTGCCAAATGCACTTTCAGGGTAGCTGGTCTCAGTCCCAAAGAATTAAGATGGATCATATAGTCCAAGACAGTGGGCAAATCAGTAGATTCTGGGGAAATATGCTTCCCAGAGCACCATATGGAAAACCTTTTCCATTTAGAGTTATAAGTAGCCCTAGTGGAAGGCTTCTCAGAAGCTAAAATTTCGAGAACACCTTGAGAAAGGCGTAGGTCAGCAAACTAATTCCTCAAAAGCCAGGCCTTGAGGTTGAGGGATTTGAGACTCGGATACCAAACTCTCCCCTGGGCACAGCTTAACAAATTGTGGTTCCTGGGGAGACACAGGGGAAGATGGAATGCTAAGGACAGAAGGAGTGGGTACCAGGGCTGTCTGGCCCAATCTGGAGCAATCAGAATCATCTTGCAGGGTTGAGATCTGATTTTGACTAGCACCTTGAACAGGAGAGGGAAGGGGGGGGAAGGCATAGAGAAACTTCCCTTCCCAATCGAGGAGGAAGGCATCCAGGGGGACTGAGCCCAACACTGGGGGCCTGCAACAAAAAGTGGAAGTTGATGATTGTCTGGGGCTGCAAAAAGATCTATCTGAGGGGTGCCCCACCTGGCAAAAACTATCCCAAGTACTAGGGGATCCAGTGACCATTCGTGATGGCCCTGGGAAATCCTGCTGAGAGCATCTGCCAGGACACTGTCCTTGCCTGGGAGGTGAACTGCTATGAGGGAAGTGTTCAGGGAATAAGCCAGAGACCACAACTTCATTGCCTCGGTGCACAAGGCCGAAGACCGAGTGCCCCTTGTTTGTTGATGTACCACATTGTAGTGGTGTTGTCTGTTCTGACTTGTACCACTTTGTTCTGAACAGATCGCAAAAACCTGAAGTGCTAGAAAAACAGCTCTGAGTTCCAACAGACTGATGTGGAGCAGAGATTCCTGAGGGGACCACAATCCTGGGGTGGAGAGGTCGCCATGTGAGCTCCCCCATCCCAAGAGGGACACATCTGTAGTAAAGGTCAAGGAGAGAGAGAGGATGAAAGGAACCCTTGTCTCAGATTGCTCTGATCCTGCCACCACTGAAGGGCCTGGATCAGTGTTAGTTACTGGGATCAACTTGGATAGGGATTCTTCTTTGAGACCAAAAGGCTCTCAAATGGAACTGAATGTCCCTCATCTGAAATCTTGCTCCTTGCACTACAGCTGTGGAAGCAGCCATGTGTCCCTAGGAGCTGTAGAAAATGCCTTGCTGGTCGAGAGACTTGCAGGGTGAAGGAGGAGGCCAGGGCCACCAGGGTCCTACCCCTCTAGGGAAGGAAGGCTCTGGCCTGCTTTGTGTCCACGCCTCGGCTATGAAGGTGAGTACCTGGACAGGTTCTAGAACTGACTTTGGAAGATTGAGAAGAAAGCCTAGAGAGGTAAGCAGCTGCTAGATGGTTCAAGACGGGTTGCATCAACTACGAGCAATGCAAACATTAAGATCCCAGGCAGGGGCAGGGCAGGGTCCCTGAATGGTGGATTGGTATGAAGCAATCCCTTGAAAAACTTGGAAAATACAGGGTGAGCAGAAAGAGAAGAGGGCTTCCCTGCTGAAATAAAAGCAGAGACAGCTGCCAAATGCACTTTCAGGGTAGCTGGTCTCAGTCCCAAAGAATTAAGATGGATCATATAGTCCAAGACAGTGGGCAAATCAGTAGATTCTGGGGAAATATGCTTCCCAGAGCACCATATAGAAAACCTTTTCCATTTAGAGTTATAAGTAGCCCTAGTGGAAGGCTTCCTAGAAGCTTTCAAAATTTCGAGAACACCTTGAGAAAGGCGTAGGTCAGCAAACTAATTCCTCAAAAGCCAGGCCTTGAGGTTGAGGGATTTGAGACTCGGATACCAAACTCTCCCCTGGGCACAGCTTAACAAATTGTGGTTCCTGGGGAGACACAGGGGAAGATGGAATGCTAAGGACAGAAGGAGGGGTACCAGGGCTGTCTGGCCCAATCTGGAGCAATCAGAATCATCTTGCAGGGTTGAGATCTGATTTTGACTAGCACCTTGAACAGGAGAGGGAAGGGGGGAAGGCATAGAGAAACTTCCCTTCCCAATCGAGGAGGAAGGCATCCAGGGGGACTGAGCCCAACACTGGGGGCCTGCAACAAAAAAGTGGAAGTTGATGATTGTCTGGGGCTGCAAAAAGATCTATCTGAGGGTGCCCCACCTGGCAAAAACTATCCTAAGTACTAGGGGATCCAGTGACCATTCGTGATGGCCCTGGGAAATCCTGCTGAGAGCATCTGCCAGGACACTGTCCTTGCCTGGGAGGTGAACTGCTATGAGGGAAGTGTTCAGGGAATAAGCCAGAGACCACAACTCATTGCCTCGTGCACAAGGTCAAGACCGAAGTGCCCCTTGTTTGTTGATGTACCACATTGTAGTGGTGTTGTCTGTTCTGACTTGTACCACTTTGTTCTGAACAGATGCAGAAAAAACCTGAAGTGCTAGAAAAACAGCTCTGAGTTCCAACAGACTGATGTGGAGCAGAGATTCCTGAGGGGACCACAATCCCTGGGTGGAGAGGTCGCCCATGTGAGCTCCCCATCCCAAGAGGGACACATCTGTAGTAAAGGTCAAGGAGTGAGAGAGAGGGATGAAAGGAACCCCTTGTCTCAGATTGCTCTGATCCTGCCACCACTGAAGGGCCTGGATCAGTGTTGAGTTACTGGGATCAACTTGGATAGGATCTCTCTTGAGACCAAAAGGCTCTCAAATGGAACTGAATGTCCCTCATCTGAAATCTTGCTCCTTGCACTACAGCTGTGGAAGCAGCCATGTGTCCTAGGAGCTGTAGAAAATGCCTTGCTGGTCGAGAGACTTGCAGGGTGAAGGGAGGAGGCCAGGGCCACCAGGGTCCTTACCCTTCTAGGGAAGGAAGGCTCTGGCCTGCTTTGTGTCCACGTCTGCGGCTATGAAGGTGAGTACCTGGACAGGTTCTAGAACTGACTTTGGAAGATTGAGAAGAAAGCCTAGAGAGGTAAGCAGCTGCTGGGTAACCTGCAGGTGTGATCTGACCTGGTCTGGAGACTGACCCACAATGAGCCAGTCTAGGTAGGGAAAGATGGCAATCTTTTGCCTTCTTAAATGAGCAACTGCTACCGCCAGGCATTTTGTGAATACCCTTGGGGCAGAGGTAAGGCCGAAGGGCATTGCTCTGAACTGCTAATGGCCTGAGGGCAGTTCAATCTGAGGTACTCGGTGGGAGCTTCTTGATAAGAACATGGAAGTAGGCATCCTTGAGGTCCAGGGAAGCTAGCCAGTCCCTGGCCTTAGGGAGGGTAAAATCATTCCCAGAGTCACCATTTTGAATTTTGGTTTTAAAGGTGCTTGTTCAGATATCTTAGGTCCAGGATGGGCCGCCATTCTCCTGTCTTTTGGGGTAAGGAAGTACCTGAGTACAGTCCTTGCCCTGGTGTAGGGGAGAAACCTTTCTACAGCTCTGAGAGCCAGGAGGGTTGAGACTTCTGTTTCCAAAGCAAGAGTCTCTAGAGGATTTGCAGGTGGAAAAGATCTGATTCTCATCTTTGGAAATTTTTGAAGCGGAGAATTAGACCCTGGCTACTACTTCAGGACCCACTTGTCTGATGTTAAAGACCCCAGTCCTGATTTGGCAGTAATTCAGCCTGCCCCTACAGGTAATGGAGAATCGGCCCTGGCATCCCATCAGGGTGCCTGTTTGGCAGGGGCTTTAGGCTGAGGGTGGGAGCAGGCCTGCTCGTGCCCGCTCTGCCTCTCCTCTGAAGAACCCCTCTGAGCGTAAGCTGAAGAGGAGGCCTGGGTTTGGTAAAAGGCCTGTGAAAAGGCCTGCCTCACCCCTGGGTTGCGCCTCTGAGGAGTGGCTTGCCTTTCCTTGGCTTGTGCACTCCTATAAGTGGTTCTATATTCATCCATTTTCTTCATATAATTCTCTGTCTGCTCCCCAAACAGAGAATTTCCCACCACAGGAAAATCCATAGCCTTAGCCTGGGTATCCTGTGACAGACTAGTACACCTGAGCCAAGCCAATCTACGAAAAGCCACAGATGTAGCCATGACTCTAGAGCAATAGTTCTCAGACTTTGTCACGGCGAGCCTCCCCAAATCCATGGAAAAGATTTTGAGCCTCCCCCAAAAACTGAAATAATCTTGGGCCTCCCCAAAGAAAAATAACATACTGTACTTTGGGCAGTACACCACAAATAAATTGAATGCCCTTTGAGTACTTAGCTCACTTTCAGTTCTTTGTGTTATATTGACATGGAACCTTTGAAAAAGAACTCATGTGCTCAAAGGTGTTATCTGAATAACAAATACATAAAATGAACAAATATTATTCTGCTTATTGTAAGTCACCCCCCAACAGGCCAGCCTACTTGCTCTGCTATTTTCATTCTTGAACCATTGTTACCCCTTGTTGCAGTGCCTCCATGGGTCAGACTACTTTCTCTGTTTCCTCACTATACAAAATAACCTTCCTACATACTTTGCCTCTCCCACTCCTTCCCTGCTCCTAAGCAACTTCTTGGGATTACGTTGTTCTTCCTGCTGTTGCTCTTAGCACATCCATGCTCAACCCTTATATTTGGGCTGTTCTGCCATCAGTCTACAAATTGATCAATTACCACCACTCATTATTAGTTTATGGTTCATATTTGTTTGCACTATTGTTCACTGTGTATTTCTTGATTGTTTTGCAGTTACCTTTTGAAATGTATTCACTCTCTACCCTTACCCAGGTACATCTGGAATGAGCCTTGGCTCATTCGCCTTCCCCTTATCACCTATTAGTAAATAAATACATAAAATTCACCTACTATTATCCTCTCAATTTGCTTCATCTCTTCACACAAAATATGTAAAACTCAAAATTTAAATACTGTACTTTTTCAGACTTGCTTGAGCCTCCCCTGGAACAGGTTGGGGCCTCCCCAGGGAGGCTGGCCTCACCACTTGAGAACCCCTGCTCTAGAGGATACATCATTAGAATCCACTGCAGCATGGAACTGCACCTTAGATGCCTCAATACCATCAGCAGCCACCTGTTCCAGCTCCTTGGCAAGCTAGGCCAGGGGCCTGTTTGGCTAAAGCCATGACAGTATCCCATCTAGATTTCTGGTATCTTGCAACATAAGCCATATAATTTGCCTGTCTGAGTCCCAAGAATGCTGCCATGTATTGTTTTTTAGCCATGGCATCAATCTTCCTGGAGTCCTTGTCAGGAGGCTGTGAAGCCAGGGGAATATTAGCCTTATCACAAACTGCAGCCTGAACTACCCCAACATGGCTGCACTGCTGTGAAAGAAATTCTGTATCAGGACCTGAAAAGGTGTATCTCCTGTCCATCTTTTTATCCACAGGAGGCACAGAATTAGGAGCTTTTAAAATTTTTATTGTTTGTTTCCTAAAGGATTTATGTAAAGGAATAGACAATCTCCTGGACTCTGGGATATCCAATCATCTCCACAAAGTCAGGCTCCTCTTGCTCATCCACAGCTTCCTCCAAAGGGAGCTGGAGGGTTTCAGCAACTTTTTTATAAAACAGAAAATGAGAAGGGGACTCAGAAAGCCTGGGGAGACTCTCCTAAAGGTCTGTCTGGGGAGATGTCCGGTTCAATGGGCACATCCAGACTTTCAAAATCACATTCACACTGTTCATAATCATCCTCCCCCTCCTCTGGTTCATAAAACTCCTCTATATCATATTCTTGAACCAGTGGAATCGGCCGAACCGACCTTTTGCCAGATAGTGGCGGTTCGGACGGAACCGGGGAAAGCGACTGGACAATTTGGATCGCTTTGGCTAGCTCTGCAGCGCTTAGACAAGGAATTTTTGACTCCACACCTGCTGATTTTCTAGTTCTCTTTGCTGGAACTGGCTCCTCTAGTCAGCTTTCATTGCCAGGAAGTCTCACCCTGGTCAGAGGGCACTCCCCTCCAGTTGATTGCTTTGGCCGAACCAGAGGGCTGGCCATCGGTCAGCGGACTTTTGGCCTCCGTTCCCTGAGCCTACCAACTCTCTTATCTAGGGTAGCTGCAGGGAAATTCTTGCAAATCTGGCAGTCTGCATTGAGGTGGTCAAACCCCAGACAATAAAACACATGTGGTGTGTGGGTCAGCCTTGGCAAAGGCTTCCCCACAGACACTACAGTGTTGAAACCCAGTGGGCCCGGTTTTTCTTTTGGGTTTCTCAGACATAATGCCAGCCTAACCAAAAATGTGCCCTTTTCCGCAAATGCCAGGTAGAAGACACCCTTTATCGGTTCCCAACCGTGTCACGGGTCGTGGAAAAAACGTAATGAACCGCTTTTTAGAACCGATAAGAACCGGAACCGCGACTCTAAATAGCTTTAAATGATTTTAGAAAAGTTTTAAAATAACCTGATCGGTTCAAACCGAACCGATAAACATTTACAAGTTCCACACAGAAATAAACCTGTCTATTACTTACAATACCACAGACAGAGCTTGAACCGATTGGTTTAGTGTTAAAATAATTATAATCACGTTGAATTTAACAGAGAAAACACTTTTAAACCGAGAAATGAACCGAGCAGTAGGAGGAATCTCCGGAGCGACTGTTCAGTGAGGCGGAGTAAAGAATCTGACAGTTTCAGTTTGTAATTATCCAGACAGAGCTTTTCTAACCGAGCTCGCACTCCAAGTTCCATGCCAGTCATGGAAGTTAACTCTTTCACCTCCGGAGCAGTTCTAAGGCTGGGACAAACTGCAATTGTCATAATATAGCAAGACTTCATGTTGTTTGAAATAGGCAGGCAATAGCACAGCCATGGACCTGAATTCTTCCCAGGTCAGGAGTCCTGTAGGACCTAAATGGCCTGGGAGAGAGGGAGGGGCTGGCAGAGGTAACTGAACTAAACACCTCTGAGGAGGGGCGCAACCTGGGAGATCGAACAGGAGACCTCAAAACTGGAGAAGATCTGCTGGCTGAAGCAGTCAAAGGCCGTTCAACCGGACTGGAACGGTCAGGACTGAGCCCTAAAAGAGAATCCCCCTGTGAGGCGACTGGGACAACATGAGCCCAGAATGGTGGCCACTAGCCTCTAAAGATGAGATTTCTCCCGGGGAGACTTTAGGGGAAAAGACAGGACCAGGGCTGCAAAGGAGGGACACTGCACCAGATTCTGTCTCTTCAACCCCTCAGACTCAAAGGGACCTCCTCCTCAGAGTCAACCTATGCAGCTCAATCACAGTAGCAGACTCCAGAGAGACAGCCGCCATGAGAGCACCCTCCCCTGCCCTAATCGACCCAGAAATGGGCCCATCCTGAGCACTCACAGCAGGGGGTACACCTCTTACAAAAAGAGAACCACCGGCTCTGGAATGTCCTCCGGTGTCACTTCCAGCACCGGAAGACTGGTCGGGACCACAGACACCAGTTCCGGTACTAACTTCCAAGTCCAAAGAGGGAGGTTGAACCGGAGTCATCGTGCTGGGCAAAGAGGAGTCAGAGGACTCAAAAGAATCCAGGAGCTAGTCTGAGCCCGCTTCCAAATAGTCATCCTCACCCGAGATGGCACAGACCCAGAACACCCCACGAACTTCTCCGCTTCATAGAAGCAGACTGACGGCAGATAAGGACTGCTTAGCCCACCTAGTCTGCCCATTTCCCTACCTAGAGGATAAGCCACAGATCCTATTTAACTAACAGCCTATTTCTTCCTACCCACCAACAAAAATTGCCTTATGTCTGTCCCATGCATTCTTGAATTCTCCCACAGTTTTAGACCCCACAGCCTCCCCAGGAAGGCTGTTCCATGCGTCCATCACCCTCTCTGTGAAAAAATACTTCCTCACACTGCCCCTGAGCCGTCCCCCCTCTATCTTCAAACTGTGTCCCCTTGTTCTTGCATATCTTATTTTCTGAAAGATGCTACCCTCTTGGACTTTGTTGATTCCACTTACGTACTTAAAAGTTTCTATCATGCCCCCCCCTTTCCTCAAGGGTTTACATATTAAGCTCCTTTAGCCTCTCCTCGTATGGCTTCTCTTGCAGACCCTGCACCATTCTAGTTGTCCTCCTCTGAACTGCCTCCATCCTATCTATGTCCTTGCAGAGATGGGGTCTCAGAACTGGACGTAGTACTCCAGATGGGGTCCTCACCAACTGTCTGTACAGGGGATAACTTTCTGTTTTCTGCTGGTGATGCCTCTCCCTATATATCCAGTATCCCTCAGCCCTCTCTACCGCCTTCTCACATTGCTTGCCAAGCTTAAGGTCATCTGATATGATTACCCCCAGGTCCCTTTCCATTTTTGTTGTTGTTGTTACTACCTCCCCCTCCATTGTGTAATCTTCCCCTGGGTTTTTGTTTCCCAGGTGCATTACTTGGCATTTCTTTGCACTGAAACCAAGCTGCCATACTTCTGACCATTCCTCCAACCTTGCCAAGTCCCTTCTCATCCTTTCTACGCCTCCTTGTGTATCAACCCTGTCGCAGATCTTTGTGCCATCTGCAAAGAGGCATACTTTTCCTTCCAGTCCCTCTGCAATGTCACTTATAAAGACATTAAAAAAGACTGGACCCAGTACTGAACCCTGCAGTACCCCACTAGTAACCCCTCTTTCTTCAGAGTGGACTCCATTTACAATTACCTTCTGTGTTCTGTTGTTCAGTCAATGCTTTGGCACCACGAGGCGGCCCTGTACTGCCATGATCTATGGTACTGCACGCGGCACCAGGATACGACTCCGCACCACCCTAAGAAACTGCAGACAGGCAAAGATGAGGAAAATGTCAGGCCCAAAGACCCTAGGCTGCGTCACTGGGTGAGCCATCGCCTCGAGAAGGTGAGTCCCAGGACAGTGCTTCCCACCCGAATCCCAGAGGAATCAGACTGGGCCTCCTGCACCGTAAACACAGGTTACTCACCTGTAACAGGAGTTCTAGGAGTGGTATATGTTGTTCATCCACACTTACTGGCAGGTTCCTTGCCGCTTTAAATCTTGCCAGAAGGTCTTCAAGTTGGCTCCTCTCACCCACCCGGGTGGTAAAACTCTCGGCTCCGCCCCATGATGCCAGATCTAGCCCGCTGGAAGCCAGGTTGTGCATTGAAGCCAGGGAGGCCGGGTGGGTTGTGTGGATGAACAACATATACCATTCCTAGAACTCCTGTTACAGGTGAGTAACCTGTATGTCTAGGGACATGGATATGTTGTTCATCCACACTGTCTGGCAGACTCCTAGCAGTTCTCCAGGAGGAGGAAGACAAGCTGCACACCCCATACTTAGGGAATAATGACTGGAGAACCAAGGTCCCAAAACCAGCATCCCGGCGTGACTCAAGGTCGACGTGGTAATGGGTAATGAAGGTGTGTGCGGACTTCCAGGTAGTAGCCCTTCAGATTTCCTGGATAGGGACTTCCCTGGAAGCAGCGATATGGCGTGTAGAATGAGCTCTTATCCCTCTGTGAGGCTCCATGCACGCCATCCTATGGCAGAGATCTATGCAGGAGGTGACCCACCTGCCTATCATCCGCTTGGCTGCAGGTCTGCCACGTGCGGCTTCAGCGTAGGTGACAAACAGCTGGCGAACCTCTCCCCGAACTTCAGCCATCCGCTCGTTTTAATAAGCGAGCGCTCTTCTAGGGTCCAGAGTATGGAGCCTATATTTGGCCTCGGAGGTGTGATTGGGGTAGAACACCAGCAGAGTCAACACCTGGTTAGGGTGAAACTCCGACACCACCTTCGGAAGGAATTTCGGTTGGGGGCGCAGGACAACCTTGTCCCTGTGGAAGACCAGATAAGGAGACTCGATGGAAAGTGCCTGGAGATCTCCCATCCTTCTGGTTGACATGATAGCCACCAAGAAAGCGGTCTTCCACGACAGGTGAGAGATGTCACACCTGTGCATCGGTTCGAATGGCTTGCCCATGAGCTTAGCCAATACTAGCAGTAGATCCCAAGGAGGTGGAGGTTCTCGCACCAGATGGGATATGTGATCAAGGCCTTGGAAAAAGCGCCCGACCACCTTCTCCTGCGCCACCGACTGCTTCCTGGCCCGCGCCTCGTAAGCAGAGATGGCTGCCAGGTGCACCTTAAGGGTCGTCGACCGAAGCCCTAGCTGAGAAAGGGACCACAGGTAGTCCAGAATGCTTGCCAAGGAACAGGAGGAAGGGTCCAGGCCCTTGCCCTGACACCAAATGGAGAATCTCTTCCATTTAAAGGCATAGCATTTCCTGGTCGACTCCTTACGGGAAGTCTCAACAATGTTGAGGATCTAGTCAGAAAGACCCAAGGCCTGGAGCTCTAGCCGCTCAGGAACCAGGCCGTCAGGTGCAGGGATTGAAGGTCCAGATGGAATACCTTCCCGACTGACAGAGCAGGTCTAGGCTGGCTGGGAACTGCCTCAGGAGCCTGGAGCTGAGGCTGAAGAGATCTAGATGTCAGAACTGACGGCACCAGTCTGGGGCTACCAGAATCACCTGCGCCTTGTCCCTCCTCGCCTTGAGAAGCACCTTGTGGATCAAGAGAAATGGGGGAAAGGCGCAGAAGAGGCCCAGGGTCCATGGCCTCGAGAAGGCATCCCCCTGCAGCGAGCCCTGCTGAGGGAGGCAGGCATGAAACAGCCTCAGCTTCGCATTCTCCGTGGGGGCAAACAGGACCACCTGAGGCATGCTCCAGTGGGAGAACAGATCTTGTACTACCTCCAGCAGGAAAGACCACTCGTGGGACGCAGCTCCTATCCGGCTTAGGGTATCGGCCAGAATGTAGGAGGCTCCTGCCACATGGATGGCAAGGAGATCCGCCTCCAGGCTGTGCATGAGGGACCAAATGCAGAGAGCTTCCCTGCACAGGGGCATGGAGCACGTCCCGCCCTAGTGGTTTAGGCAGTACATGGTCGTGGTATTGTCCGTCTGGATCTGGACCACTTGACCCCGGACAAACGGAGCGAAGGCGGCGAGGGCTAGATGAACCGCTCGAAGCTACAACAGGTTGATGTGGCATCGGGACTTCCAAGGGGACCAGAGGCCGTGCGCTCTGTGCTCCACCAGATGGGCACCCCAACCCAGAGAGGCATCGGTCGATAAGAGAGACTGTTGGCTCAGAGCGGACAAACGGGATGCCCTCCTGCAGATGAGCTGGAACGATCCACCACTGGAGAGCATTCCACATCTCCTGGGTCACTGTCACTGGCTGATCCAAAGGACCAGAGTGCTGTGACCATTTGGCTGGCCAGTCCCCATTGTAGGGGATGCATGTGCCAATGGGCCCAATGGACCATGCTGGTGCAGGCCGTCATGAGGCCCAGGAGGTGCAGAAAGTCCCGGGCAGGGCGCAATTGCCCAACCTGAAATGACTGGGCAAAGGAGGAAAGAACCTCGGCCCTGTCCGCCGGGAGCCGTGCTCTGGCTCGCAGAGTCTCGAGCTCTGCCCAGATGAATTAAATCCCCAGTTTTGGCACGAGTTCCGACTTGGCCTCATTGATAAGGAGGCCAACTTGAGAGCAAACCTGGAGGGCCAGATCCCTGGACCGTTCCACCTCCATTCTGGAGGAGGCCCGCAATCAGCCAGTCGTCCAGGTAGGGGTACACCCGGAGCCTTTGGCACTGCAGGAATGCTGTCACCACTGCCATGCATTTGGTGAAGACCCTGGGAGCTAGAGAAAGGCCAAAGGCCATGGCCCGGAACTCGAAGAGGGACCACTCTGCTCTGAAGCGGAGGAATCGCTGGTGGGATGGACGGATTGGGATGTGAAAGAACGCGTCCTGGAAGTCCAGAGAACAGAACCACAAGCCTCGTTCCAAGGATGGAATGATCTGAGCCAGAGTGACCATCCTGAAGGTTCGAGACCTTAGGAACCTGTTCAGGTCGTGCAGGTCTAGAATGGGGCGCCAGCCCCCCCCCGTTTCGGGACCAGGAAGTACTTGGACACAAACCCTGGGTCTGGTGGAGGATCCACCACCTTCCTGATCACCTCCTTTTCGAGAAGCAGGGTAATGTCGGCTCGACGGGCAGACAGAGGCTGCGGACCCCATAACCCCCCCCCGGGCGACGGCTCAGAAGGGCGGGGCCTGCTCGAACTCCAGAGGCAGACCCTTTCCTACCACCTCCAACACCCAACGGTCCGTGGTGATAGCAGACCAGGCGGAAAAAAAATGGCGGAGCCGTCCCCCCAATGGGGGGAAACCAGGGGGAAGTGACGAGGTTGGGGGTGGCACCCCTCAAACAGTCACTGGGCAGGCTTGGAGGAAGGACCGACCGAGGGACCTCCTGGGCCTTTTCCTCCCGGCTTCCTGTTAGAGGAAGCTGCAGGCTTGGTTTTGGGGTGCCAAGTGCAAGCCTGCTGACCTGGATGCTGGTGTTGCTGGGCCGGACGTGCCACAAGAGCAGAAGGGCAAAAGGACTCATGTTGCTGTCAACGGCCTTTGTCCTTCTGAGCAGACGTGACCGAGCCCAAGGTGGCATTGGACTGATTCTCTGGAGGTGGCCTTCCACTCCAGGGCCGAACAGGTCAGTCCCCAAGAAGGGGATGTCTGCCAATTTGTGCTGGGTATCCGCCCTAAAGGTGGATATCCTCAGCCAGGCTCTGCGGTGCATGGCCACTGCGGCCACTACTGACTGGGCACAGGAGTCTCCAATATCAAGAGCTGTTTGGAGCTGCTGTTTCGCCACTGCCCTTCCCTGATCCCGCACCTGCCTGACCGTAGTCTGCAGATCAGCCAGGAGATGAGGGATCACCTCATCCAGGGAGCCCATGAGGGTGTGGGAGAAGTGCGCCATCAGTACGGCCGAACTGGCCTGACAGAGGCCGAGGGAGGACCCAGCGTATACTTTGCGCCCGGCACAGTCCAGCTTTTTGGACTCTGTCGGGGGGGCTTGTCCGCATTCCTAGCGTTCCCGGAACGCCGGAAAACGCTGTCGGGGACCAACCCCTCTGCAGAGGGGTGTTCCGAGAAACAAGACAAAGAGGCGGTAAGGACCACATACTTCCTGGCCGAAGGGGCAGGACAGGAAGCTGGCCGCTACCACAGCTCCAAGGCTGGGCCAACAGTGACTTCCGCCACTGGAAAGGCCTCCGTGGGAGAATCCCCTCAGTCCAGTATCTCAGTGAGGGGATACTTGGCCCGCTTGGATATGGGCTCGAGTTGCATCCTGGTGGACTCCGAGATGAGCCAAAACAGACCCATGAACGATGATGGGCTCTCGTCCATCGACTGCCCCCTGGAGGACTCCAGGTCAAGAGGCCTGGAAAACAGGAAGGAGTCATTGTCAGACTCCGAGGAGTCTGCGAAAAGCTGCCTAGGGCCTGAGCCACCCTCCACCTGCTGAGGACAGTCGGGAGTGAGGTTGATCCGACAACCGGTGGGGCAGCCCCTGACCCGGCCGAGAATCCTTGGTCAGAGCACCCGATTTCGTTTGTGGAGGCGGAGGTTCCACCACAATCGGTGGGGCAGCTGGTTTCGGCCGAACAACCGGCCCAGGCTTGGGCACCTCGACCACCACAAGGGGTTGTTTCAGCCTTTCGGGTGACAGCCACTTAATGGCCGGAGAAGGCGATGGCGTCGGCTTGTTCCCGAACAGAAGGAGCTGCTGCCACATTAAGTCCTCGTAGCATTGACGCAATTTGCGCCGAAGCCTCTCTTTTTCTGAGGAGGAAGACAAGGACGAGCAGCACTGCCGCTTTACTCGGTGCCGAGGCAGAGACCGCCGGTGTCGGCGGGATCAGCTGGACCAAGACAAGGTCAGATACCGTCGGTGCTTCCAAGGGTGGGTCTGGGAGGGAGCGGGGGGAACCCACTCCTCCCTCGGCTCGGGAGCCTTGACCGGGGACTCCGGGACAGGAAAGTCCTCGGTTTCCACCGAGGGAACCGGTGATGAAGGGTTGTTGGGTTCAGTCGACAGCCCGTCCGACGGGTCAAGAAAAATCTCAACCGCGTTGATGGGTGTCTCGGCCAGCTGACCTGACAGGGACACCGTGAAGCCAGCGGCCTTAGCCACAACCTCGACCGAAGTAGAGTGTTGACTGTCCGGGGAAGGGGACCTCTCCCACTCCCATGAACGCCGACGTGGGACTTACCCTTCGAGTCCTCCTTTTCTGACCGAGAAGAGTGTCCTGATGGCCCCTCACCCTTCGTGGAGAGGGACTGACAAAGCTCCTTAAAAGAAGCTGTGTAGAAGGATCCCAAAGGGAGCAGGATAAATGCCGCGACCGAAGAAGATGCAGCCTGGGCCGCTTCCTCCTTGACGGCGATCATCTGCTCGAGTTGCTCAGCCAAGCCAGACGTCACGGAAACCACCCAACGGGCCTCCTTGGACTTCACCGATGAATAAAGTTTCTCAGGGCGCCCAAGTTGGAGCCAAGCAGCACAGTCTTAGAGGACGTTAGCCGAAAAAGACCTGCACAATTCGCAGGCCTGCGGGTCATGGTCAAGCCCGAGGCAGTAGACGCATGTGGAGTGCGGATCGGTCCTGGACATCATCTGCCTGCATGGGCACTGCCGAAAACCAGGAGTCTATTTGTCCATCGCAGCCATGAAGGAAGAAGTAGACCCAAGTCTAGAAAACTTTAAAATTATTTTCGGGTGAACCGAAGAGTTTGGATCCAGTCTAGACGCACAGTGCTAAGGAGGGAACCTGAGCTTCCAAGCGGTAAGGAAGATCTGGCGTCATGGGGCACAGCCGAGAGTTTTACCACCCGGGTGGGTGAGAAGAGCCAGCCTGAAGACCTTCTGGTAAGATTTAAAGCGGCAAGGAACCTGCCAGACAGTGTGGATGAACAACATATCCATGTCCCTAGAATAGGAGTTTCCGCCAATGTGAAGCATGAACAGGCGGAAACTCCCTCCTCCGTGGGCTATACACAATTGGGAGGGGACCTGGAGGAAAGTCAAGAGACCTGCACTTGGCGTCCCTGTCCACCGAAAGTCGGTGGCACACATCTGACTTTAAACAAACGCATATCCAAAACTCGACGGTCCATGGAAAAACAGGCATAGCAAAGACCATATCGTGGTTTGAGCCCAAGCAGGTCAAGCACTGGTCATGTTGGTACGAGATGGAAAAAAGCTGGTTGCAGGGACACCGCCGCATAGGAGGCCGGCCCACCTTGGAAAGTTTCTTCTTGTCCCCCTAACAAGACATGACTGGACTGAAAATAACAGACAAAAATATTACTCAATGTCGTCGAAAAATAAAAAGGAAATGTCTTACCAGTCCATGGCGCCGAGAAACGCAACTGTACAAAACAAGGATGATCCGATGGACTAGGCCGCTGATGCAGAAAATTTGCTCCACACGAGGTCGTGTTTACTTGACGACGGGAATAGTAGAACTGGGACTGAAGGAGTCAATGTCAGTTACTGGCCAACTCGCGAGCGGCACGCAATGCACCAGTCTCAAGGGCGGCGCCGTCTCAATGTCTGCACCTCCTCCTTACTAATTAAAAAAAAAAAAAAACACACTCCTGCAGGGTCCTGTTCCTCCGGCCAGAAGCCCACCAGTGAGAATGGTGACAACTGACACAGATAAGATCTTGCGTTCCCCTGAAGTGGAATGGTCAGTGAAAAAGACCGTCAAGGTGATAGACTGATTTAGATGAAAATCAGATACCACTTTTGGAATAAACTTACTGTTTGTCCTTGTCTCTGTGGCAAGAGATGCAATTCAGCTCTGTACACAGAGCCTGTAACTCACTGATCCTTCTGACAAAGGTGATGGCTATTAAGAACAGTTTCCCATGTGACGTACTTCAGCTCTGCTAAAGACATGGGTTTAAAGGGTGGCTGCATCAGTTGTCCAATACAGATGTTCAGATCCCCTGCAGGAGTGGGCTCCTGTGTGGAGGGTGCAAGTGCAAAAGTTCCTTAAAAAATGTTCTGAACATCTGATTTGAAGCTAGAGAAGATTTATTACCAGCTGAAGATAAGCCGAGACAGCTGCTAGATGCACCTTTAGGGTAGAGGGCTTGAGGCAAAGGGAATGAAGGTACACCAGGTAGTTCAGTACTACTGAAAAGCTGGCTTGAGTACTGACCACCTCCTACTGCTGGCACCAGAGTGAAAATCTCTTCCATTTTGAAGAGTAGGTTTGTTTTGTGGAAGATTTTCTGGATCCCCTTAGCACCTGAAGAACCCTCTCTGACAACCGAAGGTCAGCATATTCTATGTCTTCATAAGCTAGGCCTCAAGTCTGAGAGACTGCAGGTTGGAGTAAAGGATTCTGCCCTGTGAGGATGTTAGGAGGTTGTGCCTCCTGGGTAGGGATACTGGTCTGCTCACTGACAGTAGCAGAAGCAGGAAGTACCACGGCTGTCTGGCCCAGTCTGGGGCTATGAGGATCATGGCTGCTAGCTGTGTTCTGACTTTGTTTAGAACTCAGAGAAGTACAAGGAAGGGGGAAATGCACACAGGAACTTCCCCCTCCAGTCCATCAGTAGTGCATCCATTGGCACTGTTGCTACTGCAGGAGGCCTGCAACAGAACCGTGGTAATTGGTGACTGGCGCTGCAAACAGGTCCACCTCAGGGGTGCCCCACCTTCTGAACACTATTTGGAGAACCTGTCTGTTCAGTATTCATTCGTGGTGGTTCTGCTCAGGACATCTGCTAGAACATTGTCCTTCCCTGGCAGATACACAACTGTTAGCCCCACCCTAGGGGAGGCGCATCTGTGGTCAATACTACTGAGGGAAGCTGTTGTAGGAAAGGTACACCTTACCTTAGGTTCTCTCTTTCCTGCCACCACTGAAGCGCTAAGAGCAAAGATTTGGTGACTGGTACCAGTTTGGACTAACAATCCCTTTTTTGTGACCAATAAGACCTGAGGTAGAACTGAAGGTTTCTCATTTGGAACCTGGTTCCTGAAATTGTTGCTGTTGTGGATGCCATGCTGGCCTGGGACTGAACTATTGGAAGGAGCTGGCCAGCCGAATTAGCGTTTCCATGCTTCCTTGGGGAACAAAGGCCTTTCTTGCCACCGTGTCTAGTTCTGCCCCTATGAAGTCCAGTAGCTGGACTGGGGTCAACACTGACTTTTTGAGGTTCAGGAGGAACCCCAGGGACTGTAGGACCCTTTGAACCAAGGTTAGGGAGCTTGAAACCTGCTAAGGAGACCAGATAGGGGAAGACTAACACACTGCTTCTGAGGTGTGCCACTACGACTGCCAGGGACTCTGTAAACACTCTTGGTGCTGAGGAAAGGCCGAAAGGCACTGCTCTGAACTGGTAGTGGCCTGATGTAAGCCTGAACCTGAGGAATTTACGGTGTGATGGTCTAATGGGAATATGGAAATAGGCATATTTCAGATCTATTGAGGCTAGCCAGTCCCCTTGTCTGAGTGTGGGTAGGATGACTGACAAGAGTGACCATCTTGAATTTTGTTTTTGTCAAGTATTTGCTTAGTTGTCAGATTCACAATAGGTCGCCACTCCCTTGTTTTCTTTACTGTGAGGAAGTACTTTGAGTAGAATCCCTTTCCCCTTTGAAGTAGGGGGTACAGGTTCTACTGTCTTGTGCTACAACAGCTTTCTTACCTCCTCCTCCTCCAACAGTTGGGCTTCTGATGGAGAGAGAGAACTGAAGGCTCTTGTCTTCAGCTTGGGCAAAGATTTGAAACTGAGGAGAAGGCCTTGGCCCACTACCTCCAGCACCCACTTGTCTGTAGTTACTGACTGCCAGACCTGGAGGTAGTGGGCGAGCCAGCTCCCTACTGGGAGAGGGGAGGCAACCCTGACAGACTTTTCAGGGGGTCTGCTTCACTTGAGGGATTGGTTGAGGACTGGGTCCAGCTCTACTAGTACCCCTTCTACCCCTGCCTCTGAAATAGCCCCTCTGGGGCTGACAGGCCAGAAGGTCTTGAGTTTAGAAGGCAGGCCTATAGTGGGGCCTTGCTCTTCCTCCTCTGTTCTGCTGTTTCTGTGAGGTAGCTGCTTTCTCTTTGGCAGCTGCACTTCTATAGGCAATCCTGTATTCATCTATCTTCTTCATATAGGCCTCGGTCTGCTGGCCAAAGAGGGCTGAAGGGTCGAAGGGGAAATCCAGAGATTTTGTTTGTGTGTCCAGAGAGACTGGCAGTCCTAAGCCATGCAAATTTCTTCAGGAATACAGAAGTAGCCATGAACCTAGCTGCAGTATCACTGGCATCCACAGCCATTCTGAATTGGAATTTGGATACTTCAATGCCCCTTTCGGCAGCTTCTGCTAGGTCAGATGCCATTGGTGCTGGACAGGACTTAGAAATCTCTGCTACTGTGCTCCATAAGCTCTTTAGGAACCTGGCTAAATAAGCCATGTAGGTAGCCTGTCTAATGGCCAGAGAAGAACCTAGATAAATCTTTCTGGCCATTGAGTCCATCTTTCTGGAATCTTTATCAGGAGGTTGGGATGCCAGGGGTATACCAGCCTTATCACAGACAGCAGCCTGTACCACCCCTTCATGGCTAGGGTGCCCAAATAGGAATTCTGCACCAAGCTTGGTCACCCAATACTTTGTGTCTACTGGAGAATTGGAAGTTGGCGTCTAAAATTTTTAGCAAGTGTTTGAGAGATTTATGGCTGGGGAACAAAAGCTTCTTAGCTGGAGCCACATTCATCATCTCTTCATAGCCGGTCTTTTCTTCCTCCTCCTCGGCTGCTTCTTGAGTGGGGAGGTTCAAGGTTTGAGCAACCTGCTGCATAAAAGCCAACAGGGTACTGAAGTCCTCTGATCCCTTATCAGGGGAGTCAGGATGCTGGGGATCAGGGGAAACGACTGGCTCCAGAGACTCCCCTAGGTCCTCATCCACATCAAAATCATCGTCCCAAAAACCCTCAGCTTTAAAATCATGGGGACCAGGAACCGGGGAAGAACCTGGGGGCAGAACTGCAAACTCTGAACAGAGAACCTCAGAACTGAACCGGTAGGAGACTGAAGGGATTGAATGATCTGGACTGCATTAGCAATCTCCCCTGCGGTCGGAACCGCTGGGCTCAACGGTTATGGTTCTTTAGGATCATGTTTCTCCTTTCTTTTTCTTGCCCGAGGTTGCCGGTTCAGTGGCCTGTTCAGCGGTATGTTTTTTTCCCTGCAAACCGGGGTGGGTCAGAAGTTGGTCAACTGGGTGGCAAACTGGTTGACTGGCAGAAAACAGAGAGTGGTGGTAAATGGTATACAGTCAGAAGAGATGCAAGTCACAAGTGGGATACCTCAGGGATCAGTCCTGGGGCCAGTCCTATTCAACATCTTCATTAGTGACCTCGCAGATGGACTAGAGGGTAAGGCTTGTCTGTTTGCAGATGACACAAGATCTGCAACAGAGTAGATGATCCAGATGGGGTGGGCAGAATAAGAAGAGATCTGGATAAACTAGCAGAATGGTCAGAAGAGTGGCAACTGTTATTTAATGCAAAGAAGTGCAAAATCATGCACATAGGGAAGAGAAACCCTGAAGCCACTTATAGGCTGGGAGGAGTTGCTAGGCAGTCACAAAGGAAGAAAGAGACTTGGGCATCATCATCACTGATGACCTAAAATCATCCAAGCAGACCTCTAAAGCAGTAGGT
The DNA here is from genome assembly GCA_016271365.2 of Neoceratodus forsteri. NCBI lineage: Eukaryota > Metazoa > Chordata > Ceratodontiformes > Ceratodontidae > Neoceratodus > Neoceratodus forsteri. The sequence continues at coordinate 273,203,230 of JADMNL010000027.1, forward strand.
AAGGCTAGGGGTGTTAGGGTGTATTAGTAGGGTATCACAAGTCGTAAGAGGGAGGTAATAATCCCTCTGTACAAGACATTGGTTAGGCTCCCATCTGGAGTACTGCGCAGTATTGGAGGCCACACCTTCACAAGGACATTAACCAAATTGAGGCAGTCCAGAGAAGGGCAACCAAATGGTGCAGGGACTGCATCAGAAGACATATGAGGACAGATTAACGGAGCTCAATATGTATACCCTTGAGCAAAGGAGGGAGAGAGGTGATATGATCGAGACATTTAAACACCTTAAGGGCATAAACAAGGTGAAAGAGTCTAACATGTTTAAATATAAGAAAAATAGCAGGACAAGAGGACACAGCATGAGATTAGAGGAGGCGATTAAGGAGGAATGTGAGGAAATTCTTTTTCACAGAAAGGGTGGTAGATGCATGGAATGGCTTACCACAAGAAGTGGTGGCTATGAATACAGTGCAGGGCTTCAAACAGGCATGGGATAGGCATAAGGGAGCAATACAAATGACTACGAATAGATAGGTCACTGACAGAGCAAAGGCCGATGGCACATTTATAAGGTAGAAAAAGAAATGGGCAGACTGGATGGGCCTTGCGGTCCTTATCTGCCGTCAACTTCTATGTTTCTATGTTTCTATGTTACCGGAACCCTGTTCAGAGGGTGTTTCTTCTGGTTCGTCAGTAACTTTTGAGGCAGAAGATTCATCCGTAACCGGGTCAGCAGTTGTTTCGGACATCTTTTCCTTCAGTCAGTTCAAGCGCCTATCCAGTTTCAACAGAGGAACATTTTGACACATCTCAATCTGTCTAAGTGGTCAAACCCAAGACAGAACACACACATCAGATGGGGATCAGCCATAGCAAAAGTTTCCCCGTACACACTACAGTGTTGGAAACCTGTTGAACCAGTTCTTTTCTTACGAGTCAGGAGACCTAGCCAACAGAAAATTTGCTGCACCCCTTTCAAATAAAGCTTTTTTTTTTTTGTTTAGGTCGGTTTAATGACCAAAAAACAAACTGAGGTTTAGCCTGGTAGCATTCCCACAGAAAAACAGAAAATGTATACAAATTACCTTAGCAAAAGGAAGAAAGAAAAATCTTGGTTCCCAACCGGCAAACTGGACAGAAACAGAGAACTTTTTTTTTTTTTATTTATTTAGTTGTTTAACCAGGAATAGCACACTAAGCTAAAAGCTTTTTTACAGGTGCAACCTGGGAGCACAGGAAGTTAAGTGACTTGCTCAGGGTCACACAGTATGCAAGTGGAAGCTGTGGGATTCAAACCCTGGTCTGGTCTGCTGGATGTCACCAGATTTGCAGCTCAGCCTCAAACCACTGTGCTATACTGCCTCTTACCAAATAGCTGCTAATCTAAACTAGTCTACCTGTAAACCAGAGACCGCAGTTTAAAGACAAATAACTTTGAAAAAAAAAAAAAAGAAAATAAAACTATCTTGAGTAAAAGATGCAGAGGATTCTTTGAGGCATCTAACTAGTCAAGCAGAGTGAAGAATCAGACGGATGTTCTGACTAGAAGGTTGTTTACCACAGACAGTGGTGTGAAAACAGAGCTTGAGCCTAGCATTCTATCATTTGCATAGGTTATTTTAACCTTTTTAGCTCCAGGGCTGTACTATGGTGGGACCATGCTGCATGTCAGAATACAGTAAGATTTCCTGGGGTTAGAAAATGGGATTTACCATCAATGTGATACCTCAGAATACATCTGGCAACAAATTCTGCCAGACTTTTTTAACTGAACTATATCCCACGATATCAAAACTGAAGGCCAACTTTCAGAAATGGCTCCTTCTCCCCCGTCATTCCATGCCAGAGTTCAAGCGTTAAAAATGAATGCCCTACCCAGACTTCTATAGTTATTCCAATGAGTTTCATTTAGTTTCTACAAATGAGGGAGTGTCTTTCTTTCTCTGGAAAAATAAAAGACCTCATATTAGAAAACAGACATTTCTCCCCAGAAACTCAGGAGGCCTGAGCTTCTTGTACCTCCCTGGGTATTGGTCAGTGGCACAGATGAGGGTGGCACTTCTCTGGTAGAACCCTTCATTGGAAGTCTACGGATCTAGCCATAGCTGTTCCGACCCCCCTCCCAGCACTCTTATTTCACACTCGATGCCTTGATTACATAAAAACACTGGTCCCCCCGGGAACCTGGGCAGTCTTTGAGGCTGGAAGAGAGGGGTGCGGCAGGGACCTATCAAGTCTCTGCTTTGGAGATAGAGATGGTGGACCGAAGACCCCATTTCATCCAGCACATTTAGACCCCAGATTCAATGCCCAAGCCAAATGTGGTGTGTTTGCCCCATGGCAACTCATATAAGCTGGCTCAGTTATCAGTTTTGATCAAGCCATACACAGACATGGGTGTTCCCCATCGGACAGACTCTGATCTCTGATACTACCAGTTACGGGACTAGATCAATCATTTAATTCGAACCACGGGGTTAGAATCCCTTCAGTCCCCAATCACAGTCCCCTTTAAAAATATTTGGTCCTCTGCGAATGGTGACAGCTATTTCTCTCATATATCAATTACTTGAGAGACCGACCCTTCACACCAGTCCCTATATAAACCAACTGGGAGGCGGATTTTAATTTGGTTTTGGATGAAAAACATTGGAACAAGATATGGGTGAGTACTGGGTGAACCTCCTCCTCCTCAACTTAGTGTGTTTGCTTGGAAAGTAAAAATTAGATACTTACTAGTATCTATGCTCCTCTCAAAGTGGACTCCCGCCATTTCCCCATCATGCTGGAGATGCTGTGAAAAGATGAGCGCCACACGCCCATATCTTTTGGTGTAGTCCTCAGATTCGTCCTTATTGTGAAGCTATCGCTCACCATATCTAACATTTTTGGAATAACAGGCTCCCTAGGCCCCGAATACTTAAGTCTTAGGCCTGTACCCCCTACAACTGAAAGGCCGAGACGCAAAATATTTATGGTCAATTCTAGTGATAGCAGCTGTGAAAGTCATCACTAAGAAATGGCTCCTAGCAGACCCTCCAGTGCTCGCTGAATGGGTTGCTATCATTCAACAAATCCAGAGATTAGAAAAACTTACCTTTGGACTCCAACAAAGAGCTTCCACATACCAGAACAGAAGGAACTGTTGAGACCTGTACCCAGGGATCGAGATCTGGACTTCCTTCCTTTTTAGTCCCCTCCTTTTTTTGTCAATGTATATGCATACCTTTCCAAATTAGTTTAAACTATTACATGGATATTCTATATCGGTCATGTATATACCCATAACGAGGGTTTCCTCCCTATTATTTCCTGCACCAAGTACGTTTTAATTACAAAACAGAATCTGTCTGAACATTCATTTTTAATAAATTGTAGCTAACATACCCCTTTTTAAATGTTTGCTCTGTAAAGATAAAACTAATTTTTATGTTAACTGACATTCCTGAGGACCCTTCTAGTTCTCTTTGTACATTATTATGGTTTATGATTATGTGATTTTATATATCGTTTTGTGTGTTCAGATCACTCCTGAGCTTCAATAAAATAAGTATATAAAAAAAATAGGAGAACTCCTTGTGGTCAGTAGCAGAACTCTGAGAAGCCCCGGACCCTCCTGGTGGTGGTGATGGTGAGAGTCGGTGAAAGGGATCGGATTTTACAACTGGCAAGCCGAACAGGCCCAATCATGATGGATAACCAACAGATATATGCATTTCCAGATATCAGTTATGTCACAAGGCAACATCAAAGGAAATTTGATGGTGTCCGAAGATCACTACGGGATGCAGGAATTCCACACATGATGATCCACCCGGCCCGCCTTCGGATCGTATCTGAAGGGAAAGTATCTTTTTTAAGATCCTGTTGAGGCAGGTAAGTGGGTAATCCCATCTGTAGCATCATCAAGAAACACCTCTAAAGCGGCAGACACCAGAGACTGCTGGTGACACTCGAGTAAGGTCTCTCGATCTATGCTCTCTTACTTAGTACCTACAATTTAACTGTAGACTTACTCCTGTTAACTTTTAAAGTTGGATATAGTTTCCCCACAAGGTGGCCCTCAGTCACTATGGTTTCTTGCCTGAATGGCTATTTGTAATTTTTCCACTGTTTAATGTACCAAAAACGTCAAAACACTCAGTTTTTGGGTTGGGAGGTGGAAGACTGAGGAGGAATTGTTTTCATGTTTTTCCATTTACAATCTTTTAAAACATGTAAACTGCTTAAATGTTATACCAGAGAACCACTTAATGTTAGGTATAATGCATGGTGCCATCAGCCCCATTTCAGGACTTACTTTCTTTGGACTGATGCTGGACATAAATTTATTTCGATTCAGCCATGCTGCTCTTGATCTCAGTAACGCCAGCATAATTCTTTTTCCCTTTGAGATTACTTATAAAGTGGTTCCCCCTCCTGTGATCTCTACATAGTGAATGTATGCTTCCTTTTTTTGAGGGACTTAGTTGAATAAGATTTGTATTTCAGGACTGTCCGCTATATGTACTTATCAATGTTTATGCGTTAAACAAAACAAAAAAAATATAAAACAAAGTTCAAAGACATACACGACAACAGTAATCATTTTAAAATAAGAACTACTAAGGAGAGAAAAAAATAAAACTTAGGAAAACAGATTTAGGCGTCGACTGTAGCGGCATCATCTCCATGGAGTCCAGCGAGTATGGTCAACAGTGGGAAAAGAACTGAGGAGGAAGAGAGGCTGCCAACGTTTATATAGGAGGATGTAGACATTAGAAATCTTCGTGGTGGGCAGCGCCTTGGGAGACTGCTTGCAAAACATTTGTGTGGTCCTAGTGCCTGAAGGCTAAAGTCCTATAGTTGTGGCCTGATGAAAGATATCCTCAAAGATAATTTAGTCCAACAGAGACCCAAGGATGCCACAGCATACACCTTTTTTTGTGACGTCATCAATGTTACATGGCTCCTTAGCTGGAGGCTTGTCCACATCCCCCTGGTTTCTGGACCTGTGGAACACCGAATCAGTCACCAACCCCTCTGCAGAGGGCTGGTCCAAGAACCCAGAATGGGACCCAGTAGGGATTGCACACTTGAGGCTCATATGGGTAGAGTGCTCGGTGTGGGGCAGGGTGCTGGTCATTTCCAAAGCCCCAGAACCAGTTCCAAAATGGCTTCAGCCATGGGAAAGGCAACCCTGTAAAAAGGTACTAAGCTCTTCTCCTGACTGGCTCTAGCAGGACTGACATGTACTCCGATATTAAGCAGAGAAGCATCCCGAAAGGACACTAAGCCATGCTTAGTTGATAGTTCCTTGATCGAGCCCTGGTCGAGAAGTTGAGTCCCTGAGGAGGCCATGGACTCATGATCTGAGTCAGAGGACTCCTCAAAAACAGCCCTCAATCATTTCTTGCTGCAGACCACCAAAATACCCTTGGCCTGCATGATCTGCATGGACAGCTGGCCTGGCAAGGCGGTGGCCTAAACCCACTGTTGGCTCCACCTGGAGAAGTGGAGAGGCAGTTGCGGAAAGCATCTGCTTGCCACTGACAGGCAAGGGCATGAATTGCAGCGGTCAGCTGACTGGATGTCCAGGGGATGGAGCCCTACCTTGCTCACAAAGACCCACTGTTGCCAGAGAAGCTCCTTGTAGCACCAGTGCAGCTTATGGTGGTGCCTCTCCTCACATCAAACGGTTAAGAAGTGTCAATGGTGATGCCTCCCAGTCGAGCGGGATCAACATCGAGAACGCCCTGACCGAGATCTCGACCATGACCTCAACTGATGAGTCAACAGACAGTGAGGAGAGCCTTCCAGCTGGTTGTAGTATCCCACATACTGGCCTATGCTGACCAGCAGCCGTGAAAGACTCAACTGCCACTGGAGGCTGCTCCCACAGCAGACTGGTCGGGGACATCGACCAGTGAATGACCTCAAGTGAGGGCCGAGAGCACTGGGATCTGAGAGACTGACTCTTCGACCTCATCTGACAGCTGATCGACAGGTTTGATGAAAAGCTCCATGGCCTGCTCATGCAATGTTTAAGTCGACTACTTCAACGAGGGAACCAAACAGCCCCAGACCTCCCTTAACTGCCCTCATCGAGCGAATTGAGGGACCGGGAGGATCTCAATCTCCTCCGGTCTCATAACTGGTGCCAGCAGTGTTTGTGCTTGGAACCATGGTAGGTAGGCTTCTCCACCAGGGTCTTGAGGGCCTGGCACCTGTCCCGGAAGCTTAAGGTGAATAAACCTTCAACAATGGCCCCAGCTGGGAACACCACCGAGACCAAGTTGGTGCCTGTCACGGCAGCCATCGCTTCCACCTCAAGGGCCTCAAGCTGCTGCCCAGACCCAGCTGCAACCGAGACCTTCTCATGGCTCTTGGTGCACTCCTTTGAATCCCATTCTGAAGGCCGACCTAGTAAGAGCCAAAGCTTCCTCTCCTCAAGGGATTTAGGAAGCATGTTGAGGCTATGTCGTGCTGCCTGCTCAGGCAATACATGCACATGCCATGGTGGGGGGGGGGGGCCAGTAACAGACACCTTCTACCGGCACTGAACACAGAACTTGAACCCCCGCTTCCATTGCTCCATCGATGATCTACAAGAGGTGTCAAAGGAACCGAGGAAATAAAGTCAAATAACTAGAAAAACTTAAAAAAGTAAGTTTGCCTATGGTGCACTAGATCTTAGAGCAGCAAAAGTGACATGTTCTTCCAGCGGAAGGGAAGATCAGATAATATGGGGCAGAGTCAGGGAATATATCGCCCAGATTGTGAGAGGAGCTTAGCTTAAAGGCGTCTAGCCAGTCAGACTGTTCCAGTGGAAATGCCAGTGTGGGGATAGTGGACTATCTTTACAGTGCCTTCAGAAAGTATTCACCCCCCTTGGATTTTGTCACATTTTGTGATGTTGCAAACTCAAATTAAAATACATTTTTATGGGATTTTTTGTCACGTATCTACACAAATTACTCTATAATGTCAAAGTGAAATGAAACTTCTGGAATTTTTTGTACATGTAATTTAAAATAAAAACCTGAGATGTCTTGATTTGATAAGTATTCACCCCCTTTGCTATGACACTCCGAATTGAGCTCAGGTGCATCCAATTTCCTTGTGAGATCACTCTCATACTTGAATGGAGTCCACCTGTGGTCAGTTCAAATGGTTGACATGATTTCAGAGGAAATACACCTGTCTATGTAAGGTCCCACTATTGACAGTGCATGTCAGAGCAGAAACTCTACCATGAAGACCAAGTTGCTGTCCGTAGAACTCCGTGATAGAACTGTGAGCAGGCACAGATCTGGGAAGGGGTATAAAAACATTTCTAGGGTGTTGAAAGTTCCCAGGAGCACAATCAAGTCCATCATTAGGAAATGGAAAGATTACGGAACCACCCAGACTCATCCTAGAACAGGCCGTCCTCCCAAACTGAGCAACCGGGCAAGAAGGACCTTGGTCAGGGAAGTGACCAAGAACACAATGACCACCCTGACAGAACTACAGAGTTCCATGGCTGAGATGGGAGAACCTGTCCAGAGGACAACAATCTCTGCAGCACTTCACAGATGTAGCCTCTATGGGAGAGTGGCTAGACGGAAGCCACTCCTGAGAAAAGGCCACGTAATAGCATGCCTGGAGTTTGCAAGAAGGCATGTGGCAGACTCAGACCACGTGGCAAAAGATTCTCTGGTCTGATGAAAGAAAAATTGAACTCTCTGGCCTGAATGCAAAGCGCTATGCCTGGCGCAAACCTAACACAGCTCATCACCCGTGTAACACCATCCCCACCATGAAGCATGATGGTGGCAGCGTCATGTTATGGGGATGCTTTTCAGCGGCAGGGACTGGGGCACATGTCAGGATAGAGGGAACAATGAATGGAGCCAAATACAGGCACATCCTTGAGGAAAACCTGCATCAGTCTGTAACAGATCTTGGACTGGGGCGAAGATTTACGTTCCAACAGGACAACAACCCCAAGCATACAGCCAAAGCAACACTGGAGTGGCTTCAGAACAAGAAGGTGAATGTCCTTGAGTGGCCCAGCCAAAGCCCAGACTTGAATCCCATTGAGAATCTGTGGAAAGACAAAGATTGCGGTTCACCGACACTCCCCATCCAACTTGACAGAGCTTGAGCAAATCTGCAAGGAAGAATGGGCGAAAATCCCCAAATCCAGATGTGCAAAGCTGATACAGACATACCCAAGAAGACTCTACGCCATAATTGCTGCCAAAGGCATTTCTACAAAGTATTGACTCGGGGTGGATACTTAAGTAAAAAAGATATCTGAGTTTTCACTGTTTCATAAATTTTTGTTACACAATAAAACTATTTTTGCCCCTTTAAATTGTTGAGTATGCTGTGTGAATCAAGGGGGAAAAAAATCATTTCAATGCATTAAAAATTCTGGTAGTAATACAACAAAATGTGACAAAATCCAAGGGGGTGAATACTTTCTGAAGGCACTGTACATTCCTAGAATCAATTTCTAACAACGTGGACACATTTCACTATCCACAGTCTAGCAGACACCTGGCAGTCATCCCAATGAAGGCAAGGCATGTAAACCCTATTTGGCGAACAGAAACTGGAGGACTATAGCCCAAAACGCAACACCGACACAACTCACCATACTGGGAGATGAAAGTGTGTGCTTTAGCCCAGACAGCAACCATGCAGATCTCCAACCAGGATATATCTCATAGCTGCAACAGAGGCAGATGCAGGCCTGGTTAAACAACCCGGAGGGCAGTTCCCCACCAGCCAACCTGCTGCAGGATGTGATCCTCCTGCTAATAATCTGCCTGGGGCAGCTTCAGCTTAAGTGACAAACTGAACCCTGAGAGGGAGCAATGACAGGGACTGAAAAAAGGGGAAGCAGCACCACCACACAACCCCTCATTTTGGAGCCTAGGAGGGGACTTAAGCTCTGGCATTGGATGCCCCCCCCCCCCCGGTCCTTCTTGGACTTGGGGCAGAAATGTGACTGTGCGCTGCATCAGGGACTGTGCCAGAGGAGGAATGGCAAACTACAGCCTGACACTTTTTATCTGTGGAGGGGCTCCAGGAGACAGGCCTCCTGATACATCACCATAACCCCACCCCTTGACCCTGACCACTGGACTCGGGCTTATCTGTATGGTAGTGCTGCCTCTGCTGCTGGGGCTGGCAACAGGAACCTCAAAAGGAATTCTTCTTGGGCTTAAGCAGCTGTTCAGACAGCTGGGACAATGCCAGAGTCTAGAGTGATACTGGATTTCAATATGGGTGAGGTGATCCTCCACCCCACGACCAAAGAGGTCAGTGCTCAGAAAAAGGCACATCTGCCAACTTGTGCTGGATCACCACTGTAAAACACACACACAAAAAAAAATCAAGACATGCCCAGCCCTCTTGCGCATGGACACTGCAGTAGCCACTGCACGAGAGCAGGAGTCGCCAGAGTATTAAGCACTCTCCAGCTGGTGCTTCAGTAGTGCTCATACCAAGATTGCAGGGTCCTGGGCCTCTGGCTGTCTGCTGGAAAGAGGAAGCAGGCCAGTGAGCTTGTCGAAAAGCACATAACCAAAAATACGCCATCAGAGCCATGTAGCGGGCCTGAAGGATGCCTAGAGTAGCCACAGCGTACACCTTGAACGACATTAAGTCTTGCTTCTTGGATTTCTCGTTCAGCAGCTTGTCCATGTCCACTTGAACCTTAAGTCTGCAGAAGGCAGAGACTATGTCTAATCCTTCTGCTGAAGGATACTTCGAAATCTAGAGACCCCTCCTCCTCCTCCTTTTGGGATTGCACACTTGTGGGCCATACTACGAGGGGGAGCCTGACAGGATATAGGGTGCTGCCACGCACAGAGTGCAAGGCATAGGACAGTTCAATTTCTGGGAACACCAACCCAGGCGACATATCCTATTCCGGGATGTCTATCAGTGGGTAGGTCCCATCTTTCTGGAAATCCGCCAAGGGAATGACAAACTCGATGAGTGCCTATGGCAGTGGAATCAACCGAGTGAGACCTCTACCAGGATCTCAACTTCCCTCAACAGTCTAGCAGTGAGGGCACCATGTAGACCATTTGACGGAGGGGGGGTTGGTACCCAAGAAAAGATCACTGGTAGAGGCTGCACAGGAGTTGGCTCAACTGGATTCACAGGCTGAACAGCTGCACACGTCGAAAAGGACCCACGCAACAGCAGGGTCTTGGGGGACTGACGAAGCCTCAACACCTCCAACTCCTGGTTCGAGAACAATCTTGACTTGGCATCATCGATTGGAGTTGAAGAATAATTTTTTTAAGTATAAACCAGCATGACTTACAATAAGAAAGACTGCAGTCAGCTGGGAGGTGGTCAGGATGTGCAGGCTGCTCAGTGTTTTTTTTTTCAACCAAATGTATTTGATGGTGTATCCAACTGTGGGTGCGTGGAGGGTTATACTGAATAGGATGTGGGCTGGGGAGAAGTGTTTTTTTTTTGGGGGTTAAGCACAGTATTTGCCTAACACAGATAGTCCCCTAATTCAGGAAGGGTTCACGAATATTCAGGAGTCCTACCATTCGTGGCATTCAGGAAATACTGTTCGGCCCCTGCACACCCTTACATTTCACCTATATGTTAAGAATTTCCAGTGACATGAAAACTTAAGAAAAGGTGAAAAAAAATGTATTATACCTATATTTTGAAATACACTATGAAACGGTGTCCTGATGACTCTTGGAATGGTCAGCAGACTACTGCAGGACAGGTGGATGACACGCTAAATTCTGCACATGGAGTTAAGACTATGAGAGGGCAGCCTCTGCCCATAGACACCATCTGGATAGCATGTCTGGCTGTGCTGTGTGGTCCCAGTAATGGCTGTGTCCTAACACCACATACCCCAGTCATGCCTGCGGATATGGTGGGAGCCAAGACCGTGCGTCTTCAAACGTGGTTGGGATAAAGAGTATACTCACGACAGAAAGGGGGTCAACAAAGAACAAGGGCACTGTGGCAAACACACCTCAAACAGGGCAAACCCTCACAAGAAAGGTGACAGTGAAAGAAGGCTTAAGGGGGCTAAAACAAGGTGGTTAGGAGGAAGAGACCCAGGCAATGGAAACGTCAGTCAGGGAAGGGAAAAGGGCGTGGCAAGGTGAGGAAATAGAGCCAGCAGATGGGGAGGAAAAGGGAGGTGTTTTAATCAATCAAAATCTTTATTTTACCAGGTGAACATCATTGAGCAGTGCTCATTTTCAAGATGGACCGGGACAGAACATAGTCAAATTACAGTGGACAAAAGACAAGGGGCAGAATAGCACAGAATTAGAAACTAAGTGATACCATCAGCAGGGCTAGACAAGATATTTACAGTGTATAAACATTTCATTGGTCAACTGCAGATTAAATGGTGCAATCAGCAGGACTAGACATAATTAGTGTATAAACATTTCATTGGTCAATGCTAGACTAAATGATACAATCAGCAGGACTAGACATAATATTTACAGTGTAGACACATTTCGGAGGTTTATGTGCTGGTTGAGAACTGTACTCAAGTATAAGTATACAAGCCTAAAGCTAACAGAGGGAGGGGAGGGAAGACAGTACAACACCAGATGTTAGGATGATGACCGGTGAAAGAAAATAGGGCAGGAAAAAGAGGTATGGAGAGGAAGTGCTAGTAATTGAGGAGGTACAGAAGCCTAGAAAGTGCTGAGGCACTAGAGCAGTTTTTAGAGCATGAGCGAGGAAAGGGCAACTGAGGGGAGAGGAAGTTGAGAAGCCTAGAGTGCTGGTTCAGAGAAGCAGATTTTCGGAGAAAATATCTGATAAGTAACCTGGGGGGTGAGGGGCCAGGTAGTACTATGGTCATGGAGAAAGATGTGGTTCTAAGCCCATAAGCCAAGTTTGGATGGAGATCGACACTGAGGGGAGAGAGAATACTGGTTAAGTGCTAGAGGTGTGGGTGGGGAAGGCAGAAAGGCGTATAACCAGCATTAGGACCCCAGTTCTCCATTTTAAAAGCTATTACCTGCGGGGAATTGGGAATGTGTACAGAGAATGGGGAGTTAAGTGCCCAGGGATCTACAAAGGGAAAGGGCAGCGGAATAGCAAGATTGGAAATGCAAGGGGCTGGAAAAACGACAGGGCACTTGCTAGGTACTGTGGCAGTCTGGGGTTCAGATCTTTGGCCTTCTTGGAAGTGTTGCCCATACCAAGGGCAAGCACAGAAAGGAAGCGGAGGATCGTAGAATTTAATAAGTGGCTGACAGGTTGGTGTGCACAGATGGCATACGGGTTATTAGGGGACTGGGGGGATGACAGCCTATTCGCCCCGGATAGACTGCACCTGAACAGGGAAGACTCAGTAGTACTTGGGAGCAAATTTGGGGATTTACAGAACAAAACTATAACTTTAATTTAAACTAAATCGGGCAGGGGGGTTGGAAACAGTCCCATGCCACAGGACAGAAACAGAGGGCCACCAGCCCCCTCCCCAGGATGGTAAGAATCAGGCTAGAGGAGTCGGGAAGGCAACTTGCACCGGGGGACAGCAAAATAGTACCAGTGAATGGAGAGTCATGTGAACCAATGCCAGAAGTCTGGGAAATAAGATCCCAGACTTAGCAGTCATGGGAATTACGGAGACGTGGGGTCATAAGTGATAAGACTGGGACATAGCAATATCAGGGTATGTACTCTATAGAAAGGACAGGGTGGGGGGTGCCTTATATACAAGGGAAAGCATTAAGGCTATGGAAAGTACAGTTACGTAAGAACTTACCGTAACAGTAGATCTTCGAGAACAGCTCTTGCAGCAGGTAACACCATTAGAACTGAAGCCGGCAGGCGTCAGGACCCCATGGAAAAAATTCTAGCTAGCTATCTTCAGCGGGGACCGCCCCCGACGCCGGTCCCGCCTCCGACGTCAGGCATGGTCATATAAGGGGCGGTCCCGCCAGAATCCCCAGTTCTCCCGCCGGAGACTCCCGGCCGCAGGATGACATCAGAAGGGGAGACCGAGGATCCACCGTCAGAAGACAATCAGGGAGAAAATCCCGATACAAGCAGGAGCAGAGCCCTGCCTCCTCTAAGGGGGAAGGTGGGCGGGAAGGTACCTGCTGCAAGAGCTGTTCTCGAAGATCTACTGTTACGGTAAGTTCTTACGTAACTGTACTATCTTACTTCGAGATACAGCTCTTGCAGCAGGTAACACCATTAGGACTGATTCCCAAGCAGTAACGCTACCAGAAGATCCGGGAGGAGGTAGAAAGACAAGAAATAACATTCCAAGCCCTGACTCAGGACAGGAGACCCTGCAGCACCGCTAGGCCGAAATCGGCTCTTCGCCGAGAGGCGATGTCCAGACTGTAGTGCCTGATAAAGGTATGCACAGAACTCCAAGTGGCTGCGCAAATAGCCGAAATGGAGACATTCCTAAGTGCTGCAAAGGAAGTGGCCATACCCCTGGTAGAATGACCCCGGATAGAACCCGGGAGGGGCTTTTGTTTAATCTCGTAACAGTACGAAATACACTGGACAAGCCAGCAGGACAAAGTCTGTTTGGATACTGGTTGGCCCTTCATTCTCTGGGAGAAGGAGACAAAAAGCTGATCAGAACCCCGAGAGGGTTTAGTTCTGTTAAGGTAATACCTCAGGCTGCGGTGAACATCCAGGGTGTGGAGCAAAGCCTCTCCTCTATTAGAGTAACTCGGGAAATAGACCGGAAGGTCAATATCCTGGTTTAAAGTGAGTGTCGAAACCACCTTAGGCAAAAATTTAGGGTTCGCCTTAGGATACTCTGTCCCGTGAAAAACCAAATAAGGCTCTTTGCACATAAGAGCGTGAAGCTCAGAAATCCTTCTAGCTGAAGTAACAGCAACCAAAAATAACGTCTTCCACGACAGAAAACGTAGCTCGCAATCCGCGGCAGGTTCAAAGGGAGGGAGCGTGAGCTGTTCCAGGACAAAGAGCAGATCCCATGGAGGCACAGGGTCCCTAATGGGAGGCCTAAGGTGCAACACTCCCCTAAGAAATTCCCGAGAGGCGTCCAATTGAGCTATAGTACGCTGTCCCACCGGGAGGTGATAGGCAGAAATGGCACAAAGATGTACCTTAATAGAGGAGAAGGCTAGGCCTGAATGAAAAAGGGAGAGGAGATAATCCAAAACTACTCCCACAGGACAACCTAAAGGGGAAAGGTCACGAGCCCGTGACCATAAACAAAAACGGCGCCATTTCATGGCATACGTAGCATGCGTTGCCGGCTTTCTGGCTGCCGAGAGAACCTCTGCAACCTCTTCATAGACCCCGCGAGTTAGATGGCTATGTCTCTAGGAGCCAAGCATGCAGGTTCAGAGAACGCAAATCTGGATGGAGCAATGAACCTTTCTCCTGAGACAGTAGGTGGGAGCTGAGCGTAACGGGCGGGTTCCCGATAGCTGTGCCAGCAAGAGGAACCCTATCTGTCTGGGCCAGAACGGGGCCACCAGCATCATTTGCGCGTGCTCCCTGCGCAGTTTGAGAAGAACTCTTTGGATCAACGGGAAGGGAGGGAAGGCATAGAGAAATCTGTTCACCCAAGAGAGGGACAACGTGTCTCACCAGAAAACACCAGGCCCTGGACCTAGCGAGCAAAAATTTGGCAGTTTTGCGTTGGATGGGGATGCGAATAAATCCATCTCTGGAGTTCCCCATCGAAGGAACAGATCCTCTGCCACCTCCTGAAGAAGTTCCCACTCCTGGACTCTGGCCTGGGAGCGACTCAGGCCGTCTGCGATCGTGTTGTCCACCCCGGGAACGTGAACCGCAATCAGGTTTGCGCCGTGTCCGATTACCCAATCCCAGACCCTCATGGCTTCCCTGCAAAGGGGGTAAGAGTGTGCGCCTCCTTGCTTGTTGAGGTAAATTACCGCCGGTGTTGTCTGTCTGAAGCAGGATAGTGCACGTGGAATTATCGACTGAAAGGCCTGAAGTGCATAGAGGACCGCCTCATCTCTAGGACATTGATATGGAGATGAGCCTCCAATGGGGTCCATGCACCCTGAGACTTCACCCATCTAGTGTGCCCCACACGAGACCTGAAGTCTGTGTGGTGAGGGTCATCTCCGGGACGGCGCTGCAAACGGACGCCTTGAAAGCGTAATTCGGGCTAGCCACCACTGCCAGTCGCGATCACGGATTTCGTGATCCTGACCGGATGCTGCAAATGGTCTTGCCTTTGGTCCCATTGCGCCTTGAGCATCCACTGGGTTATTCGCATGTGGAGTCACGCGAGAGGGACTGTAGGAATGGCCGCAGCCATGTGTCCGAGCAGACGAAGGACTGACCTGGCCGGTACGGTCTGGTTCGATGATAAGGCCCCTATGAGGGACTTGATGCGTTCGGCCCTGTCGGCCGGAAGAAAAGCTCTTCCCTGGACCGTGTCCAGTACTGCGCCTATAAACTGCAGCTTCTGCAACGGTACCAAGAGAGACATCTCGTGATTTATGAGGATGCCCAGCGATCCGAACAAGTCCTGAGTGTTATGGATCGCGAGCAAGAGCGCCTCTTTAGAGGCGGCCATGAGAAGCCAGTCGTCTAGGTACGGGAACACGTAGTGGCCCTGTCTCCTTAGAGATGCTGCCACGACTGCCATGCATTTGGTAAAGACCCTTGGTGCGGATGACAGCCCAAATGGGAGAGCCCAGAACTGAAGATGGTGGCCTAGAAACTCGAAGCGCAGGAACCTCTGATGCGCTTGAGCTATGGGGATATGCAGGTACGCGTCCTGCATGTCTAGGGACGCTAAAAGGCGCTTTATTTCAGCATGGGGATAGATCCGGAAGGATCACCATGCGAAATTCTGTATGCGACTCGACATATTGAGGTCGCTTAGGTCCAGAATCGGACGGAGGTCCCTGTTTTCTTGGGAACCAGGAAGAAGTGAGAATAATATCCCTGTCCTCTGGTTCCTCGGGACGCATTCTATCGCCCTTTTTAGGAGCGAGTACTTTGCCAAATTATGTTCCGTGCTGACCCGGATACCGGGAGAGCAGAGGAGGCCTTGAGGGTGGCTTTTCTGCGAACTCTATAAAGTGGCAGACACTGACCAACTGTAGAACCCACCTGTCGGTAGATCGCCTGCCATCCCGGCAGGAAGTTCCATACGCGACCCGACCATAATTTCCCGCTGATCCTGAGGGCGGGGCCGGAAAAGAATCATGCTGTGGCGGCAGATGGGCCCGCTGGCTGGGTCGGCCTAGGGTGCGCTGACCTCCTGCTACTGGGCTGTTTACCCTGGGTTCTCAGCGGAAACCAGAGCCCCTCTGTTGTGTAGCGGAGCCGGGCTGTTGCCTCTGTGTCCTACCATGACCGCTTTGGTTCCTACGAAGGAACCGAGCCTAGGACGGCATATGGCCTGTACCGACTTCTCACCGCCTTTCCTGCCTCTTGTAGTTTGGTAATAATCTTCTCCGGCGATTACCAACTAACACATCTCCCTCGAAAGGGGAGTCCATCATGTTCTTCTGGACGTCCGGGGTGAAGCCGGAGACATGAAGCCAGGAGTGTCTCCGGAGGCAAACGCCGGAAGCAGCTGCTCGGGCCGATGAGTCCGCGGAATCATACGTGGCTCTAAGCACTTGGGTCCCCACGTCTGAACCCGAGCGGAGGAGCTGGAGCATCTCCTCCTTCTGCTCACCTTCGGGTAGTTTCTCAGCTACCTCCAGACCCTGTTCCCACAGAGCGTTCTGAAACTGAACCATGTGGGTCAAGTAATTTAAGGATCTGATGGCGCAGGTAGCGGAAGCATACGTGCGCCTGCCCAGAGAGTCCAATTGCTTGGATTCTGGATCCGGTGGCAGGGTGCTCAAATGCTGCGCCCCTGTGACCGGTCATGTGAGGCTGTTATGACCAGAGAATCGGCCTGAGGTTGGTGCGCCAAATACTGGTCCTCCTTAGGAGCCTTGTATAGACGGTCAGCTTCTCGCATCGCCGTAACGAATGTGGACGCTTCCACGCCGCCTGGTGACGCTCCACAAAAGTGTCCACCAAGGGTGGCACCACCACAGGCTCGGGTCCTTCTGTCAAGATACTTGGCAAGGCGTAACTCGGGTCTAACTTTCCGCATCCCACCCCATGTTCTCCTGGATATGGCGCATGATATCCATGAACGAGGGGTCATCCGAGGAGACCGTATGCCCTCATGGGTCCGGAGAAGGGATGGAGATTGGAGATGGGGATCTAGAGGTGGAGTAAACTGATCCCGTGTCCTCCGTCGACGGCGAACGTCGGCGTCTCCTGGATCTCTTGGGGCTGGGTGAACCAGAAGATGATCTTGACGGAGGTCTCCTCTTTGTTGATCGAACCCCGGGAGGAGATCTGTACTCCTTGGGGAGAGTTGAACGGCTAACAGACCCAGCAGGCGAAGGGGGGGCCGGAGCCGGAGGAGGAAGAGCAGTGGGCGCCACGTCCTTCTTGATGGTGTCCCACCAGTATGTGAAGAGATCCTTCACATCCGCTAAAGACAATCCTGACAACAGCTCCACAGAGACCTCGGGCGGCGGCGAGGGAGCCCTGGGAGACTGCACGAGGCCGGGGTCGCCAGTCTGGTCCTCGGGCTGTGTCAGATCTTCCTCCGTTAGCGACTCCTGCCCGACGACGGTCGCAGGCACAGGAGTCCTCTTCTCAGGCGTGGCGGACGCCGGTCCCCCAACCAACGTCCGATGGGTATTCTGCACACGACGGCCCGAGGGAGGGGTAGCTGGGCGTCGACAGAGGTCGCAGCCGGCGTCGGGTCACCGCCTCTTCAGTGGGGTAAGTTCTAAAGTTTTCCGGGCGGAACTGAAGAGGACCGGACGCTGGTGCCGACGGGCGGAGCCTGACTTATGGTGGGGTGGTGGTGACGCCCTCGGACTTCGCCGAGGCCTTGGGGTGGAGAAGGATCTAAGGCCTGGCGGAGGGGCCTGAGAAGAGCAGAAACTGGAACCGCAGCCGGGGAGAGAAGAGGCCTTGATGGAGACCGGCCTGACTTCGACCGAGCTGCGGACTCAGAGGCCCGAGTTGGAGACCTGGAAGGGTCCTTCTCCCTTTCTTTTCGGCGTGCTTGTGGGATTTCAAGATTCCCCTTAGAGGACACATGGCTCTCAATTTTCTTCTAGCAGGAACGCCTGAAGAGCCTCTGTAGACGGATCCTCGAAAGGACTATTAAACCCTTGGGAGGGAACAGGCCTGGGAGTCGCGGGTTTGGGCCCAGGCACCGACGAGGCCGTGGGGGTCCTTAAAGGGGATCTGCTTCCCTCAAGCACACTTCGATGTATGCCCGAGGTCGGAGAGGACATCAGCGAAAAATATTCAAGGAGGAGTAAATTCTCGTAGGAAATTCAGCAACCACGTACACAAGGCTAGACTAAGACCGGAGGGTCGAGGGCATGCAAGTCGACGGCGGAAAGAACTGGGATTCTGTGGACCGCTTCTTATGTACTCACGCCTGACGCTGAGGCGGACTCAAGGGCCGGGGCGGTCCTCGCTGAAGATTGCTAGCTAGAATTTTTCCATGGGTCCTGACGCCTGCCGGCTTCAGTTCTAATGGTGTTACCTGCTGCAAGAGCTGTATCTCGAAGTAAGATCTGCAGGGAAGGTGGGGCAGAGGTATTATGTACCAGGGTGCTATACAAGTCACCAAAACAACAGGAGGCGGTGGATAAGGAAATGATGAAGGAGATACAGAGGATGGCAAGCAGAGGGGAGGTGCTACTGATGGAGGAGTTCAACTTGCCGGATGTAGACTGGGGCACCCCATCAACAGCATCTGCCAGTAGTAGGGAGATGGTGTACTCCCTGCAGGGGGTGCTCATGAAACAGCTAGTGAAGGAACCGACTAGGAAGGAGGCAATCCTTGATGTGCTTCTCATAAATGGGGAAAGGGTGGGAGAGATATCCATAGGGGAGAACCTGGGCACGAGTGACCAAAGCACTGTTTGGTTCATGGTTAGAACATCTGCGGAGGTGCAGCCGCCAATAGTGAAGGTGCTGGACTTTAGGCATGCAGACTTCCAAAAAATGGGAGTGTGTCCAGAAAGCATTAGCAAGTACGGGGGAACAAAGAGGAGTGGAGGAAATGTGGAGCCAAATAAGAGGGGCAATAGTGGAGGCCACTGGCTTTTGTGTTAGGAGGGTAAATAAAAAATAGAAAAAAAGGAAGCCACTTTGGTTTAATAAAGAGGTGGCAGAAAAGGTCAGGGCTAAGAGGAAGGTGTTTAGGAAGTATAAAGAGACCCAGAAGGAAGAGGATAGGGTTATACACCAGCAGAAGAAGAGGGAAGCAGGTGGGGAGAACAGGAGTGCGAAAGCACAAACAGAAGAGAATACAGCCAACAGTTTTTTTTGGGGAGAGAGATAAACTTTCTTCTGGTATGCGACTGAGAGGAGAAATCAGGTTGAAAACGAAGAAGGAGTTAGTGGAAGAGGACCTTGGAAGGCGAAATTCCTCAATAGCTATGTCTGGCTCTGTGTTCACGGTTGGGGGGGGGGGATCCAGAAAACCAGGGAACATGGGTGGGGGGTGGGAGAGAGATATGACTCCATTCCGTTTCAAATGGAGAAGGTCCTGAGGGGTTGAGGGTGGACATGGCGATGGGGCCAGATACTAAGGGAGCTTAGCAAAGTGCCTGCATAACCTCTGACCAACCTTTTCAATAGATCCTTGGAGTCGGAGGAGATCCCTGATGACTGGAAAAGGGGGGATATTGTCCCACTTCATTGGGAGACATTACAGACAAGGAGGAGCCAGGCAATTATAGGCCAGTGAGCTCGACAGCGGTGGTGGGCAAGCTCATTGAGAAATTGCTCAAAGAGAGAATTACTAGCTACCTGGAGGCCAATGGCCTATAGGATCAACATCAGTATGGGTCACTGAGGGAAGATCGTGTCAAATGCACTAAATAGAGTTCTTTGACTGGGTCACCAGGGTTTTGGACCGGGGGGGGAAATCTGTAGACGTTGCATATCTGGACTTCAAAAAGGCGTTTGAGTCTGTGCTGCACAGGAGACTACTGCATAAAACGAGTTGCCTTGGGCTGGGGCCATTTGTGGTCAGGTGGGTGCAGAACTGGCTGGAGGACAGAAAGCAGAGGGTGTTTGTGAATGAAGTACCACCAGGGAAGGGTATGGTCACCAGTTGGGTACCTCAGGGGTCAGTGCTGGGGCCACTCCTTTTCAATATATTTATAGGGGACATAGCGGAGGGGCTAAAGGGAAGAGTGTGTACTCTCGGATGATAGGAAGGTCTGCAATAGAGTGGATATGCCTGGGGGAGTTACTAACATACTATTTGCCAGCAGATTAGGCTTTACGGTCTATCGAGTCTGCTCGAACCTTAGATCCTTAGTTGGGTGCCGAGGCCCTCCCATCCCTTGTGCTCCAGAAATCCCTATCATCCATCACCACCCCCCTGGGACAGGCCATCATCTGATACATCCACTTTCTGGGTCTGTCCCACCCTCTCTTGAAGCCCTCCACTGTGGATCTCTGAACTAGCTCACCAGGCAGTGCATTCCAAGGGTCCACCACCCTCTCAGTGAAAAACTTCCTCCCCCTTTCCCACCTCACCCTTCCACCTTCCAACTTCAAACCATGCCCTCTGGTGATACCTCCCTGCTTTAGTCTAAAGATCCCCTCCATGTTTACCCTATTTATTCCCTTGAGGTACTTGAAGACCTCAATCATGTCCCCCGTCTCTCCTCTCCTCCAATGAAAACAGGCAGAGCTCCTCAAGTCTGTACTCGTACGTCAAATCCCCTAGCCCTCGTATCATCTTAGTTGCCCTCCTCTGTACCCTCTTCAGGAGCTGTATGTCCCTCTTCAAGTGTGGTCTCCAGTATTGTACACAGTACCCAAGGTGTGGTCAAACCAGTCCATTGTACAGTGGCAGAATCATTTCCTTGCTCCTAGAGGTGATCCCCCTTACGATGCAACCCAACATCCTGTTTGCCTTGCTAGCCACTCTCCTGCACTGCTCAGAGTTATTCATACATGCATCCACCATGACCCCTAGGTCTTTTTCCCCTATTGAGGCCTCCAGCAACTCCCCTCCCACAGTGCACCTGTGTTTAGGGTTTCCCCGATCAAGCTGCAACACCTTGCACTTGGTGATATTAAATTTAATTTCCATGTGTCAGCCCAGCTTCCAGGGTGTCCAGGTCCTTGCAGGGCCAACCTCCCCTCTTCTCCCTCAACTACTGCTCCCATCTTGGAGTCATCCGCGAAGAGACTCATTTCACACCCTATACCCTCCCTGATGTCCGATATGTATGCATTAAACAGGATCGGACCCAGGACAGAGCCCTGCAGTACCCCACAACCAACCTCTCTAGGGTTCGAGAGCTCCCAACGGACCACTACTCTCTGGGTGCGTCCAGCTAGCCAGTTTTCAATCCATCTGACCATCAAAGGGCCTACTCCTAACTCCATCAGTTTCTCCACCAGACCATTGTGGGGGACAGAGTCAAACGCCTTGCTGAAGTCCAAGAATAATACATCCACAGGCTTTCCCCAGTCCAGTTCTGATGTTACCCATTCGTAGAACGACACAAGATTGGTTTGACATGATCTACCTGGCACAAACCCATGCTGCGATCATCCAGACCTCCCACCTCCTCCAAGTACACCCCAATCGTTCCTTTAGTATACGCCCATTAATTTTCCCACCACTGAGGTCAAACTGATGGGTCTATAGTTACCTGGTACTTCCGACCCCCTTATGGATTGGCACCACATGTGCCCCTCTCCAATCCTAGGTACCCTCCTTGTCTCAAGTGACCTGTTGAAGAGTCCGCCAGGGGTGCAGCCAGTACGTCCGCCAATTCTCATAGTACTCTCGGATGAATGCCATCCAGCCCAGGAGATTTGTCTTTCTTTAGGGCCTTGAGGGCTAACCACACCTTTTGGCGGAGATGCATCATCCGTCCCCTCCACCTTACTGGCCTTTTATCCTTATCCAGATGTGACACCCCTGAGGTACTCTCCTCCTTCTTGCTCCATTTCTGTTGCTCCCTGATCCCACTCACTGCCACTTCTATCCCTTCATGCCTTGCTTTGTAGATATCCCATCCCTCCCTAGTGAACACACAGGCAAAGTACTGTTAAATACCTCTGCCTGGTCCTCGCCTCTTCCACCCACCCTCCTTCTGATCTCAATCTACTGAGATGGCCCTTAGTTTTTCTCCGCTCTCCAATGTACCAGAAGAACCCCTTTTCCCCTCCGTGTATCCCCTGTGCCAGCCGCTGCTCTTTACTGGACTTTGCTCCCCTCACCATCCGGGTGACTTTTCTAGATGCAAGATGGTACATTTCCTTATCCCTATCCCCTCTTGTTGTTTCAGATTTTTTGTAGGCTGCCTTCTTTTCTCTGACTGCTACCTGTACCTCACTGGACCACCAGCATGGTTTGTATGACCTTGCTCCCTTACGTTTCAACTTAGCGCAGATCCTGACTGCCTCATGAAGTCCCCATTTTATGACCTCCCATCTCCTTTCCACACTTGTCATTGATGTAGTCCCCTTCAAGTGATCCTTGAGAATATTTCCAATGCCTACAAAGTCTGCGACCCTGAAGTCCACTGCCAGTGTCCTAGATCTCACCCCCACGCTTATTTGAAACCAGACAGTATTGTGGTCGCTCCCAGTCAGGGGGTCCTGTACAACCAGGTCCCTTACCAGATCCCCATCTGCCAGAACCACGTCCAGGACATGCCCTTCCCTTGTGGACTCCATCACATGCTATGTTAAGAACACAGGGTTCCCCACTCTCTGAAAATATAGGGTGGTGGCAATGGTGATCGGGTCAAAAGGTCCGTTATTTTTCTGAACCTCCTATATGCACTGTACATGTGCATAAGTAGATTTTAAGTAACATATAGAGTGCTGGTATTAAATGGGTAGTAGTGCAATAAAATATGTCAATAAAAAACAATTTTGGAGTATTTTATAAAAAACCAAAAACAACAATGGATAAAAATATAGGGTGGTGGCAAAAAATATAGGGTGGTGGTAAAAAATAGAGAGTGGTGATAAAAAAATATAGGGTGGTGGCCCACCGTGCTAAAACAATGAATGGGGAACACTGAGAACACATCCTGGAAGCCGTCCAGTAGCCTCTGCTCCTTGGCCACCTTAGAGGACATGGTTCCCCAGTTTGTACCTGGCATATTGAGGTCCCCCATCAACACCACTCCCTCCCCTTTTGGTCCACACTGGGCAATGATGTTGTCCAGCAAACCATCCTCTAGAACATCACTCATCCCGGGGCGGCCTATATACTAAACCCAGCTTGACCTTATCTCCTGCTGGGGATTGTAAAGTGACCCATAAGGCCTCCACGTTTCCCTCTGCCTCTTCTACCCCAGCAATTTCTATGTCATCTCTAATGAACATAGCCACTCCACCCCCTCTGCCCTCCTTTCTATCCTTCCTAAGCATAGTGTACCCCCGCACGTTTAGGACCCAGTCATGGTTTTTGTTGCCCATGTCTCCTTGACCGCCACATCTCCACCCCCACCCCTCAACAGCATGGCCTGGAACTCTGGCAACTTGTTTCCCAAGCTCCTGGCATTTACTAACACCAACCCCCACCCTTATCCCTGATCCTCTGTCGAACCCCACCCAGATTCCTTATACTTCTATCCTCCTCTGCTCCTCCTGAAACCTCCACCCCAGTCTGTCCCCCCTTGGGCTTGAAGGCTACTCCCCTCATCTGGAGGAGAGGGCTTCTGATCAGCCCCTTCCTTATCCTTTCCCACCCCTCACAAGTTTAAACTCCACCTTTCTTGAATGTAGTCAGCCATCCCCTGTTTAAGGACTTCCTTCCCTAATGGGGCAAGATGAAGCCTGTTCTTGGCATATAGTCCCTTATCCTCCAAAACTCCTTTCCAGTTCCCTAACACCCTCAACCCACTCTCTTCACCCCACTTCCTGAGCCAGTCAACCTCTGTGAGCTTCATTTTTTTTTCCACTGAGGCCTTTGGTACTGGCAATATCTCCGAAAAGGAAATGTTGCATCCATTATCTCGACAGACTCTGGCAAGTTCTTGGAACCTTGCTTGGATTTCCAAAAGAACAGGTTACTCACCTGTAACAGTAGTTCTAGGAGTGGTTTATGTTGTTCATCCACAATGTCTGGCATTGTCCCTTTCCCCTTTAAATCTTGCCGGAAGTCTTCAAGCTGGCTCCTCCCACCCACCCGGGTGGTAAATACCTCGGCTCCGCCCCATGAAACATAGAAACATAGAAACATAGAAGTTGACGGCAGATAAGGACCGCAAGGCCCATCCAGTCTGCCCATTTCTTTTTCTACCTTATAAATGTGCCATCGGCCTTTACGATGTCAGTGACCTATCTATTCATAGTCATTTGTATTGCTCCCTTATGCCTATCCCATGCCTGTTTGAAGCCCTGAACTGTATTCATAGCCACTACTTCTTGTGGTAAGCCATTCCATGCATCTACCACCCTTTCTGTGAAAAAGAATTTCCTCACATTCCCCCTTAATCGGCCTCCCTCTAATCTCATGCTGTGTCCTCTTGTCCTGCTATTTTTCTTATATTTAAACATGTTAGACTCTTTCACCTTGTTTATGCCCTTAAGGTGTTTAAATGTCTCGATCATATCTCTCTCCCTCCTTTGCTCAAGGGTATACATATTGAGCTCCGTTAATCTGTCCTCATATGTCTTCTGATGCAGTCCCTGCACCATTTTGGTTGCCCTTCTCTGGACTGCCTCAATTTGGTTAATGTCCTTGTGAAGGTGTGGCCTCCAATACTGCACGCAGTACTCCAGATGGGGCCTAACCAATGTCTTGTACAGAGGATTATTACCTCCCTCACGACTTGTGATACCCTACTAATACACCCTAACACCCCCTAGCCTTACCTACTGCTTTAGAGGTCTGCTTGGATGATTTCAGGTCATCAGTGATGATGATGCCCAAGTCTCTTTCTTCCTTTGTGACTGCTAGCAACTCCCCTCCCAGCCTATAAGTGGCTTCAGGGTTTCTCTTCCCTATGTGCATGATTTTGACACCAGATCTAGCCCGCTGGAAGCCAGGTTGTGCGCCTAAAGCCGGGGAGGTCGGGTGGGTGCGTGTGGATGAACAACATATACCACTCCTAGAACTACTGTTACAGGTGAGCAACCTGTTCTTCTAGGAGCGTGGATATGTTGTTCATCCACACTGTCTGGCAGACTCCAAGCAGTTCTCCGGGAGGAGGAAGGCGCTACACCCCTACTTAGGAATAGAGATTGGAGAACCGGAGGCCCCAAACCAGCATCCCGCGTGACTCTAGGTCAATGTGGTAATGGTAATAAAGGTGCTAGCTGACTTCCAGGTAGCGGCCGACAGATTTCCTGGATAGGGATGTCCCTGGAAGCAGCCACCGAAGCAGCCGTATGACGGGTAGAATGAGCCCTTAGCCCTTTGGGAGGCTCCTTACCCGCCAATTTATAGCATAGACCTATGCATGATGTGATCCTTCTCACAATAGTCCGCTTGGCTGCAGGTCTGCCAGAAGCGGCTTCAGCGTAGGTGACAAACAGCTGGCGAACCTCTCCCCGAATTTCCGCCGTCCTCTCCTTATAATAGGAGAGAGCACGTCTGAGGTCCAGAGTATGGAGCCTATACTCTGCGTCCGAGGTGTAATTAGGGTAATATACTGGCAGGGTCAACACCTGGTTAGGTGAAACTCTGACACCACCTTGAAAGGAATTGTGGGGGCAGGACAACTTTGTCCCTGTGAAAGACCAGATAAGGGGAGTCCACCAGCGCCTGGAGCTCCCCTGTCCTTCTGGCTGACGTGATAGCCACCAGGAAGGCAGTCTTCCACGACAAGTGCGAGAGCTCACACTTGTGCATGGGTTCGAATGGCTTGCCCATGAGCTTTGCCAAAACCAGCAAAAGATCCCACGGAGGTGGAGGTTCACGCACCGGAGGGGATATGTGATCCAGGCCTTTGAAAAAGCGCCCGATCACCGTCTCCTGAGCCAACGTTGGCTGACCGGCCCGCCTGTGGGCAGGGCGGCTGCAAGGTGCACCCTAAGGGTCGATGACCGGAGACCCCCTTTGGAGAGAGACCAAAGGTAGTTTAGAATGTTAGCCACCGAGCAGGATAAGGGGTCCAGACCTTTACCCTGACACCAAATGGAAAATCTCTTCCATTTGAAGGCATAACATTTCCTGGTCGATTCTTTTCGAGATGCCTCCACCACGGTGTAGACATCCTCAGAAAGACCCAAAGCCTGGAACTCTAGCCGCTCAGGAACCAGGCTGTGAGGTGCAGGGATTGAAGGTCCGGATGAAGGACCTTCCCCTGGTTCAGAAAAATCAGGTCCGGGCGTGTACTGAGCCGCTCCGGGTTCCTGCCGCTGAGGCTGAGGAGATCTGGATACCAGAACTGGCGTGGCCAATCTGGGGCTACCAGGATCACCTTCGCCTTGTCCTTCCTCACCTTGAGTAACACCTTGTGGATCAAGGGAAATGGAGGAAAGGCGTAAGAGAGGCCTGGGGTCCACAGCCTCGAGAAGGCATCCCCCTGCAGCGAGCCCTGCTGAGGGGGGCGGGCATGGAACAGCCTCAGCTTGGTGTTCTCCCTGGAGGCAAACAAGTCCACCAACGGTTTGCCCCAACGAGAGAACACGTAGTAAGCTACCTCTGGATGGAGAGACCACTCGTGGGATGTCTGGCCTAAGCGGCTGAGAGCATCCGCCAGTTGGTTCGCGACTCCTGCCACATGGATGGCTAGGAGATCCGCCTCCAGTCGGCTGACGAAGGTCCAGATCCGGGGCGCCTCCTTGCATAGCAGGCGGGAGTGCGTGCCCTGTTTGTTGAGGTAGTACATGGTCGGTGGTGTTGTCCGTCTGGACTTAAACCACTTGACCCGAGCTGAGGAGCGAAAGCTGACAGAGCCAGTCTGACTGCCCTGAGCTCCAACAGGTTGATGTGGCATCGGGACTCCTCTGGGGTCCAGAGCCCATGAGCTCTATGGTCCCCCATGTGGGCTCCCCAGCCCATGAGAGAGAGGCATCGGTCGTAAGGACGACCGTCGGCTCGGGGCGGACAAACTGGATCCCTTCCTACAGATGACTCAGGATGGTCCACCATTGGAGAGCGTCCCACATCCTCTGGGTGACCGTGACCAGTTGGTCGAAAAGACTCTGACGCTGAGACCACTGGGCGGCGAGGTCCCACTGGAGGGGGCGCATGTGCAGTCTGGCCCAGCGGACTCCCACGACGTGGCACGCCGCCATGTAGCCCAGAGGCGAGGAAGTCCCGTGGCGGAGTGCCCAACCAAAATGATTGGGCAAAGGAGAGAGAACCTCCGCCTTGTCCGCCGGGAGCCGAGCTCTAGCTTGACGAGAGCCGAGCTCTGCCCCGATGAAGCCCATCACCTGAGAAGGTACGAGTTCCGATTTGGCCTCGTTGATCAGAAGTCCCAAGTGTGAGCAGGTTTGGAGGGTCAGGTTCCTGGACCTCTCCACCTCCTGAAGGGAGGATCCCGCTAGGAGCCAATCGTCCAGGTAGGGGTAAATACGAACCCCCTGACGCTGAAGATGGGCTGCCACCACTGCAATGCATTTGGTGAAAACCCTTGGAGCCGATGACAGGCCAAACGGCATAGCTCTGAACTCGTACAGGGTCCCTTCGACCCTGAAGCGGAGGAACCGCTGATGAGACGGATGGATAGGGACGTGGAAAAAAGCGTCCTGAAGTTCCAGTGTGCAGAACCACATGTTTCGCTCCAGGGATGGTATGATCTGATTTAGAGTTACCATCCAAAAGGTGCGAGACCTGAGATACCGATTCAGGTCGTGCAGATCTAGAATGGGGCGCGGGCGCCAACCCCCCCCCGCCGTCCGTTTTGGCACCGGGAAATACCTGGAGACAAAGCCTGGGTCTGAAGGAGGATCCATCACTCGGGCCACCACCTCTTTGAGGAGGAGTAGCGCAATGTCGTCTCGGAGGACAGACTGGGCAACTGAGATCCGCTCCTCTCGTGGGGCATGGGCTCGGCTGGGCAGGTACTGCTCAAATTCTAAGGGCAGACCCTGCCCGACCACTTCTAGGACCCATCTGTCTGTGGTGATACCGGACCAGGCGGAAACGAAGTGGCGGAGCCGGCCCCCCACAGGAGGACCCAGAGCTGAAGTGACGGGTACGGGGGAGGACACCCGCAGCCAGTCACTGGGCAGGCTTAGAGGAGGAGGAGGCACCTGGACCAGCGCCTCGGCCTCCTTTGCGTGGCTGCTGGGGACCTTGCTTGGGCCTAGGGCACCAAGCCTGAGCCTGCTGCTGTTGTTGACCCCCTGAAGGGGTGGTTGCCTGACCGCGAGGGGAAGACTGACGGAAAAGGCTTCTTCCCTGCGCTTCCTGCTGGTTCTTACCTGAAGAACCCTTAGCAGATGTAGCATCTAAGGTGGCATTAGATTGCCTCGACACGCTGCAGGTGACCTGCCACTCCTGGCCCAGAGGTCGGGTGCCAAGGAAGGGCACATCAGCCAGCTTGTGCTGAGTATCCACGGGAAAGGAGGATAACCTCAGCCAAGCCCTGCGGCGAGTGGATACCGCTGCAGCTAGTGAACGGGCACAGGAATCACCCATGTCCAGAGCAGTCTGGAGTTGTTGTTTAGCAACAGCTCTGCCCTGGTCCCTGACCTGCTTGACCGTGGCCTCGAAAGCCGCCATGCGCTCGAGCTGCTTGGCGGATCCCGCAGCCGCGGAAACCGCCCACCTGGCCTCCTTGGATTTTACCGGTGGGTTGCGGAGCTCCAGTCTACCCAGCTTCAGGCGCGCCTGACGATCTTCCAGGACGTCGGGTTGGAAGGAAGCGCAAATGGAGCACTGCGAGGTATCGTGAATCAAACCGAGGCAGTAAACGCACGAGAGGTGGGGATTGGTGCGTGACATTTTCTGTCCGCAAGGACACGGGCGAAACCCGGGGGATGACTTGTCATCCATGTCAGAATCAGTGTCGTAAACTCTAACGAGTTTCAGAGCGAGAAGATGCGGTGAAAACCGTCGAAACGAATCCAGGGCCTCAACACTGCAGAAAGCACGAGGGAACCTGAATCTTCCAGCGGAGAAGGAAGATCTGGCGTCATGGGGCGGAGCCGAGGTATTTACCACCCGGGTGGGTGGGAGGAGCCAGCTTGAAGACTTCCGGCAAGATTTAAAGGGGAAAGGGACAATGCCAGACAGTGTGGATGAACAACATATCCACGCTCCTAGAATGCTATTTTCCTCTAGATCATTAGTTCCCAAACGCACCAGGAAATCCGGTTTCCCTCCACAATCCCTAACCATTTCATACACCATGAACTTTGCTCTGTGCACTGTCAGCCCAGAAATACTCACTACCTTCACCTGGCTATGGCATCCACCCCCCGGTCCCTCCCACTGGATACCCCTAATCATCGAGTCTCCCAATAACAGAACCTTAACACCGCCATCATCCTTATGGTTACCTCCACTATGCCCTCTCAGCCCTCCATAACCCCCTTTATTCGTGATCTCAATTCCATGGGAGTCTTCCTGCCTTATTAGAGACCCCCTTGTCACCCTCTCCTTTCTGCCTCCCTCGTTATTTTGCCCACTTAACTCAAACCCCCTCTGAATAGGTGTCCCCTTTAACCCTCTCTTATCTGAACCATTTATCCTGGCCCTGATGGTTTCCCCTTCCCCCACACTGCCATCCTCCCCCCTTGTAATAGTACCCTTGCCTCCAGAGGCTCTCTGTGGGTCCCCTTTAGCTAGGGCCCCATCCTTGGTACTGACCCCCCTGCTGAAGAGGTGCTCCTCTCCCACCTCCTTGTCTCCCAGTTTCTCTCCAGTCATGCTCTCCTCCCTCATGTCTGCAATATGTTGCATCTCCTCCATCTGCTTAACATTTATGTTTCCCCTTCTCCCTCTGGGACTATTTCTATCCTTTCCATTGCCGGACTGTGATGCCCTATGGGTATCCAACCCCGGCCTCTGTATAAGTTTCCTCATTTCCACCAACCCCTTCCTCCCCATCTAGGTTGCTTAGTAGCTCAAATTTATTGTGAGACACTATGTCAGCCTCCATCAAGTAACCAGAGTTTCCCCTGACTGCACCTCTAAACTGCCCCTCTTGTTCACCTTAGGAGCTCCCTTCCCAGTCTGCTGTTTTAAGGCTTCCCCACAACAGCCCCTCCTGACTCTTCCCCCTCCACTATCTTTGTATTCAGAATGTTCACCTCGTACACGTTCCTCTTAGCGTCAACATCCTTATCTAAGGGTCCTCTGTCCCTAATATCCCCCCTCCTGCTTGCTGTAACTTAACGTCCTGCGATTTCAGAGCGTTGCCCCAGCCTCCCGTCAGCCCCACCCTTCTGCTGCCCATATCCACACCCCTTATCCTTGGATACCCCCCCCAGCTTACACCTTAACAAATATACCTCACTCCTGATACAAGACAGCTGTCTACAGAATGAGCAGCCTCCCTCTCTCCAGGCCCAATTGAGAATTACTGCCATCCCACAGCCTGTGCAGCCTACAACCCTTCTGAAGATGCCTGCCATAATGGAATATGGCCACCCTGTTTATCCCCCTGTTTATAATGGCACACCCCCTTTTCTCAGTCCCTTTCCCCTGAATTACAGTTTCTCTCTACACTGATTGCAGTTATTTACAAACCCAATTTCAACACCAATAAAGTTCCCAAGTCTCACAAACACATACAGTCCAGTGTGTGTCCAGTCCCACTAACAGTGTGTGTATGCAGACATAAGGTACCGTAAGATGTCACAGGCCCACCAGCTTCTGTTGCTTCGAATTTCAGTCCCAAACAGAAATACTCAGCCCTTCAATCCCAACCCCCAGTGGCTTTTCAGTATTTAAGAAAGCCTACAAAACAGGGTGGGTGGAATGGCTCTTACCTACACCAGGCAAACACCACATTTAAATTTCACTCTAATTATCACTGCCAAACAAGTGTTCCCAAGCCTCAAAAGTTACAATATCACAGCCCAAGTAACAGTTCTAACTCACGGTAATAATTTTTAACACACAGAACTAATTTCACGTACAAAACTATTCAAATATTTCAGTTAAAACAGAATATAACCCCAGACCTCTGTCCTCACCAGACTCCTGCTTATGTTCCCAAGTGAGATGAGAGCATGCACAGGAATCTGGAGAAGCTGAAGGGATGGTCCAGGGAATGCAACTGGCCTTCAACACAGAAAACTGTAAGATCATGCACTTAGGAAAAAATGACTAGGGAGCGGAATACAGCATGGGGGAGCATACCCTAGAGGTTACTGAGATGGAAGGGGACCTTGGCATAATCATTTCACGGGACCTGAAAGTTGCAAAGCAATGTGAGAAGGCAGTGGTGAGGGCCAGTAAAATGCTGGGTTGTATTGGCAGGGGTATAGCTAGCAGGAGGAGGGAAAGTCATAGTGCCCTTGTACAGGCAGCTTGTCATGCCTCACCTTGAGTATGGGGGCCAGTTCTGGAGGCCATATTTCAAGAAGGATGTAGATAGGGTCAAGCGATTCCAGAGGTGGGTGGCAAAAATGCTAGGGGGTTGCAAGCATCTGTCATATGAGTAAAGGCTGAGGGACCTCAGCATGTACACACTTGAACAAAGGAGGGAAAGGGGGGACATGAGTCATTCAAGTACATTAGGGGTATAAACAAGGTGCTGAGTACGGGATATCTTCCACCCAAGGGTACACAACTTAAAAATAAGTGCAAGTTGCAGTTAATAGAAGGACGGAACAGCGAACATTCAGCAAGGCCACAGCACCACCACTGCCCTCCTGGAGTACACCTCATTCATCCACGACACCCTCGACCAAGAGGTCTTGGTTGGGTCTGTGTACATAGACCTCACCAAGGCCTTTGATACGGTCAATCATTCCCTATTATCAGAGATTCTCCTTTTCACTGGCCTGTTCCAGGAGGCCACTGCCTGGTTCACCCACTACCTGCAAGGAAGATACCAGGAAGTGAAGATAAATGGCACCCTATCCACTAGTCTACAGTTTCGCTCCAAGGTACCCCAGGGCTCCATTCTTGGCCCACTCCTATTTACCCTGTACTTGAAAACTCTCCCCTTGGCCTGCACCAGAAGTCTCCTCCTCCATGCTTATGCGGTGATTTTCAGTCGCCACTCTGATTCCACCTTGCTTCAACAGGACCTGCAGCTCTCCTTCAAGGAGGCTGAATCCTGGTTTCCAACCCATAAACTTATTCTTAATTATAAAAAAAACAAAGGTAATGCTATTCTCCCATCACCAAAATAAGTACAAGTCCTCCACACCCTCTCTATCCTCAATTCTCATGGCACCCCCCCTGGAATCTGTTCCCCATTTTAAATCCCTTAGTACCACCCTCAATCCTGCCCTCTTCCTCCATGAACACATTACCACTACCTGCTCTGCAGTTAATGCCAGAATTGGCCTCCTCTACAGAATTAGGTCCTGCCTCCCCCCTGCTGCTCTCAGACTGGACATCTCCAGCTCTATTGTATCCCTGGTAGATTATGGCACAGTCATCTATGGGTCTGCCTCCGACTCTGCCCTGAGAAAAATTTAACTTGCCTTAAAGTCTGCGGCCTGGCCACTGGCTGTGACAGGCTGACTCATACCTGCGGTCTCTACCAATGCTCGGCCAGGCTAAATTTCCAAAGGCGTCTCTACTATCAGCCTTACCAACTACCAAAAAAAAAAAAAAAACTCTTTGGGCCACTCACCCCCTGGTTGTAACCTTCTCTCTCCAGGGCAGCACAGGCGGGCAACCAGACACCGACAAAACTGCCTTCCAAGTCCCCTTCTACAGAACCTCCACTGGTCAATGGTCCTTCAAACATAGGGCCCCTTTATGGATGAACTCCATCCCCAGGTTGGGCCCTTTCAAAAAAAAAAAAAAAATGCAGGACCACATCCTGGTTTCATCAAACTGACTTCCCGTAACACTGTCGTAACCACCCCCCCCCCAAAAAAAAAACTATTTCCTCTCCTGCACCTTAGCCCAACGACAACGCCCACTGGGCAGCTTTCTGGTCTCCACTATATTTCCAGCTCTCCTTTGGTCCACTTTCTGGGCCCGTTTCTCACTTGCTCCGTCGCTCCGGTCTCCAATATTTATTTTTCTTATTTATTTATTAAGACACGACAACAGACAGCAGTTCATACAATTCAAGTACCTCTACTAGGGATAAGCCCTGACCAGGCCCATCAAAAGCACTGTATGAAAAGCATACAGACAGGTGGATATCTAGACAATACAGTATGGATAGAGACAGAAACAAACAAAAAAAAAGCTTGGAAGGTACGAGGGAGGACAAGTACATACTACAGAGAAAAGTCTTGGGGATCATGTCGGGCATCAGGGCACAAACTCCAGGTACTGTGCTAAGTGGTGAATGACCCACTTCTGCCAACAGAGTTAGAAAGCTTCTTTTTTATCTAAAAGGCTAGCCAAGATGCTTTCAAGGGAGTAGATTTCCCGAACAATTCCCACCCAGGATAGTGGGGATAGTTGTGGTCAGCCACAGGCGGGTAATTCTTTATGGGCAGCAGCCACCAACAAAAATACACTGTTTTTGGGTGATCGGTTCAACCTTCAACCCCTGAGGGAGGGCAAATATCAACAGGAACAGAGGCTGGTCCATGGCTCCCATTTCATAAATCTCCCGAAGCTCTCCTATCACTTCTCTCCAAATATCCTGCAGAAGGGGACAAGACCATAACACGAGTCTGTCCTGCACGACGGGTCCCACACCCTCTCCAACAGGCACCCGCCGGGTCCTCACCATATTTGGAGGTTACCAAGGGGGTCCTGAAGTAACGGGTTCATAGTTTCCAAATATATTCTCTCCAGTATGGGGCTTGGACCACTCTAGTGGCTGGGCCTGCTGACCCCTTCCTAGCTGGAATCAGTATATCCAATTGCATCTCCTTGATCCAAATCATCCTCAGGCTTTCCGTAGAATCATTAAGTCTTTCATGTAATGCCTTATAAAAGGTACTAATTTCATGGGAAGACTGTTCCCCCCTGGTATAATGCATCATTAGCTGGACCACTGTATTTTTTTTTTTTTTTTTTTTAGCTAGGTCTGCCGGCGAGTTCTCATATGTCAATAAGTATGATCTTAACTGCATATACATGTGAAATTCAGTGGCCGAAAGGTCATATGATCATTGCAGAACTGTAAACCGGGTCAGACCCGTGGGTCCCAGCACTTGGACATATTTTAAGCCTTTATCCCACCAGACCCGGGCTCTGCCACCCAACAAGTTGGGGGGGGGGAATATTTCTTGGAGGAGACTACTCTCATATAGAGCAGTTCCTGTTGGGTAAAATAATGGGCGAGCATTCAGAGCCATAACCTCATGGGCTCTCTAGCATAAGGGGAATATTTACTCGGAGGGCTGCAAGCTGCGGGGTTAGCAAACAGGGAACCCGGGAGGCACCCCAAGTCATTATAAACAAACAGTCTCCATTTGCTTCCAATATGTAGTGAATTGTGGGTTGAGCCACCCAGTAAGAACACGGAGCTGTGCAGCCTTATGGTAATTCTGGAAGCAGGGAAGGTTACAGCCCCATCTCTCCCTCGAGAGCTGCAAAACACAAAATCTTACTCATTGGGGCTTTCCAGCCCAA
This sequence comes from Neoceratodus forsteri, assembly GCA_016271365.2. Taxonomy (NCBI): domain Eukaryota; kingdom Metazoa; phylum Chordata; order Ceratodontiformes; family Ceratodontidae; genus Neoceratodus; species Neoceratodus forsteri. Next base: position 273,237,865 of record JADMNL010000027.1, read on the forward strand.
ATATATCTAGAAATCATGCGGTCCCAAGCTGTAAAGTTACAGTTGGTCTGGGGATCAGGCAGGTTCTGCAGGAAAAACAGTACACGGGGTAGGACATTTTGCTTTATACATTCTATGCGATTAAAGAAGCGTAAAGGGGAATGAGACATGGAAATTACGTACCTACTGTAATTCTGATCTTTCTGTATATCTTCACAATTCATCACCTTTGGGTACTTGGCCAGAGGTGATGACCCCACGGGAGCTTTTTTTTTATGGGTGGAGTTGACACCATCGGCGCTGCCCTTGAGGCCGAGACACTGCATGGCACTCGCGGGTTGGCCATTAGGTGTTGTTGACTCCGCCTCCGCAAGTTCTGAGTCGCCGAGAGGTGAGAAAAGGGTTGGGAGGGTGGGATAAGGAAGTCCAAGGACACACAGAGGAAAGATATATAAACTAAAAGGAGAAATAAAACGACATAGGACAGAACAAGTTTGAAGACTAAAGGGGGACTGGGTAGAGGCCCCAATCTCTGGAAGTAGAACAAGAGGAGGGAGGGAGGGTTAAGGATTTTTAGAAGGATAAGAGTGAGAGGGGAGGAAAACAGGAGAAACTTACCCTGTAACCTTGACCTGTCTCCAATTTGTATAGGAACTGTGAAGGAGTAACCAAGAGGCTAACTGCCACAATTCAAGGCACAGAATCACTGGCAATAACTCCCACAGGCAGAATCAGCTATTCTGGAAGAAATGACAGGATACCGGGATATCTCCCCCCTCTCAAAAGGAGATTTTGGTGTAAGAAAAGTACAGTTACGTAAGAACTTACCGTAACAGTAGATCTTCGAGAACAGCTCTTGCAGCAGGTTACACCATTAGAACTGAAGCCGGCAGGCGTCAGGACCCCACGGAAAAATTCTAGCTAGCTATCTTCAGCGGGGACCGCCCCCGACGTCAGGCGTGGTATACAAAGGGGCGGTCCCGCCAGATTTCTCAGTTCTCCTTCCGGAGACTTCCAGCCGCAGGATGACATTGAAATGGGAGACCGAGATCGTCAGAAGACAGAAAGATAAAATCTGTGCTCAGAAAGACTGAGCCATGTCTCTCCAAGGGGAAGGTGATGGAAGGTACTGCTGCAAAGCTGTTCTCGAAGATCTACTGTTACGGTAAGTTCTTACGTAACTGTACTATCTTACTCAGACACAGCTCTTGCAGCAGGTTACACCATTAGGACTGATTCTCAAGCAGTAACGCTGCCAGAAATTCCGGAGGAGGAAAATAGAAAGTACATTCCAGGTCCTGAACCTAGGACAGGAGACCCTGTAGCACCCAAGGCCAAACCAGCCTTTGCCGAGAGGGCGGTGTCCAGGCTATAGTGTGATAAAGGTATGCACAGAGCTCAAGTGGCTGCAGCACAAATAGCAGAGGTGGAGACGTTTAGTGCTGCAAAGGATGTGGCCACACCCTAGTAGAATGACTCTCGGACAGAGCCCGGAGGGGCTTTGTTTGATATCATAACAGTATGAAATACACTGGACAAGCCAGCGAGACAGAGACTGTTTGGATACTGATTAGCCCATCACTCTCTCAGAGAAGGAAACAAAAAGCTGTTCAGAACTACGAGAGGGTTTAGTTCTGTTGAGGTAATACCTCAGGCTGCGGTGAACATCCAGGGTGTGGAGCAAAGCCTCTCCTCTATTTGAATAACTCGGGAAGTAGACCGGAAGGTCAATGTCCTGGTTTAGAGAGAGTGAAGAGACCACCTTAGGTAAAAACTTAGGATTCGTCCTCAGGGATACTCTGTCCCGGTGGAAAACTAAATAAGGCTCTTTGCACATAAGAGCGTGAAGCTCAGAAATTCTTCTCACTGAAGTAACAGCAACTAATAATAACGTTTTCCTGACAGAAAGCGTAGCTGCTAATCCACGCAGGTTCAAAAGAGGGAGCGTGAGCTGTTCCAGGACAAAGAGCAGGTCCCATGGGGGCACAGGGTCCCTAATGGGAGGCCTAAGGTGTAACACTCCCCTAAGAAATTCCAGAGAGGCGTCCAATTGAGCTACTGTACAATGACCCACCGGGAGGTGATAGGCGGAAATGGCACAGAGGTGCACGTTAATAGAGTAGGCTAGGCCTGAATGAAAAAGGGAGAGGAGGTAATCCAAAACTACTCCCACAGGACAACCTAAAGGGGAAAGATCACGAGCCCGTGACCATAAACAAAAACGGCGCCATTTCATGGCGTACATAGCATGCGTTGCCGGCTTTCTGGCTGCAGAAAGAACCTCTGCAACCTCTTGTGAGACCCTGCGACGCAAGATGGCTATGTCTCTAGGAGCCAAGCATGCAGGTTCAGAGAGCGTAGGTCCGGATGGACTAATGAACCTTTCTCCTGAGACAGGAGGTGGGAGCTGAGCGGCAACAGGAGCGGGGGTTCCCGAGATAGTTGCACCAACAAAGGGAACCAGATCTGTCTGGGCCAGAATGGGGCCACCAGGATCATGAGTGTGTGCTCCCTGCGCAGTTTGAGAAGAACTCTCTGGATCAACGGGAAGGGAGGGAAAGCGTAGAGGAATCTGTTCGCCCAGGAGAGGGATAACGTGTCTCGCCAGAAAACACCAGGCCCTGGATCTAGCGAGCAAAAATTGGGCAGTTTTGCCTTGGATGGGGATGTGAACAAGTCTAGTTCTGGAACTCCCCAACGAAGAAACAGATCCTCTGCTACCTCTTGAAGAAGTTCCCACTTGTGGACTCTGGCCTGGGATCGACTCAGGCCGTCTGCAATTGTGTTGTCCACCCCGGGAACATGCACAGTGATCAGATTTGCGCCGTGTCCGATTACCCAATACCACACACTCATGGCCTCCCTGCAAAGGGGGTAAGAGTGTGCGCCTCCTTGTTTGTTGAGGTAATACATCACCGCCGTGTTGTCTGTCTGCAGCAGGAGAGTACACAGTGGGATTACTGACTGAAAAGCCTGCAGGGCATAGAGAACCGCCCTCATCTCTAGGACATTGATATGGAGATGAGCTTCCAACGGGGTCCACGTACCCTGGGACTTTACCCCATCCAGGTGTGCCCCCACCCAAGACCTGAGGCGTCCGTGGTGAGGGCTACCTCCGGGGACGGCGCTACAAACGGGACGCCCTTGGAGAGCGACCCGGGGACTAGCCACCACTGCCAGTCTCGGATGACCGAGTTCATGATCCTGACCGGATGCTGCAAGTGGTCTTGCCTTTGGTCCCATTGTACCTTGAGCATCCACTGGGTTACCCGCATGTGGAGCCTTGCGAAAGGGACAGTAGGAATAGCCGCAGCCATATGTCCGAGCAAGCGAAGGACCAACCTGGCAAGTACGATCTTGTTCGATGACAAATCCCTTATGAGGGATCTGATGCGCTCCGCTCTGTCGTCCGGAAGAAAAGCTCTTCCCTGAACAGTGTCCAGGACTGCGCCTATAAACTGCAGTTTCTGTGACGGTACCAGGAGAGACTTCTCGTAATTTGTGAGAATGCCCAGAGATTGGAACAAGTCCTGGTGCTCTGAACCATGAGTAACAACGCTCTCTGGAGGCGGCCATGAGAAGCCAGTCGTCGAGGTATCGGGAACACATAGTGGCCCTGTTCCTCAGAGATGCTGCCACAACTGCCATGCACTTGGTAAAGACCTTTGGTGCGGATGACAGTCGAGCGGAACAGCTCCGGAACTGAAAGTGGTGATCGAGGAACAAGGCGCAGGAACCTCTGGTGCTTGCGTGAGTTATGGGGATATGCAGGTATCGTCCTGCATGTCTAGAGATGCTAAAAAGGCATCTTGTTTCAGCATGGGAATAAGGCCCGGAAGAGTCACCATGCGGAATCTTTTGTATGCGACCGACACATTGAGGTCGCTGAGGTCCAGAATCAGACGGAGGTCCCCTGATTTCTTGGGAACCAGGAAGAAGTGGGAATAATATCCTCGTAATCTCTGGTTCTCCGGGACGTACTCTATCGCTCCTTTTCTTAGGAGCGCGAGCACCTCTTGCCAGATCAAATTTTTGTGCTGACCCGGATACCGGGAGAGCAAAGGAGGCCTTGAGGGTGGCTTTTCTGCAAATTCTATAAAGTGGCCTAGACCTACCAACTGTAGAACCCACCTGTCGGTGGTAATGGCCTGCCATCCCGGCAGGAAGTTCTCAATGCGACCCCCGACTGATTTCCCGTTGATCCTGAGGCGGGGCGGAAAGGAGTCAGGCTGTGGCGGCAGATGGGCCCGCTGGCTGGGTCAGCCTAGGGGCATGACCTCTGCTGGCGGGCTGTTTTCCTGGTTCTACAGAAACCGGAGCCCTCTGATGTGTGGCATGGCGGGTGCTGCCTCTGTGTCCTTGAAGCGGCTTTGGTTCCTAAAGGAACAAGCTTTGGGTCGGTATATGGCTTGAACCGACCTTACCGCTTCTCCCGCCTCTCTTGAAGTTTGGTAATGATCTTCAGAAGGATTACCAATAAAACTTCTCCCTCGAACGGGCGTCCATAATGTTTTCTGGACATCCGGGTAAAGCCGGAGACACGTAACCAGGAATGTCTCGGAGGCTCACGCCAGAAGCTGCTGCTCGGCCGATGAGTCCGCTGGAGTCTGACGCTCGAGCACTTGGGTCCCCACATCTGAACCCGTGACGGAGGAGCTGGAGCATCTCCTCCTTCTGCTCACCTCGGGCAGCTTTTCAGCCACCTCAGACCCTGTTCCCACAAAGCGTTCTGGAATTGAACCATATGGGTCAGGCAGTTCAAGGATCTGACGGCGCAGGTAGCGGAAGCGTACGTGCGCCTGCCCAGTGCGTCCAACTGTTTGGACTCTGGGTCCGGTGGCAGGGTGCTCAAATGTTGCGGCCTCTGTGACTGGTCATGTGAGGCTGTGATGACCAGAGAGTCGGCCTGAGGCTGCTGTATCAGGTACTGGTTGTCCTTAGGAGCCTTGTACAGACGATCAGCTTTCTTCGGCACCACCGGGAGCGAATGTGGATGCTTCCACGCTGCCTTGGTGACGTCCACGAAAGTGTCCACCAAGGGTGGTACCACCACAGGCTTGGGGTCCTTTTGCCGAAGATATTTGGCAAGGCGTAACCTTTCTGGGTCTAGTTCTTCTGCATCCCATCCCATGTTCTCCTGGATATGTCGCATAATATCCATGAACGAGGGGTCATCCGGAGGAGATCTCGGTGTCTCACGTGGGTCCGGAGAAGGGATGGAGAGAGGAGATGGGGATCTAGAGGAAGAGTAGACTGATCCCGTGTCCTCCGTTGACGGCGAACATCTGTGTCTCCTGGATCTCTTGGGGCTGGGTGATCCAGAAGAGGATTTCGACGGAGGTCTCCATTTTTCTGATCTTCCCCTGGGAGAGAATCCAGGCTCCGGGGGAGCTAAGCGGCCTGCCGACCCGAGGCGAAGGGGCGGTACGGAGGAGGAGTGGGGGAGGAGGGAGAGCGGTGGGGCCATGTCCCTTTAATGGTGTCCCACCAGTAAGTGAAGAGATCCTTCATTCCGCTATAGAAAGTCGGCGGCCCCAGGCTGGGGGGCGGTCGTCGGGTTCAGTCGGCTCCAGGGGGCCTGGTAGGGCGAGGGGCCCTGGGAGTTTCGGGCGAGGCCGGGGTCGCCCGTCTGGCGAAGATTCCCCCTTGGAGGACATGGTCTTCAGTTTTTCCTCCAACAAAAAAGCCTGGAGGGCCTTCTGACGTTGGATCCTTGTTCGGCTGTTAAAGCCCTGGCAAAACGAACAGGCCCGGGTATCGTGGTCTGGGCCCAGGCACCTAACACAGGCCGTGTGGGGGTCCTTGAAGGGGATCTGTTTCCCGCAAGCACGCTTGGAGGGATGACCAGAGGTCGGAGGGACATCAGCAACAATCTTGCTTGAAGAAAAAGAATTTCCCGAAGAAAAGCTCTGAACCATGCCAGCGTGTGGCGCTAGACTGGAACCGAAGGGTCGAGACATACAAGACACGACGGCGGGGAAAGAACTTCTGGGGAATCTGGCCGGGACCGCCCTTGTACCACGCCTGACGTCGGAGGTGGGACCGACGTCGGGGGCGGTCCCCGCTGAAGACAGCTAGCTAGAATTTTTCCGTGGGGTCCTGACGCCTGCCGGCTTCAGTTCTAATGGTGTAACCTGCTGCAAGAGCTGTGTCTTGAAGTAAGATCCTACTTTCTTAAATTAATTGAGGTTATGTCCACAGGACAAGGAAATCAATGGATTGACGAGGAAAAGGAAAGAAAAGAGGGCAACGGTCAACTGCCAACCCCCACCCCACAGGGGTGGAGCCGAATCACTGAAGGAGTGTCCCCCATCCTGACCACTCTGCCCCTAAAGAAAACTATCCCACTATGTGCCCCAGTTTACCCCGTTCCTGACTAATAGAAAGGATGGGGACGAGAGAGAGGGACCCAGAGACTGAGGTCCCAGGGGGGATGGAGGGTGGGATTGTCATGAATGGAGACGATACACAGAAAGATCAGAATCACGGTAGGTACGTAATTTCCATATCTTATCTGTGTCAAACGTCATTCACCACCTTTCTGTGAGTGTTGAGCCCCCACAAAGGGGTCTTTTAACCCTAAGGGGCTGAGTCTCTTAGCTCTCAGTGGGTGACACACTAAGAGGGAGAACCTTTATGGGTCTGGAGAGGTCAGAGTGGGGAGAGCGAGATGGGGACCCCCCGGAGGGGGTAGGAAGCTGCCCTGACAAATGCCGCCTCACTCTACGGGAGAAGAGATAGGTTCTCTGGTGAGCAGAGTTAATCACCCTACGCCGGGACAAGGGTGACAACTGGGAAAGACGCAACCATGCCGGCCGCCTAGTGCAGATCGCTGTCCCTACGACCCTAGTAGCTATGCATCATACGACGCCCTCGCTTGGTGCCTTGCTAGCTCAAGGCCACATGCAGAGTGTGCAATGGCTTGTCTGGTTTGCTCCATGTCAGGCATGGAGGCTAGGAGCGGATCCAGCCTGGACCACAGGAACCTGTCATAGGTTGCATAGTGGGCCTGATGTGCTGCAATAGAGAGCAGCAACCGTACTGAGTAGAACGTCCTCCTCCTCCTCCCTCAGAAGTCAAAATCTGAGGAATCCTGATCTGGGGACCAGTCACAGTGAGGGGCACGAAGCCCATCAGGAGTGTCTAGTTGCGTCAATCTTGACTGAGGATTAGGCATAGAACCTGGAGACTTCGGGGGCATGCCTGTCTGTCCAGAGATCCCTGAGGCAGGAACTCTGGAAAAGGGTCTCTGCCAGTAATGTAACGACGCCTCCCGAAAGGCAGCAGGCCAAGGGGGCACCACAAGGGTGTCCTCAATGAAATCGCCTAGAAAGGCGTGCACAGAGTGCTCTGGATAGTGTTGAGTGGGAGGGGTGATGTGCAGATCCTCTAACATTCTCACGAGGAATCACTGATAGTCAGCGAGATCAGCAGCTGGAGAGATGTAGACAGACTGCTCCTCTCCTCCAGAAGAGGGGGATGAAGAGTCAGAGGACCTCAAAGGTTCATAAGCTGGCTGCTCAGGGGGAGGATGAAAAAACGGTCTGTCCATAGCCCTAACGTAAGGGGGGAACTGAGCAGCCTGAGCTCTGAACTGCTCCCAGGAGAGAGGCCCGCTAGGACCAAGAATGCCTGGGAACGCAGGAGAATGTGGCAGAGGAATGGGGGCAGAGCAGACAACGGGAATCGGCTGACCTCCGCCTAGGCTAGGGAGCGCACCAGGAGCCCTAGGGAAGGAAGGAGCTCTGTAAAACTCCACAGCCGACAGCTGATCAACCAACTGGAACTGCCTAGGCTGCGCCCTGAAGAATCCCCCGTTAGGTCACTGGGACCGTGTAGGTCCAGAAGGACAGTCCTCTACCTCCAAAGAACGAAGCCCTGTCAAGGAAACCGAAAGGGAATGGTGGAGATCCACACTACGGCTTCTCCCAGAGCCCGGGAAGGTTCTGGAAAAAGGCCGCCACACAGACCCCATTGCCCGTCGACCCCTCGGAATCAGAGTGCCCTCCTCCTCGAGAGAGAGAGAGAGAGAGCCAGCCTAGGCAGCTGGCAGCCCTGGTCGGCCCCCAAAGGGGTTATCCAGGGAGCAGCACCCTCCCCTCCCATGGGTTCTCCAATTGGCCCCAAAGTTGGGCAATCCAGGCACACCACCTTAGGGGGTACCACCACTGAGGAGTCGGAGAACCCTCTGAGGCCAGGTTGCAGGGCAATGGTGGCTTACACCATTGCCTGCTGGTCAGCACCCTGACCTGTCCCCAGCAGTCACTGTCCACTCCTCAGAGAGGGTCTGACTCCGGCCTGTCGAGGGCACTACCAGGGTGTCCACGTGAGCAGCCAACTCCAGAGAGCCAGACTGCCTGTCTGTCTCACAGTCTGACTCCTCCGAAGAGGTGGAGACCGAAGCCCTGTGCCAAACAGTGCGTGGACGCCCGCTGCCATCCCACCTGCACAGGGCACCAAAACCAGAGACTGCACCAGAGTTTGTGCCAGCGCTTCCCTCCGCACCGCGAACGGTGCCAGAAGAGGACACGGCTCCAACAAGGGCAGCAGCCTCAGGGCCGGAGCCTGTCACGGCGCCTTCCCAACCGACGGCGCCGCAAGCAGCTCAGAGACCAGTAACAGCGCTGACAACTGCTCCAACCACGCTCTCGGCACTTCGAACGGCACCGATGCTGGAGACCCCCACGGCGCCGTGAGCAGCACTGAGGACAGACACTGGGCCGATGATGGCCCCAACAGCGCTCCCGCTGCCAAGCTCTGAACCCCCCACGGCGCTGTGCCCATGCTCGGAACCACAAATGGCTCCAGAACTAGACAGCGCCAGGGTGAGAAACAGTCAGGGACGGCGATGTACAGCCTCCCATGGCGCCGCTAGCACCATCAGCGCCACGAATGACACCAACAGCAGCAATGGCGCCGAGTGACGGACCGGCATACACGACGGCGCCATCAGGGCCCACAACACCGAGGCCCAAGAGGACAGCGCCGACCCAGGCCTTCCGTGCTGCAGGTATGACACCGGGGCAGCCTTCGCCCCCAAAGGGGCGACTGCCAAGGCGGTGCCTCCCGCCTGTCCCCAGGGGGGAAAAGACTGGGCCTCCTGCACCTCGGAAGGGGCCTCTGCCATGGCTAGGCTACAAGAGGCAGAGGCCCCTTTCTCCCCGGGTAGAACCAGGAGGGGACCCAGAGGAAAGGCCAAGAGAGCGGCTTGGACAGGCGAGTGCGTGCCTGGCCCCCCAAAGTCGTGAGCTGGCCCCCACTTTCCGCGTGGCGTTGCTCGATGACCCGACGGTCCAGGGAGAAACAGGTGTCGATGAATCCATATCATGAAGCGGCCAAGACACATGAGGCAACTTTAGTGCTGGTCGGTGACTGAGAACTTACAGCCGCAAGGGCACTGCCGCATGGGGGACCGTCCCATCTTGGAAGTCTTCTTGCCCCATGACCTACGAGAAAAGGCCACCAAACAAGACCTGACGTCGCAAAATAAAATAAATAGGGAGCAGTCTTACCAGGGGACGTCGAGTAGGTTAACAGAACAGGCAGGAAACTGGGAGGGCACAGAGTCGACACGGAGTCGAATAAATTGGAGAAATCCGAACTCATGCAAGGTTTGAGGTAGGCCTCTCGGAGTTTCTTCAGCAAATGTCCCAAGAGGTGACCACGACAGTGGGAGACTAAGAACTGGCGGGAGGGCGGAGTCGACAACACCTAGCGCCAACCCGCAGCACGCCACGCAATGCGTCCGCCTCTAGGGCTTTCAATGTGGCGCTAACTTCCCCACCCATCTCCTCCCCCCAAAAAGTTCCCGTCATGGCCTCGCCAAGTACCCAAAGGTGATGAATGGTGAAGATTGACACAGATAAGATCATCTGGTCATGTCGAGAGCCAATTGTGAAGTAAGAGGTTCATAATTTATGAAGTCTATGACTTCTAAATTAGTTGCCAATTTACCTTATTGTGACTGTTCCATTTCGGTGGGTATGTTAATTTTAACTGGGGTGTAGGGTAATTATAAAGGGGAGAGCTTCAGTTTTTTGCTCATTAACCTTATAACCTGCCAAGGTCACAAATCTGTGAAACTGTTTCCAAACCTCTGGGATTGATTGGTCGGGGTTTATAAGTGTGAGCAGTATGTCGTCTGCAAACAGAGACAACTTAAATTCTCTACCTACAACAGGGACACCCTCCACCCCCTCAGCCTGAGTATTCGCTGCAGCCAGAGGTTCCAAATATAATACAAATAGCAAAGGAGAGAGGGGGAAGCCCTGTCTGGTACCCCTTGAGAGGGTAATAGGGACTGATAAAGCTCCATCTAGCTGCAGATAAGCTTTAGGACAGTGGTACACTTTCTGCAGCTGTTGGACCAGGTTCTCCGGGAAGCCTAAATGAGACAGGGTCGCCCACAGGAAAGACCAGGTGACCCTGTCAAACACTTTTTCCTCATCAAGGCCCAGGGTGACAAAGGGCATAACCAGGCTGTGGCATATTCAATCAGTAAGAATGTGCGCCCGATGGCATCATGAGCTTGACGCCCTTTAATAAAACCTACTTGGTCCCAGTCTACCAGGGTGGGAACCAAATATGAAAATTATGTACCTACCGTAATTCTTGATCTTTTCTTGTATGTTCACCATTCATTACTGCTTGGGTTAGTGCCGGAGGCGCGCACCCGCTACGGGAGATATTTTTTGTCAGCTCCAACGGCGCTGCTCTCAGAGCGACGCCTCAGGCCACATGCATGAGGCGGTCGTTAGGTGCCGCAGAGCACTCCTCCATCTCAGTTCTGGTAGCCAAGAGGCTTAAATAAAGGGTAAAGGAAAAAAAGGGAGAGCGAGGGACAGAAAAGGAAAGGATATAAACTGAAAAAGGAATAAGCCGGTAGAGGACAGATAGAAGAGAGAGTACCTACCCTAAGGAACCGCAGGGCCTCCCTTGTGGGGCGGCTCCAAGGGAGGAACAGATAAAGAGAAAAGGAAGAAGAAGAAGAAAGGGAAGAAAAGAAGGGATGCTGAGAGAGGAGAACACTGCCCATAGATACACTGGTTGAGAGGCTTATAAGCTCGGAACCAAAAACAAGGGAGCAAGAATCCCTCCTGATAAAACAGCGGAGGTACAACTGAACTGCTTGTACAGATTGGACACAAAGGGCAGATTCTCTAACTTCTCATCATCCCAACCCCCCAACACTCTAGCCGAGAGCTCACAGACTGCCCAGGCAGAAAATCTGTTCCGGAAGGAGAGCACCCAACTATGAGGGGGGATAAGCCCCTTAGCACCTTAAGTGCCAACACTGAAGTGTGTGGGTAGGGGTTAAGCCCTACAAAAGGCAGCTTTGTATGAAGGATAGAGTGTGAACTCAATCGGACTCCCTGAAGGCAAGGCAAGAATAGCTCAAGGTTAAAGAAGTGCAGAAGCACCAATCAGAAGAAGCTGAAAATATTAATTAATACCTGCCAGAGTGAATCTGAAAATTGGGGCAGAGACATAGACGGACGGTCTCTTCAGGTGTGAACTGAACAACTTGACTAAGTAGCCAAGAGATCACCCTTAGGGGCAATCAGAAAGAGTTCCCTTAGGATAGAGTAAATCCTACTCGTTCCCCTTTACCTTGAGGAAAAAAGGATCCGTCCAGAGAAGAATGGAAATCAGGATAGTTTTTTTTTTTTTTTTTTGACAAAGGTCAAAAAGAATGGAGAGGAACGAGAAGGGAGGGGGAGACGCCGCATTAGGAGGCCACTGAGGGGAAGGTGGGTGGGTATCAGTAATGAATGGTGAAGATACAAGAGAAGATCAAGAATTACAGTAGGCATGCCATTTTCATATCTTCCCTTGTCAATCTTCACCATTCTTTACTGCTTGGATGAGTACCAAGCTCCCCACAGGGGGGAATAATAAAAACCCTGAGGGAACAAGACCCCCCAGCCTCCTGCTGGTGGGGAACAGGAGGGGAATACCCTGGGGTAATCAGATGAGAAGTTTATGGCCGAGGAGAGCTAGGAGGTGTCCCTCGGGGATGGGGAGATGGAGGAAGCCCCTGCAGAAGCCTCCTAGCCCTGGAGAAACAAAAATACAGGTTACTCACCTGTAACAGGAGTTCTAGGAATGGTATATGTTGTTCATCCACACTCATTGGCAGGTATCCTTGCCGCTTTAAATCTTGCCGGAAGGTCTTCAAGCTTGCTCCTCCCACCCACCCGGGTGGTATAACCTCGGCCCGCCCATGACGCCAGATCTGGCCCGCTGGAAGCCTGTACGCGCCGGGCGGAGGCCGGGATGTGTGGATGAACAACATATACCATTCCTAGAACTCCTGTTACAGGTGAGTAACCTGTATTTCTAGGGACATGGATATGTTGTCATCCACACTCATTGGCAGACTCCTAGCAGTTCTCCGGGAGGAGGGAGGCAAGACGCATACCCCCATATACTTACTTGGGAAAGAGAGACTGAGAACCGAGGCCCCAAACCAGCATCCCGGCGTGACTCAAGGTCGATGTGGTAGTGGGTAATGAAGGTGTTTGCTGACTTCCAGGTAGCAGCCCTGCAGATTTCCTGGATAGGGACGTCCCTGGTAGCAGCCACCGTTGCAGCAGTATGGCGGTGGAGAATGAGCTCTTATCCTCTGGAGGCTCCATGCCCGCCAACTTATAGCAGAGATCTATGCAGGAGGTTACCCACCTGCTTATCGTCGCTTGGCTGCAGGTCTGCCAGATGCGCTTCAGCGTAGGGTGACAAACAGCTGGCGAACTCTCCCAATTTCAGCCGCGGCCCTTATAATAAGCGGCGCCTTCTAGGGTCCAGAGTATGGAGCCTATATTCGCCTCCGAGGTGTGATTGGGTGAGAACACGGCAGAGTCAACACCTGGTTAAGGTGAAACTCCGACACCACCTTCGGAAGGAATTTCGGTGGGGGGCGAGGACAACCTTGTCCCTGTGGAAGACCAGGTAAGGAGACTCGATGGAAAGCCTGGAGCTCTCCCATCCTTCTGGCTGACGGATAGCCACCAAGAAGGCGGTCTTCCACGACAGGTGAGAGAGAGCACACCTGTGCATAGGTTGAATGGCTTGCCCATGAGCTTTGCCAGTACCAGCAGTAGATCCCACGGAGGTGGGGTTCCCGCACTGGAGGAAATGTGATCAAGGCCTTTGAAAAAGCGCCAGACCACCTTCTCCTCGCCACCGACTGCTTCCGGCCCGCGCCGGTAAGCAGAGATGGCTGCCAGGTGCACCCTTAGGGTCGTCGACCTAAGCCCTTGACTAGAAAGGGACCATAAATAGTCCAAGATGCTTGCCAAGGAACAAGAGGAAGGGTCCAAGCCCTGTTTCTGACACCAAATGGAAAACCTTTTCCATTTGAAGGCATAGCATTTTCTGGTCGACTCACGGGACGCCTCAACTACATTGAGGACCTCGTCGGAAAGACCCAAGGCCTGGAACTCTAGCCGCTCAGGAACCAGGCCGTCAGGTGCAGGGATTGAAGGTCCGGATGGAACACCTTCCCCAATTGACTGAGAGCAGGTCCGGGCGAGCTGGAAGCTGCCGCGGAGTCCTGGAGCTGAGACTGAGGAGATCTGGGTACCAGAACTGGCGAGGCCAGTCTGGGGCTATCAGAATCACCTGCGCCTTGTCCTCCTCGCCTAGAAGCACCTTGTGGATCAAGGGAAATGGGGAAAAGCGAAAAGAGGCCCGGGTCCACTGCCTCGAGAAGGCATCCCCTGCAGCGAGCCCTGCTGAGGGCGGGCATGGAACAGACTCAGCTCGCGTTCTCCCTGGAGGCAAACAGGTCCACCTGAGGTGTGCCCCAATGGAGAACAGATGCTGTACTACCTCGGCAGGACAGACCACTGTGGGATGCAGCCCTATCCGCTCAGGGCATCGGCCAGGGTGTTGGAGGCTCCTGCCACGTGAATGGCTAGGAGATCCGCCCAGGCCGCGCACCAGTGACCAAATGCGGAGAGCTTCCTTGCATAGAAGCATGGGCGGCCCCGCCCTGGCGGTTTAGATAGTACATGGTCGTGGTATTGTCCGTCTGGACTCGGACCACTTGACCCCGGAGGAGCAGACAAAGGCGGTGAGCTAGGCGGACCGCTCGGAGCTCCAGCAGGTTGATGGCGGCCGGGACTCCGCGGGACCAGAGGCCATGAGCCCAGTGTTCCCCAGATGGGCACCCCAACCCATCAGAGAGGCATCGGTCGATAGAGAGACCGTCGGCTCGGGCGGACGAACGGGATGCCCTCCTGCAAATGATCTGGAACGGTCCACCACTGGAGAGCGTTCCACATCCCCTGTGTCACCGACACAAGCTGGTCCAAGGGATCGCAGCGTTGTGACCACTGGCTGGCCAGTCCCCACTGAAGGGGACGCATGTTCCAGCGGGCCCAACGGACCACGCTGGTGCAGGCCGCCATGAGACTCAGGAGGCGCAGGAAGTCCCGGGCAGGGCGCAATTGCCCAACCAGAAATGATCGGGCAAAGGAGGAAAGAACCTCGGCCCTATCCGCCGGGAGCCGCGCTCTGGCTCGAAGAGAGTCGAGCTGCGCCCCGATGAATAGAATCACCTGCTTCGGCTCGAGTTCCGACTTGGCCTCGTTGATAAGGAGGCCCAGTTGAGAGCAGACCTGGAGGCCAGATCTCTGGACCACTCCGCCTCCTTCCTGGAGGGAGCTGCTATCAGCCAGTCGTCCAGGTAAGGGTACACCCGACCCTCGGCGCCGCAGGAATGCTGTCACCACTGCCATGCATTTGGTGAAGACCCTGGGAGCTGGAGACGAGCCGAAGGGCATGGCTTGGAACTCGAAGAGGGATCCTTCCGCTCGGAAGCGAAGAATCTCTGGTGAGACGGACGGATAGGGACGTGAAAAAACGCGTCCTGCAAGTCCAGAGAGCAGAACCACACGCTGTGTTCCAAGGATGGTATTATCTGAGCCAGAGTGACCATCCTGAAGGTTCGAGACCTTAGGAACTTGTTTAGGTCGTCAGAGGAGAATGGGGGCCAGCCCTCGGCCGCTTCGGAACCAGGAAGTACCTGGACACAAACCCTGGGTCTGAAGGAGGGTCCACCACCTCTCTTACCACCTCCTTCTGGAGGAGGAGGCGATGTCTGCTCGGCGAGCCGCCAGTGAGGCTGGGGATCCCGAGAGCCCCCGAGGCGGCGGCTCCTGAAGGGTGGTGCCTGCAATTCCAGAGGAGCCTCTTCCCACCACCTCAAGACCCACCTGTCCGTGGTAACAGCGGACCAGGCGGAACGGAAGTGCCGGAGCCGTCCCCCCACGGGGGGACCCAGGGGTAAGGTGACGGGGATGGGGGCGACACCCCTCAGCCCGTCACTGGGCAGGCTTGGAGGAGGGACAGGCCGAGGGACCTCCTGGGCCCTTTCCTCCCTGCCTCCTGTTAGAGGAAGCCGGCGGCTTGGGTTTGGGATGCCAAGGCCGAGCCTGCTGGCCCTGACGTTGCTGGGCCGGGCGCGCCGGGGGCACAGAAGGACGAAAGGGCTTAGGCTGTGTTTTGGCCTTTGTCCTTCTGAGCTTGAAGAGATCGAGTCCAAGGTGGCATTGGACTTCTCGATCCTCTGCAGGTGACCTTCCACCCCAGGGCCGAAGAGGTCAGTCCCCAAAAAGGGAACATCCGCCAACTTGTGCTGGGTATCCGAAGTAAAGGTGGATATCCTCAGCCAAGCCCGCCGACGCATAGCCACTGCGGCCGCCACCGATCTGGCACATGAGTCCCTTATATCCAAAGCAGTCTGGAGCTGCTGTTTGGCCACTGCCCTGGTCCCGCACCTGCTTAACCGTAGTCTGCAGATCGGCGGGAAGATGAGGGATGACCTCATCCAGGGAGCCCAACAGGGCATGAGAAAAATGTGCCATGAGGACGGCCGAACTGGCCTGACGAAGGCCGAGAGAGGACGCAGCGTAGACTTTTCGCCCGACATAGTCCAATTTCTTGGACTCCTTGTCAGGAGGTTTGTCCACATCCCTGGCGTTGCCGGCGCGCCGGAAAACGCTGTCGGTAACCAACCCCTCAGCAGAGGGGTGTTCCGAAAAACCGGACAAGGAACCGGTAGGGACCGCATACTTCCTGGCCATCCTGGCCGAAGGCGCAGGGCAGGAAGCAGGGCGCTGCCAAAGCTCCAGTGCCGGACCCACTATGGCCTCGGCCACCGGAAAGGCCTCCGTCGGAGAATCCCCTCGGTCCAGAATCTCCGTGAGGGGATACCTGGCCCGTTTGGAAACGGGTTCGAGCTCCATCCCGGTAGACTCCGAGATGAGCCGAAGCAGTCCTAGGAAGGACGACGGGCTATCGTCCATTGACTGACCTCCTGAAGACTCCAAGTCCAGTCGCTTGGAGAAAAAGGAGGAATCATCTTCGGACTCTGAAGAGTCCTCGAAGAGCTGCCTCTGGCCTGAGCCACCCTTCACCTGCTGAGGTCGGTCGGGAGTGAGGGTAACTGACAGCCGATGGGGTAGACCCTTAGCCGACCGAGAATCCTGGTCGAGCCCCAATTGGTGGCTGTGGGCGGAGGTTCCACCGAATCGGTGGAGCAGCTGGTTTTGGCGAACAACCGGCCTGGGTATAGGCTCCTCGGATAAGTCAGGGGTTGTGTCGGCGTTCGGTGACAGCCATAATGGCCGGGGAAGGCGGCGGTGGCTTATTCGGCCAGGAGGAGCGTTGCAACATAAGGTCCCTCGTGCCGTCCCGACGTAATTTACAAGCCTCCCTCATCCGAGGAGGAGGGCAGGGGCCAGACGCCCGCTTACAGCGATGCCGAGACGAGACCGCCTGTGGCGGTGGGATCGGCTGGACGCGAAGAGGTCCGGCCGAGACCGAAGTCCCGGAATTTCCGAGGTCGGTGCGGGAGGTGTCGGCGGAACCGGCACTCCCTCGGCTCGGATGGTCCATCCGAGGGCTCCGAACCGGAGGCACAGGCGAGCCACAGGATCTCAACTCCTCCGGGGAACCGGAGAGGGGAATCTCGGCTGCTAAGGCAACAGCCCGTCCAATGGGTCGAGAAAAATCTCGACTTCATGGGTGGGAGTCTCGTCCAACTGACCTGACGGGGACACCGTGAGGCCAGTGGCCAGGCAGTGGTCGACAGCTGACGGTCGACGGCCCGGGAGAGGACCTTCCCGCCCCAAGAGCGCCGACGGAGGGACTTACCCCCTGTCCCTCTTTTGGACCGAGAATAAGGTCCAGCAGACGAGGCCCTTCTCCTTTAGTGGAGGGACAGACAAAGCTCCTAAAAGAAGCCGTGTAGGAAGAACCCAGAGAGCGGGATAAATGCCGTGCCGAGGAAAGATACGCCTGCCCGCCCCTCTTCGAGGGAGACCATCCGCCGAGCTGATCCGCCAAGCCCGCCGCCGCTGACACCGCCAACCGGGCCTCCTTGGACTTCACCGAGGGAAATGCTTCTGGACGGCTCCAGTTGCAATCGGGCAGCACGGTCTCGAGGACGAGGCCGAGAAAGATGAGCACAGGTCGCAAGCCCGCGGGTCGTGCTCAAGGCCTAAGCAGTGACACTACGTGGAGTGTGGATCCGTCCGAGACATCTTCTGCCCGCATGGGCATCTCCGAAATCCGGGAGTCGATTTGTCCATCGCAGCCGCGAGGGATAGAAGACTGAAGTCTTTTGCAAAATTTATTTTTAAATCCGCAAACGGAGAAATAGGAACCAGTCACAAACGCAGAGCGTTAAGGAGGGAACCTGAGCTTCCAAGCGGTAAGGAAGATCTGGCGTCATGGGGCGGAGCCGAGAGTTATACCACCCGGGTGGGTGGGAGGAGCAAGCTTGAAGACCTTCCGGCAAGATTTAAAGCGGCAAGGATACCTGCCAATGAGTGTGGATGAACAACATATCCATGTCCCTAGAAAGACGGGTCCCCCGGAAAGCAGAGCGAATCACCCTACGCCGGGCCAGGGGTGACAACCTTGATAGACGAAGCCATGCCGTCCATCTAATACAGATCGCTGTCCCTGCAAGCCTGGAAGCTACCTCACAGCATCGTAAGATGCTCTTGCTTGGTGTCCTGCCAGCTCCAGGCCTATAGCAGAGAGGGCAACAGCTTGTCTGAATTGCTCCGTATCACTCAATCAAAATCTTTATTTATCCAGGCGAACATCATTGGGCAGAGCTCTTTTACAAGATGGACCTGGAATTAGGCACTGATGCTAAGACTTGGGAGAGCATCGACCACAAATGTCTACTGTAGGCAGCACGGTGAGCCTGATGTGATGCAATGCATAACATCGCACTAGAGGAAGAGAACACTCTGCGCCCCCATCGGTCAAACTGTAGGGAATCTGAGTCCAGTGCATAGTCGTACGCCAGGCGGCGGCACCTGGTGGGAGTTTCTAGGTATGCCAATCCCGAAGGCGGGTTTGGAAGAGTGCCTAGAGACTCCAATGGGGCACAATACCTTCTTCTGCAGTCTGCTGGGGCCAGAGAAGGGGTGGCTGGTGACTGCCAAGAACAGATAGACGCCTCCTGGAAGGGAATAGGCCAGGATAGTATCACCAAATGCTGGGCACTGAATTCACTGAGGAATTCACATGTCTCCCATTCGGTACTGTCTCGCCTAACAAAAGAGATGCGAAGATCCCTCACCATCCTTGAAAGGATTCGCTGATATTCAGTGAAATCAGCATCAGAGGAGAGATAAGCAGTGGGTTCCTCTCCCTCCGAGGAGGAGGGAGATGAGGATGATGGAGAGCTCTAATGTCCACAGGACTCCTGCGGCAGTGGGGATAGGCGAAACACCCGCTCACGCATATATCTAACGTAAGAGGGGAAGGCCACCGCAGAGCCTCTGAATGTCTCCCAGGATAACAGGCCCATAGGACCGACATGGCCTGGGAGAGACGGGGGTGGCTGCAGAGGAATGGGAGAGGGACACCTACAGCAAGGCAACTGTCCTCTGCTGAGGCTCTGAAATCCGGAAAACGGAGCCCGAGCTGGCGGGATACTGGACAACAAACTAGGTCGGAGAACGGAACCCTGGGGACGCGAAGCCTGGAAGAGCCTAGTAGGGGATCCTCCCCTGTGACGAACCTGGGGCAGCATGGGTCCAGAAGGGCAGCCCACAGCAACGCCACTAGAGGGGTCCCTGGAGCTTGAGAGGGAAAGAAGGAGCCTGGTGCTACGGCTCCTACCCGCCCTCCTCCGAGGGGTGGCAGGTGAAGACTGAGGTGCCTCAACCCGGTCTCTCAACCCCCCGGACTCTGAGAACGCCCTCCTCGACCCCAGCGACATCCCACCTTGAGAAGGTGCAGGAGCACTGGGATCGGCAGCTACCACAACCCCCTCAGAGGATGAGCCCCACCTTCCGCCTCCACACCATCCCTCTCCAGGGACCCCAGACCACCCCCAGCCTGGGAGGCCTCAGGAGAGGACAGCAGAGGAGACAGAGGAACAGGCGTGCTGGGCCGCCTAGCACCTCATCTCACTGGAGACCCTGAGTCCGAAGAGTCAGGGTTCCAGGACAGGTCCACATCCGAATCATCCTCCACCGAGGAGGAAGAGACCAGTTGGACCTCAACACTGGCCACCCCAGGGGTCTCCAGCGAAATGGCACCACGATCGGCGCCGGTGCCAGAGGCGGCGACGGACAATCTCGGACCACCCACAATGGCCAAACCCAGGTCCGACTCCCCAGTGGTGCCGGTATGACCCGTGGCACCGCCCTCGGCACCAGGATCAGACTCGGTGCCTGCTAGGAGAGCCAACCTGGCCCACGGCGCCGCAGGCAGCGCCGAGAGCCAACAAGGCACCGCAAACGGCACCACCTCGATCACCAGCACCGGGATCCGAAGCGGCGCCAGAAGGCAGCGTTGAGGGTCCACTGATGCTGGGCCCAGCAGACCTGGGCCTCAATACTGGGGGAGCCTGCACCTCCGAAGAGGTGACTGCCGAGGTGGTGTCTCCACCGCGGCCCCAGGAGGGACCCCGGTGTTCCTCCGACACAGCAAAAGAGGCATCCTCTTCATCAAGAGAAGATGAGGAGGCTTCCTCCTCTCCAGACCGTACAGGCCTGAGAGGGGACCCGGAGGAAGGGTCTAGAGACCTTACCTGGGAATCCCTGGAGCGGCGCCGTCCCCTAAAAGTCAGAGGAGCCTTGCCAATCTTGAACGCACGGACTTCCAGGATGCGATGGTCCATCAAGAAACAGGCGTCGAAGGCATCCATATTATGGTTGGGTCCTAGGCAGCGAAGACAAACATCAGCTGGCCCATGGCGGAAAAATGCCAGCCACAGGAGCACCGACGTGATAGGGGCACGGCTTGTTTGAACTCTGCGCTGCCCCTAACCTGACACATGATGCAAAACAATTAAGGCAAAACCCAGCTCTCGCATCGAATATAATAGAAAAACAGAACAGTCTTACCAGTTGACTATGTCGAGAAAAAGAACGGGATGAAGGAGAAGTCTGTGAAGATGGAATTAGGTAGCGACAGCTGGGCTAGTGACGTACTAACTCTTCCACGCGGCAAGTGCAGCCTCGACGGCAGGAGAAACAGAACTGAGATGGAGGAGTCTCGGCACTAACTGCCGCCCTCGCATGACTCACCACACGCCTCAAGGCCGCTAGCTACAGACTCAAAAAAAAAATATCCTGAAGGCCATCGCACTAACCTAATCAGTAATGAATGGGAAGATAAGACAAGGAAGATCTTCAAATCTATAGGGCATTACAGCCACGTAAACCTTATAGTCAAAATTTAACATGGATATGAACCTATAAGATGCAGCCTGTTTTGGATCTTTTAAAGGTTTTGGGACCACTGCAATTGTGGCATACTGCCAAGGGGGGTCCTCTCCCTGCTGGATTGCTAGCAAGGCCAGAAGGAGGATAGGGACCAAGGTGTCCATATAGGCCTTATATAATTCAGCAGGGTAGTCACCAGGTCCAGGTGCTTTCAGGGTTTTTGCTCCTGAAATAGCACGATCGACCTCTGCTCTGGTGATAAGTTTATTTATCAGCTGAGCCTGTTGATTGGTAAGGCAAGGAAGGGTGAGGGAGTTCAGGTAAGCTGAAATCTCAGCCGAGGAAGGGGAACTGTCTTGGCTGTATGAGTACTGGTAAAAGTCAGCAAAGATTTGTCTGATCTTGGAAGGCTGGGTATGCAAGACCCTGGTGACCGGGTCATATAAAGAGGAAACTGCAGGTCTGGCTTTTTGTTCTCCAAGTTTTCTTGCCCCTCTAGGTCCTCCCTCATAATGATCATGCTTAAGAAAAAACAGCTGTTGCTCTACTTTTTGGTCTAGACACTTTTGGATCTGTTGCCTTACCCGGAGAAGGGCGGGCTTAACAGAGAGGTCTCCCTGTTCCCACATCATAGGAAAGGTGTTTAATTCACTTTGTAACTCAGTATATTTCCTGTCCCTATCTCATTTCCTTTTAGTAGAAAGTTTAATAATCAGTCCTCGAAGGACCACCTTAAGGGTATCCTATAGGATCCCGAGGGGAGGTTTCCAGATTCTGATGGTCTCTAATAATGTCTGGTTATCAGATCTGATGTTACCTGTTTGAATTCTGGGTCTCGAAGATATTGGACATTCAAACGCCAATGACTGAATTTATAAACATTACCCAAGCACACCCTCGGATACACCAGAGTATGATCCAACAGCAGGGGGAGCCCATGCCAGATATCTGAGACTAAATCATAATGTTCAATAGTTGTATAAATATAATCTAATCTGGCAACTACCCCATACTGGGGGACACGTGTGAAACTCCTCGCAGTAGGAAAGGTGTGCCTCCATTTATTTATTTAGCTTTTGTTGACCAGGTGGGTACACTAGACAATCTGTATGCCTATTTTCAGGTACGACCTGGGAGAGTACAATGAAAATACAGGTTCAAACAAGGTACATAACAACAAGAGGGGCAATGTACAGAGTTACAAGAGAGCAAGATAAACAGATGGTCTACAGTGAGCAGTAATAGGTAAAAATATACATATACATACAGAAAAAATAGAGTAACACATTCAATGGTAATTACATTGCATGAGTGACCCTGTTTACCAGGGCCACTTAATACATAAGCAGATGGCGGTCAATCACGTGCTACCCAGAGTTAAAGGACAGTAGGCAGTGGGTCAGATGGGACTAATTTGGAGACCTGGTTAGGGTGGCTTGGGACACCCACACACCGAGGACAGTTTCAAGTGCTCCTACAGGGAATTCCGGGGAGACAGTTGGGAGGGGAAGGAACGTACAAGATCAGGAAGGGAGTTCCATAGCCTCGGAGCACATGTAGCAAAGTCCCTATCCCCCATTAGGGTTCAGGTATATGGAACTTTGAGCACCGCTGAACCCTGAGACCTGAGGGAGTAGGGAGGAGGATACAGCAGGCATGAGAAGTCATGCAAGCCCCTGTAGGTGTGTGTTCTGAGCACCTTTCCTACAAAGCAGCCCAACCCGTATTTCAAGTGATTGGCTGGGGAAAGCCAGCTCAGTTTGTTGTATAGTTTACAATGGTGGGTGAGACATGGGACAGCCAGGGCAAAGCGACACATGTTGTTATAGGTCATGTTCCACCTGTCAAGGTGGACCTTGGAGGTGCCAGCAAACAGGAGAAGGCCATAGCTTAGCCAAGGGAGCAGCACACCTCTGGCCAGTGCCAAGCGAGCTGCAGACGTCAAATTTTTCTTTGCCCTGTAGGCAAGACCCAGTTTGCAGTTTACGGTTCTGCAAACATTTAGGATGCGACTCCCCAGGTCGAGTTGGTGGTCAAGTGTAACCCCAAGGTATTTTATTGAAACTGGTAAGGAGGGGAGAGCCATCCACACCACTGACACATAGAGGGACAGGGGAGGCCTTCATCTTGGTTGCTGACCCAAAGAGCATGGCCTGAGTTTTTTTTCATATTAAGGACCAGTTTGTGAGACATTACCCAGGCTTGAGTATTCTTAAAGGCCTCACTCAGCTGAAGGTTAAGAACCCCAATGTCTTGGGAATGTGCAAGGATGACAAGATCATCTGCATAAAGGGTGACACTACAGTTGAAAGCAGCAGCAGGGAGGTTGTTAAATGCAGAAAAGAGAAGGGGCCCCAAAACTGATCCCTGTGGGACACCAGAGGTCACCAGAGTGGGGTCAGAGAGGACCTTGTTGAACTTAGTCTGCCGTATTCTGCCCTGGAGGTAGTTTCTCAGCCAACTCGGGGGGGGGGAGAACAGGCCTAAGGACTGCATCTGTGAGCAGAGTAATGCATGGTCTACAAGGTCAAAGGCCTTGGATAAGTCTATGAATATAGCCCCAGAGAGTTCACCCTGGTCCATGGCCGCCCTGATGCTGGTAGAGACAGAGACAAGGGCAGTAGTCATGCCATAACCTTTACGATATCCATGCTGTGCAGGGGACAGCAACTCATGAGTCTGAATATACTCTGTAAGCTGTTCAGCCACAGTTTTCTGTAAGAGTTTACCAATGGCCGACAGGATGGCAATTGGACGATAGTTGTCCAAGACTTTGGGGTTACCTTGCTTCAGAATGGGGACAATCTTTGCTACTTTCAAAATACCAGGGATAACACCAGTGGCTAGGGACAGACTGAAGAAATGTGCCACTGGGATGGCAATGTAGGGACCACCCAGGTTCAGAAGCTTGGGCTCCATGTTATCATGGCCAGCACTGGAGTGTGGGGAGAGACCAGAGAGAAGTTTCTACGTCTCCTTAACAGACACAGCCCTTAGGTAAAATAATGGGCGAAAGGGATGAGCCTCCTGAGGGACAGTGACTGAGGGGCCTCTAAAATCCCCTACAGCAGGGAAAATGGAGGTAAGCGCATACAAGTCCAAAAAGTGGGAATTTAAAGCATTAGCAATCATGAGTGAATTATTACAACTTGACCCTCCAATGATCATATCTGAAACTCCCAAGTTGGAGAAGCCGCTGACTAAGTTTTTTATTGTCCTCCAGAACCTTCGTGGGTCTATAGCAGAGCTAAGCAGGGCAGATTTACAATATTCACTTTTTGCCACCCTGATGGCATTTTTGCACCCGCTTCTGAGCTTCCTGTACTGTTGGAAGATGGACTGATCCAACGTGCGTTTGAAGTGAGCCCAACACTTGTCCCTTGCATGCATAAGGGCTAGGAGGCTCCCATGCTGCCATTTTTGGCAGTTCCCCTCACTCTCAGTCTAATAAGAGGGGCATGTTTGTCCTGCAGGGCTCCGAAAACAGTGAGAAACTGGGAGACAGCTGTGGACGGGTCATGGGCGCTGAACACTCCTGACCAGTCAATGGTCCTCAGATCATCAAGAAATTACCCAGATCAAACCTAAAGAAATCCCTAACATGAATGATTTTGTGGGGAATTTTTGGGAAGGGGAACTTCCACACACAAAACAACGGGGTGTGATCTGAGATGGAGTCAGGTAGGGTTCCAGCTGAGCTGATCCTATCTGGTCGGTAAGATAGGACCCAGTCCAGTAGGGAGCTAGTACCACCTTTAGAAGCCCATCTAGTGGGCTCCTGGATAGGCTGAGTCAGGGCAAGACTCGCCAAGAGAGGTTCAAACTGCTTGGAGTTGATTCCTGTCCAGTTTAAGTTCACATCACACAGGATCAAAAGTTCATTATCCCCAACAGAAGGACCAATGGTATCCAGGAGTGGGTAAGTCCAGGCAGACCACCCTAGGAGGGATTATATGTACATACAACATGCAACTTCTTTGTATTTCCAAGAAGCAGTACAGTGTGTAGCAACTCGCAGGTAGACAGAGGACTGCTGATGGATTACCACAGATATACTAAGGTGACTCATAGTAAATTAGGATACCACCCACCTTGCTTTTTTCCCCCGGCCCATCTCATCTTATAAACTCAGAACCAGGACGTACACAGGCCAAGCCTGGTACTGAGGGTTTCAGCCAGGACTCTGCAATGCCAAGTATGTCAGGCTTACAGTGGACGACCCAGGCAGATAGTTCATCATGGTTGGGTAGTAGACTGCGAATGTTAAGGTGAACAATTTTTAACCCCTTTCCTAATTTTCAACATTCAGGGATTGAGGGGGCCTGATCTGTGGGACCAGGGTTTAGCTCTATGTCACCGGAAAGGGCCAGTATCACAAGGAAGAGCCAGAGGAGAAACCTTATGGGGGAGGGGTACCACTGGTCGAGGGCCTTCGTGATAGACGTCTTCTCACCAAGGCAGTGCGGGGAAGGCAACTGAGGTCAAGACAGCAGGCAGTCTGTCTTGAGCTAGAAGGTTAGAGAAGGTGAAATCAAACCCCTCGTGTGGGACAGTAGTTCCCCAGTGGACCCCATGCAACCGAGAAGAGTCTATGACCGTTAGGGGGGAAAAAAAAAAAGGCTGGCAAGACCACCAATGGAGAGGACAGCACAGGACAAGAAGGGCAGGACACCATTCTTGATAGGCCTAGGAGTATCCATTTCCCCTCTTCCTCAGCGGTAACTAGTGACACCCAACTCCAGAAGACAGCCATGACTGGTGGGTCAGCTTCAGAAGGGTGAGACCAGAGTTCTTAGTGTGCTAGTTCAGCCAGTGCGGACAGGGTCTGCCTGAGAGTGTAAAGGCATACAGCATAGACAGATGAACAATGACCTAGACTTAACTGCAAAGCACTCACCCCGATGATACTAACAGTTAGGTAAGGGCAAGTAGGAAACCTGAGAACCCTAATTTTTTACCTAGATAGTCCAGCAAACATTCAAAGCAACATCAAGTGCAGATACTGAGCAGTTAGGGTATTTCTAACATGAAACCTAGAGAACACAATTTATTGCCATTAGTAGCCGGGCTAACACCCAAAGTAACAGTTCTGGGTAATTTTAAAGAGTAGGCAGACTCATTCGATAATCATATGGTACAGGAACATATAAGCAGAACAAGGAACGAAGCCCCATGCAATGTCAGATATCATAAGCTAGTGAAAATAGACAAATGACAAGAAACTGGTTGTTTTTAGTCACTCCCAATCACCCAATAGGATCCCCGAAACATTAAGGGAGGGGCTTGCAAGCAGTTAAGGGGAGGAGGGAACGGGGTTGGGGGGGGCCAGAATTTTCCTTTCACTCAGTCTCTCGCCGCCACGTCCGACTCCCCAAGGCAGGAGCCCCGCGGGAGAGCAACACTAGTCCATGTGGGGAAGGAGAGGGCTCCATCAAGGACCAGTACACACCTCCAGCCCCCGATTCAAAAGTCCATCTGCGATCGGGCTGAAGCCCTCCCATTTAAACTGCACCAGCAGTTTAAAATTGGCGCCATTTTTTTTTTCTTCTCTGTCTCACTTGCTTCCGTGGTCCGACTCCTCTATGGCAGAAGCCCCACGGGAGAGCAACACTGGTCCATGTGGGGAAGGAGGGGGTCCCAGCGAGGACCAGTCCACACATCTAGCCCCCCATTCAAAAATCCATCTACGATTGGGCTGAAGCCCTCCTATTTAAACTGCACCAGCAGTTTAAAATTGGTGCCTTTTTTTTTTCTCCGTCTCTCGCTTCCTCTCTGTCGCGGTCCGACTCCTCTATGGAAGGAGCCCCGCTGACAGCAACACTCATCTGCAGGGGAAGGAGGGGGTCCCAGGTCAGGACCAGTCCACACCTCCAGCCCCCGATTCTAAAGTCCATACATCAACAAAGCCCAGGTTTGCCATATTTAGCTTAAAGTACTTTTGTAATGGATTAACCCTGTGAGCAAAGCACCTGGAGACATCAAGAGCAGGGTCTAAGATGATATTCAGATCCCCAACATTATCAGTTGACCCTTGTGAATGGACAGCAGATCTGATAAAAATTTTAGAACCACCGACTTTGGTGAGCCAGGTGAAAAATACTCTGGAGCAAGGGTCATCTCCCTCTTGTACAGAAGACCAGTGACAATGGCATAGCGATCCTCAGTATCTTCATATTTCCACCCAACTCGCTGTTTTAGCAATTTGTAGTGCAACACCCCTCTTCCTCCCCGAGCTATGTGAAGCAGAGGTCAAGAGGGCATAGCCTCGGTTTTGTAGTGTAAAGTGTTCTGTTTGAGACAGGTGAGTCTCCTGCAAAGCAACTATTTCAGGTTTCTCACGTCTCAAGAGCTGATGCAAATGATCTCTTTATTGGTGAATGGATCCCATTAATAGTTACGAAAAGTATCAAAGATGACCTATCCATTTTTAGGGTATTTAAAAAAAAAAAAAAAAAAAGACCAGTCCTGTATTCAAGCCCCCATATTCCCTCATGTCAAAAGCCACATCCCTTTTCTATTCCCCCATGTCTCCTGGTACCCTACCCAAGGCCCATTTCCTCGACTAACCACAATTAACCTCCGGAGAATCGCATCACAAGTTTCCCACATCACTGTCTGCCAAACTGTAAAGCTGTTGTGTCCATGTATATTTAGTAATATAAACAGAAAATAAAACAAACACTTCAACCACAGAGTAGAGGGATGAGTGGTGTAAGAAATGCTGGAACTATATACTCCAACCGATTAATAAAAATAGATACCAGACCTCCAACTGGGCTGTCCAGTTAAGAACCTGCATTTCTGCAGGTAAACTATTTACAAGAAGTGTCTTGATTTCCAAGGATAGCGAGTTATAACCTCTCCTCTACCTGATGCGGTAACAAAGGCAACCACTAGAGGTGGAGATAGCCAGCTAGCGTGACCAGACGAGCCTCCCAGGGGCTACACTGGCCCCCAAAATTAGGACAAGTAATGTGGGACTCATTGGGGCAGGGTCTTTCCACCGTTAACAGAGACAAAAATATGGTACTCAGCAGACCCAGGGACAATAACAAAAGAAAAAAAAATGGGGGAGGTTGAAGTAAATGAGTCAGGTTGTCCCAAACATGGCTTTGGAGCCCAAGACGACATCGTAACTCAGCATTAAAAAATAGTAGAAAGGAGTAACCACTCTGTTATGTGGATTATTTTGCTCAGCAGTACCCTCACCGGGTCTCCCGTTTTAACCTGGGGTTAAAGAGGGAGCCATGTGTTATTACACCAAGTATTTATATAGAGGCCTCAGAGCTATAAATTCACACTCAAAAGCAAGGGGTCTCGCCCCATTAACTAGGCACATCTGACCGAGGGAACATAACCCCAAATGAACATATACCTCCTACATAATCCCCACTCAGCCTATAAATTACACAACTGTAAAGTTTTCCCCCCAAACAACTGCCGAGGTGTCTTTTTTTTTTATTTAAACACCAGACTGTCCTGCTTTAGGTTAGAACAAGTAAAGGTTTACAGTCACTCTAGGTCAGCGGTAGATACTACACGATGGCGTTCCAAAAGAAACTGAGTGAATAAGAAGTTATCAGAGGGAGACAATCCCTCACCTGTCCTGGAATCAAAATCCTCATGTGCAATGCTGCTCTCGAGCGATTTACAGTACAAGAAAGAATCTGGTTGGTTTCAGCTCCCTTCAGTGCAGGCTGACTGGGATGGAATGTCCAGTACACACAGAACCCCCCCCCCCATGAGATCCATTGTTCCAGAACAGTCCGCAACAAATCAAACCTGATATCAGAACATAGTTCACCCAAGTTGCTTCTAGGATTCCAAAATGCCTTCAGGTACTTACCACCGTACGGCGAAATGAAGCCAGCGTTTTGACCAGTGCATTAGGGAGGTTCTTGGGCTCCACACTCTTATTTCTGGTTTGTACCACATCTCGCCATCTCTCCACTATCTGCGTACTAGATTGGTCCAGTGTTCCCTCCCAATGCTGTATGCCATGGCGCAGGATTTCAGCTCTGGCTTCCTCTAGTGTGTCAAACTATTTTGCCCTCAGGGAATTGTATGATCATCCTAGAAGGGTAAGGAGTGGGGAATTTAATTTTATTCTCCTTGGGGGCAAAGAAAGACTGGTATTCTCTGTGGACCTGGAGGGTATCTGGGACATGGTCATTATCGAATATATTCGGTCTTGGCCGTAGAAATGTTATTTTCTCCAAGCTGTGAGGAGGACACGGTCTTTGGTTGTAAATTTAAGGAAACGCGCTATGATGGAACGTGGGCACGCATCTGATTTGTTTGGTTTCAGGCCAAGAACCATATACCCTCTCAAATTCCAGTTCCATGCCATCAGAAGTTCAAGAACCGTGTGCAGCACCACAGATAGAAAATCTGTGATATTGTGACCTTCCGCTGCTCCTTGCACATCACGGACCCTTATAATTTTCCTGCGAGCACGATTTTCGGAATCTTCCTGTCGGCGCTGAATTTGCAGTTGAGTGTCCTGTATATTTTGAATAGCTTGTTCTAGGTTATCAAGTCTGTTCTCAGAAACTAGTTATGTGTCATTCGGAGTCATCTACTCTTTGCTCGAAGAGCTCTACATCTTTCTTAAGCTCCCCATAGAGTTGCTTCATTTCTGTTAGAAAATTTAGTAATTCAGTATAGATAGTACCTAATTTCACTTGCTTTCTCAGAGTGTGGCTATTGCCCAGAGTTTGAGACGCAGATTCTAGTTGGTTGATATCGGCTAAGGCCTGGGATAACTCAGTCTGAGGCCTCGGATCGCAATCCATCTCCCTCTGGCTCCATCTCCGCAGGTTTTTCCATTTGTGAGCGTCCTCTGCGTCTGTTCCCCTTCGGCATTGATATTTCACTTGATATCTGCCAGCGATTCGTTATTATTGCAGGGGTGATAGTAGTCTTGGGCAGACAGCCTGCAGTTCAAGCTGCCATGTAGGTTGATGACACAACCAGAAGTCTCCAATATTTATTTTTCTCCTCTGACTTATTTCAACAATTTTGGTTACTCCCATGTCAACTGACAATGCTACTGTATTGCATCATTAGATAACTCCCTATCGTATAATTTTCTCTCTGCATATAATTACTGTCATTGTTCATGTCTAACACTTGCCTGCCACACTCTGCGCTGACATGGAGCCTCTGTAATAGCTCCCATTATACAATTTTTCTCTGTGTACAATTACTATCATTGTTCATGATGTCTGTAATACTTACCTGCCACACTTTGTACTGACATTTAGCCTTTGAAAAAGAGTCCCTGACTCAAAGGGATGTAATTCCTAGACTTCAATAAATAAACATCACGAAATTCTTCTTTATGGAGAGAGAGTGGTGGACAACTGGAACAGGCTCCCAAGGAAGGTGGTGGAGGCAAAACTTGTGTTTTGGGGGTTAAAGAGCGTGGGATAGACACAAAGAGCTGTTGGTTCCGGGAGTGCAGGAAGGGAGGCAATAACAAAGTCCTAGCGGTCTGCTAGGCATATTACTGGGTGGGTCTGGTGGTCCTTTCCTGACGACACATTCTAGGTTTCTATTAATTAAATTTGTGGGTAAAAGTATGGGCTAGGTCCGGAACCTCCTAGGGTCTTGGGAACTCAAGGGCAGATTTGAGGGACCTTTGGTCTCCTTCTGCTGTCACCTTTCTATGTTTTGAATCTTGTAGCCTGTGTTGGCAGCATTCCTGGACATGCTGGATTGCTACATGACAAACCCTAGAATACAGTGGCAGCTCAGCAGTCTAGAGATGGTTAGCTATTTGACTACTACATGCCCTTCACTACTTCACCTTCTCCCTTGTGTAGGGCCAGACCCCCACTAAGCCAGACCTTCACAGGGGAGGTTGGGTAAAATGAGGAGGCAACCAAAAGGCAGGCAGACATCACTCCCCTCCCCCAAAAATCTGAGTGTGCTGCATTCACAGCGCACTTCAGACTCATCTGGCCAACAGTGGAAGTCCAGCGTGGGATGCCAACCTGAGTGTCCAAAATGGCAGTGCAACACTCCATCTCTAGCACAACCAGGCTGGCACATCAGTTTTGGGGGTTACCAATAATCATCTTTCTGCACTGGCATGTCTCACCACACACAGCAACATCTCAGTTAAAAATAGTTTCATTACTAGCGGAAGACAAACAATTTAAAGATTAATGACCTAAAGAACATCAGAATGTTCAAGCAATAACAGAAAAGGAAAAAGGCAATTAAATTTACGTTATCGAAACTCTTTGATAAGGCAGAACAAAACTATTAAAAACTACGCTATGACAAGTGTGTACCAAAAAAAAAAAACACCCCAAGAAATTTCCAGTTGCCATTTTCTACTTTTACTACGAAGAACTACACAACTACATTCAGCAAGCAGCCTTGGCTCAATTACAAAGTACAGTAAGACTTAGTTTCCAGCTCTTACCTAATGAAACGGTGGCACTGTTATTGGAACTGTTGATTACACCAGTGGTTGAAAAAGCAGGTCGTTTTGATCCTAGTCCAGAGGCTAGTAAGGCACTATGGATAGAATCTGGATCAATGCTCCTCTTCTTTTTCTTCTTTTTCTTATCTTTGGTTTTCTTGTGGTCTTTTCGTATTAACCAAGGGTCTACATGAAAAAAATAATCAAATTACAACATCTCTTTTTTTCCTTTTATTTAACATTTTTTATATCACTGATTGGTAGGGTAGTACAAAGTCAGAACACCACATAAGGTTCATGGATAACAAATATAGGTTCATCACCTGTAACCATAGTTCTAGGAGTGGTATATAGTTCCCAACCACACGCTGGTAGTTCCACTGGAACAGTCCGATCTACATAGATACATAGACAGTGTCGACAGATAAGGGCCTATGGCCCACCCAGTCTGCCCATTTGAGCTTGTAAGTTCAGTCTGTTTTCCTAGAAGTCTGTTGCACCTAACCCCTGACCTCCAGAATTCCTTTATGTCTATCCCATGCATTCTTAAATTGTTGATTGTTTCAGCCCCCACCACTTCCTCTGGCAGGGTGTTCCACTTGTCCACCGCCCGTTCTGTGAAGAAATTCTTTCATGTTTCCTCTGAATCGCCCTCCTCCAACTTCATCCCATGCCTCTAGTCCTGGAACATCTTTTCGCTTAAAAATAGTGTTTTCCTGCACCCTGTTCCTCCCTGTAAGATACTTGTATGTCTCCATCATATCCTCTCTCCTCCTCTCCTCCAGGGAGTACATGTTCAGTTCCTTCAACCTGACTTCATAGGACTTGTGATGCAATCCATGCACCATCTTTGTTGCCCTCCTCTGAACCTTCTCTACCCTGTCTATGTCCCTTACGTAGGTATGGTCTCCAGAACTGTACACTGTACTCCAGGTGGGGCCTCACTAGTGTCTTGTATGTGGAATTATGACCTCCTTTTCCCTGGTAATGCCCTGCCTATACATCCCAGCATCCTATTTGCTTTACCTGCTGCCTTGTCACACTGTTTCCTACCTTGAGGTCATCAGAGATGATAACCCCAAGATCCCTTTCCTGCTTGGTGCATGCTATATCCTCACCCCCAACTGATATATTGTGCCAGGGTTTTGTGTCCCATATGCATTATCTTGCACTTCTTTGCACTGAATTTCAACTGCCAAACCCCTGACCATTCTTCAAGTTTCTGCAGGTGCTCTCATTCTGTCTATACCCTCTGGTGTGTCTACTCTGTTACGGAGCTTTGTGTCATCAGCTTAACAGTGAAATTCTGCCTTCTAGGTCCTGCGCAATGTCACTGATGAAGATGCTGAATAGGACCGGTCCCAGCACTGATCCCTGTGGTACCCCACTGGTCACTCTTCCCTCTGTGGAGTGACAGCCATTTACCACCACCCTCTGTGTCCTGCCACCCAGCCAGTTACCTACCCACCGCACTACTGTCCTGCCCACACCCATATTCCCCAGTTTGTGTAATAGTCTTCTATGTGGCACAGTGTCAAAGGCCTTGATGAAGTCCAGATAGGCAAAGTCCAGATAGGCCATGTCCACTGCCCTCCCCTGATCCACCTCCCTAGTCACCCAGTCAAAAAATTCAATGAGGCTGGTCTGACATGACCTCCCCCTGGTGAAACCATGCTGCCTTGGGTCCTGTAGTCCATTGACAACCAGATGTTCCACCAATCTCTCCTTCAGTAGTGCTTCCATGATCTCCCCACTACTGAGGTGAGGCTGACTGGTCTGTAGTTCCTGCTTCCTCTTTGTTCCCACTTTTGTATAAGGGGACTACATCTGCTGTCCTCCAGTCTTTGGGTACCTCCCTGTTTCCAGTGATCGGCTAAACAGGATAGCCAGAGGTTCAGCCACCACCTCTCTTAGTTCTTTAAGGACCCTGGGTGCACCCCATCTGGCCCCATTGTTTATCAACTCTTATTACTTCCAGTTCCTTCAGGACCCTTTCGTGTAAAGGGACTTGTGTCCATTTCTGCACCATTTCACCCCTTTGTACTCCCTTCAGACCCATCACCCTCCTCTTCCTCAGTAAAGACTGAGCAGAAATACCTGTTCAGTATGTCAGCTTTACTGTTGTCATCCTCCACGCCCCCATCCTCCCCTTCAGTCTCACTATCCCTCCCTTTGTCTTTCTTTTTTCACTTATGTACCTGTAAAATGTTTTGTCCCTCTACCCACTGATTTTGCAATGTGTTCTTCTGTCTGAGCTTTGGCTTCCTTACTGACCTCCCTGCCTCCCTTGCTTCTCCTGGTACTTCTCCCTATCCCTTCTGCCTGTGTCTTTTTGTATTGCCTGAATGCAATCTTTTGGCTTTCACTTTCTTTTGCTACCTCTTTGGAAAACCATAATGGTCTCTCTTCCTTTTCCTCTTGCTAACCTGCTTAATACATAATTCTGTTGTTCTTGTAATCCCCATTTTAAATACTGCCCACTGTTCCTCAACCCCTGATTCCTGTCCCATTCCCTTAATGCCTCTTTCAAGTATCTCCCATTTCCCAAAGTCTGCCCCCTAAAATCCAGGATCGTGCTTTTGTGTGGTTTGGTTCTGCTCTTTCTGTGATTTCAAACCACAATGACTGGTGGTCACTGTTTCCCAGGTGCTCCCCCACTGTTACCCCCATCACACTGTCCCTGTTTGTGAGCACAAGGTCCAGTATTACCTTCTGCTGAGTTGGTTCCATGACCAGTTGCTTGAGGAAGGCACCCTGAAGGGAGTGCAGGATAAATCTGCTCCTAGTTGATGCTGCTGCTGGGATGCTCCAGTCCACGTCTGGAATATTGAAGTCTCTAACCAGTACTACCTCACCCTTGTCTGCCATCCTTTGGATGGCTAGCATCAACTTCCCATCTGTTTCTTCCTCCTGGGCTGGTGGTCTATAGACCACACCTGTGCGGATGCTGTCCCCATTTTCCTTTCCAGCTTAACCCACAGTATCTCTCCCCATTTGTTCCTCCTGGATCTCTGTGGCCCTTATGTCATTTTTCACATACAGTGCCACTCCTCCTCCCTTCCTGCCTGCTCTGTCTCTTCTGAATATGTTGTAGCCAGGTATGGCCATCTCCCAGTCGTGGTTATCATTACACCAGGTTTCAGTGATGGCCACAATGTCCAGGTCTGACTGCACCATGACAGCCTCCAGATCTCCCATCTTGTTGCTAAGGATCTGCTGGACATCTTTAAGCTAAGCTCCTCCCACCACCCCGCAGTACATCCCCTCAGTCTGTCTCACGATATCAGATCTTGCATGTTGGAAGCAGGAATCCATGTGCCACTTGCCAAAGGAGGATGGGTAGGTTGTGTGGATGTTCTGCAAGAAAGTGCAGTTACGCAAGGACTTACTGTACTAGTAGATCTTCAAGGAATGTCCCTTGCTGCAGGTTATTACTCTTGGGAGGTTCCAACAGAGGGCGCTGTCACACGGCAGCTTCATTTAGCAGTGTCTTACCAGGAACCACCTACACATGACATCA